>JAMPIV010023134.1:617500-979032 GCA_024509875.1 Oreohelix idahoensis | reverse complement strand
TGTGGTTATGTGTGGGTGGAGGTGTTGGTGTGGTGTTGGTTGTTTATGTGTCAGGGTGTTAAGTTTTTGGTAGTGGTGTGGGGTGGTGTGGTGTTGTTTGTGTTTGTTTTTTAGGTTTGGGTTGGTAGGGGTGTTGTGGTTGTGGTGGGGGTAGTGGGTTGTTTGGGGTTGTTGTTGTTTGGGGTGTTGTGGTAGGATGGGGGTTTAGTGGTTTGGGGGGGTGGGGTTGTTGGTTGGTTGGGGGGGGGGGTGGTGGTTGGGTGGTGTGGGGTGTGGTTTTTTGTGTTGTGTTTTGGGGGTTGTTGGTGGTGGTGTTTGTGTTTTTTGGGGGGTTGTGTGTGTTTGGGTTTGTGGGGGTGGGTTGGGGTTGGGTTTGGGTTGGGTTGGGGGTTTGGTTGTTGGTTGTGTGGGTTGTTTTGTGTGGGGTTAGTTTGGTGTGGTTTTGTGGGTGGGGGTGTTTGTTGGGTTTGGGTTGGGGGTTTGGGTGGTTTGGGTGGGGGGGGTTGTTGTTTTTGGTTTTGTGGGGTTTGGGTGGGGGGTGGGGGTTTTGGGTTTTGGTGGGGGTTGGGTGGGGGTTGGGTTTGTTGGGGTTTTTTGTGGGTTGGGTTGTTTGGTTGGGGGGGTAATTTGGGGTTGGGTTTGTGGGGGGGGGGTTGTTTTTGTTTGGTGGTTTTGGGGTTTTTGGGTGGTTGTGGTATTTGGTGTGTGGTGTGGTTTTTTGTGTGTTTTTTGGGGGGTTTGGTGGGGTGGGTTAATGGTTTGGGGGTGGTGGGTTGTTTGGTTGGTTGGGGGTTGTGTTTGTTGTGGGTTGTTTTGTTTTGTGTGTGGGGTTTTTAGTTTGGTTTTTTTTGGTTGGGTGTGGGTTGGGGGGGTGGGGTTTTTTTGGGTTTGTTGGGTGGGTGGGGTGTTTGGTGGTTGGGGGGTTTGTTTGTGGGTGTGGGTGGGGGGGTGGGGTGGGTGGGGTGTTTTTTGTTAGGGGGGGTTTATGGGGGGGGTGGACCGAGCTGGGGGGTGGTTTGGTTTGGTTGTTTTGGGGTTGTTGGGGTGGGGGGTTTGGGTTGGGTTGGGGTGTAGTTTTGGGGGTTGGTGTGGTTTTGTTTTGTTTTTGGTTTAGGTTAGGGTGTTTTGGGGGGGGGGGTAGTGGGGTTTTTTGGGTTTTTAGTGGTAGGGGGGGGTGAAAGTTGGGTTGGTGTTTTTTTTTGTTTGGGGGGGTTGTGGTGGTTTTTTGGGTGGGTTGAATTTGGTGGGGGGGGTTTGGGGTGGTGGGTGTGGTGGGGTGGGGGGGGGGGGGGGGGGGTTGGGTTGTGGGGGTGGGGGTTGTGGGTGGGGGGGGTGGGGGGTTGGTTGGGGTGGGGTTGGGGGGGTTTTTTATTTGGGGGGGGTTTGGGGTTTGGGGGGGTTTTTTGGGGGGGTTTTTGGGGTTAATGTTTGGTTTGGGGGTTGTGGTTGTTTGGGGGGGGGGGGGGGGGTTTTTTTGGGGTTGGGTTGTGGTGGGGGTTTTTGTGGGTGTTTTTTGGGGTGGGGTTTTTTGTGGGTGGGTGGGGGTGGTTGGTGGGGGGGGGGGGGGTGGTGGGGGTGGTTGTTTGGGGTGGTGGGGGGGTTTGGGGGGGGGTGGTGGGTGTTGGGGTTTGTTTGTGGGGGGTTTGGGGGGTGGGGTGGGTTTGTTTGTGGTTGGGGGGGGGGTGTGGGGGGGGGGTGGTGGGGTTTGGGTGTTGGTTGGTGGGGGGGGGGGTGGGTGGGGGTGGTTGGGGGTGGGTTGTGTGGGTGGTTTGTTGGGGGTTTTGTGTGGTTTGGTTTTGGGGTTGGGTTTTGTGTTGGTTTGGTTTTGTGGGGGTTTGGGTTGTGTGGTTTTTTTGGGGGGGGGGGGTGGGTGGGTTTGTTTTATGGGTGGTGGGGGTTGTGGGTTTGGGGGTTGTTGTATTTGGGGTGTTTTGTGATTTTGGTGTTGGTTGGTTTTTTTGGGGGTTTTTTTGTTTTGTTTTGGGGGTTGGTGGGTTGGTTGTTTGGTTGGTTGGTTGGTGGTTGGGGGGGGGGGGTTTTTGGTTTGTGGGTTTTGGTTGTGGTTTTGTTGTTTTGGGGTTGGTGGTGTTGGGGGGGTTTTTTTTGGGTTGGGGGGTGGGTGGGGTGTTTTTGGGGGTGGTGTTGTTTGTGTTGGGGGGTTGTTTTTGGGTGGTTAAGGGGGTTTGGTGGGTTGGGTTTTGGGTGGGGGTTGGTTGTTTGGGGGGGGTTGGGGTTGGGGGTGGAGTTTGGGGGTAGTTGTTTGGTGGGTGGTTGTTGGGTTTGGTATGGTGGTGGGTTTTTTTGGTGGTGTGTTGGGGTTTTATGTTGAGGGTGTTTGGGTTTGGGGGGTTATGGGGTGTGGGTTTAGGGGTGTATTGGTTGGTTGGGGGTTGGGTGGTGTGGTTGTGGGTTGGTGTTTTTAGGATTAGTTGGGGGTTGTTGTTGTTGGTGGTTGGTGTGGGGTGTGGTGTGGGGTAAGTTTTTTTGTGGGGATGGGTTGGGTTATTGGGGGGGGGGGGTTGTTGGGTTGTTTGGTTGGGTTGGGTGGGTTTAGTTGATGGGGTGGTTTGTTGTTGTGGTATGGGGGTGAATGTTGGTGTTGGGGTGGGGTGGTTGGGGGTGGGTGGGGTTTGGGGTTGGGTGGTGTGGTTTGGTTGGTGGTTGTGGGTGTTGGGTGTGTGGGTGGTGTGGTTGGTGGGTGGGGGGTATGTGGTTGTTAGTTTGTTGGGGGGGGTGGGGGCTGAGAAAGAGAGAAGATTCTCGAGGTCTCAGGGACAGCCTTTATTGATTCTACCATCTCACTCGTGGAAATCTATTTCTGCTATTATCTCTCACTGTGGCTATCACGTATTCTAATCTAATCAGAAGGGACCAACCCAAGTCTTAATCCCCCTATCAAAAATCTACGACAAATGGGGTCTCGTCTATCGGGATTTTAAACTAAATTTTCGTTATTCTGATATAGAGTAAGAGTGTGATGTCTTGTGAGTTTTTATGTCTTTAAAAATAATTTATCCCCTAGACTAATCGATCTGTTTACGTTCGTTCTGACCACACAAACCGATAAGTGTTTTTCCACAGCATTTTGAGTAATATCCATTTAGTTACAGGTTGATTTTGTCGGAATGTATGTTAATTATTGATTTTGTAATACTAAACGCTGGTAAAGTTTGTGATTGTCTAACAGTCACAGGGTTCTGAAGAAGTAGGTGTTTGAGCTAAGCTAAGGAGTGCGGTCAGACAATTACGTCCTGTTAATTGCCTCCCTTACCCTATCTGTCTTCAGGGGTGAACTTGTAGTGGACTTAAAATTAAGGGATTTTTTTCTCTTTAAAATTTTTGCAATAATTATTTTGTTTCCACTGTAGCAACGTATTTCTTCAGTGAGTAATTCTTAACTACCATTTATTTGGCGTAGTCGTCTGCATTAGGGGCTTTATTGCCGATTAATAGCAGCGATAGTTAGACACTATATTATTGGAGGAGGTATCCAAGGTTAAAGTATATCATCTTTTTGTTTGGTATTTTCTCGTAAGTGGTAGGAACCAGAGTATCCTTTTTCTTCTTATCTTTTTTGAGGAAGTCTCACTCGCCTATTTGCAATGGCAGAGAGGGCGAAACTTAGGCAGATGCTTAGACAGGAGGCAAAGGAAGAGGGATTACAAGGAGAAGAAGCGAAAGCGTTTGTCAACGAAGAGCTTGACAGATATGATGCGGAGCAGAAGGAAAAAGTGGCGGAGAGGAAAGCAGCCGAAGCTAAAGAGCAGAGGAAGATGGATGAAGAAATGGAAATCCGTAGGGCAAACGAAAGAGAGAAGGAGAGACAGCATGAGGAAAGAGAGAAGGAGAGGGAGGAAAGAGAGAAGGAGAGACAGCATGAGAAGGAGAGGGAAGAGAGACAGCATGAGTTGGCTCTTAAAACTCTAGAATTCCAAAGTCGTGGTGCTGCCTCTACCTCCAGCAATGGAGAATCTTCTCCTCATTCTTCCTTAACTGATCGTTCTAACACTCAATCTACTCATCTCACTGCTATGTCTTTACCTCTAGAATCTTTCCCTTGTCCTAATGAGAAGATTGACACGTATCTAGAAAAATTTGAGAAAATTGCAACTCTGTACGGTTTAGAGAGGTCGCGTTGGAATATGAAGCTTTCTCAGGCGTTGAAAAACAGTGCGTATGATGTTTACGCCAAACTGGAAAGTAGCCAACAAGACAATTACGACTTGTTGAAGAAAGCTTTACTTGAGTGCTTTGAAATGAATGCTCGAAAGTTTTTGCAACTGTTTCGCAACAGCAGAAAGGAGAGCTCTGAAACTTGTCAGTAGTTCTCGTCTCGTTTGAAGGGATACTTGACAAAGTGCCTTGAGCTTTCACAGCTTCCCTCTACCTATGAAGGTCTTGAGGAATTTGTTATAACAGAACAAATAAAGAACACTTTGTCTGCTGATACCCGGAGATTTCTAGCTGAGCAGGGTGCAGAAAAGCTTGAAGACATCTTGGAAAAGTCTGAACGTTATCAAAATGCGATGGCCGAACTACCGGCCACAAAACGTAAACCGACAGAAGAGCATTTTTGAAAGAATAACTTAGACCAATCTTCTGATGCTTCTAATCAGAATAACCGCAGAGAAACTGGACCTCAAAACCCCCCTCCTGAAAAATCCAAGTTCTACAAAAACAAGTACCCCAACCACAGTAAACAGTCTGAGCAACCCGACCGTCCTACATGGCAGCGCAGCCAGCGAGGACAAGGTGACAAAGGGAAAACCCCTGCGCACGGGACTAATGATCAGAGCGAGCACACCGAGTCGAAACGCATGGGATGCTTGCTAACAGTCTCGCAAGGCGGAATTATTGATAGTGATTCCCAACCTGTAGAGGGAAAAAGGCCTTCTACGCGAGGTATTGTTATATTGAACGGTTCTCAAACTTTTTGTTTATTTGACACGGGGCTTTCTTATGATTGCATTGTTGCCAGACACCCGGTTAAACCCGGTCAAGAGACAGGAGAGACCGTCGAACTTTGTGGAGTTTCTAAGAGTGAGGCACCTACAGCGCTTCCCATCGCATTGATGGAGATACACTCTGATTTGTCAGAGGCGTGATCAAAGCAGCTGTTATGGATGACCCCATTTACCCAGTCATACTTGGCGGGAGATACGTGTTTATTGGGAAACCGGAAGAGCCGATTGTGGCAGCAGTAACTACAAGAGGGCAAACCAAGAAGGAATGGGAGCCTGCGCCTAATTTTTTTACCTATGGAACTTAAAGAAGCGCAACAAAAGGACTCTACTTTGGCACCCTGCTTTAGGAAACTGCCCATGGCTAAGGAACCCAGACAGCACGGGGACATTTTTTCTAAGGATGGCGTACTTTATCGCAGAACGGGCAAGCCTGACCAAGGTTACAACCAGCTCCTAGTACCGAAACAGTACAGAAGCCAAATCCTAGAAATGGGGCACTCTCTTCCCTTCAGCGGACATATGGGACAGAACGCCACAAACCAACGGATAACCACTCATTATTGGTGGCAGGAGTAAATACTGATATTATCAGATATGTCAAATTCTGTGCCCAGTGCCAACGAGTGCCACCCAAGCAACGGACACCCCCAGTCTCTTTGGGTGAAATGCCAATAGTGGGAACACCATTTGAACGGGTAGTGATCGACATTTTAAGACCCTTAGAAAGGACTAAAAGAAGGAACAGGTTTATCCTCACCTTAGTCAACACATGCACTTTATGGGCAGAAGCTATCTCGCTAACATGCGCAGATGCCAAGCATGTCGCAGAAGCCCTAGTGCAGATTTTCACTCGGTTGGGATTCCCTCAGCAAGTGTTGACGCATAACGGATCTCCATACCGAAACCTGTTGATGGATGAGATCGTTAAGATCTTGAGGGACCAGCACATCTACACTAAGCCTTACACTCTGACCAGAAATGTGTTAGTAGAACGTGTTAACGGAAACCTCAACATGATGTTAAGTAAACTGGCACAAGTGAAACCTGAAGATTAGGATCTTTGCATTCCTGCAGCTTTATTTAGCTACAGAGAATCTCCTCATACTTCCACAGGATTTCGGCCAGCAACGCTTTTATTCGGCAGACCCATTAAGGGCCCGCTTAAAGCCTTACTTTGGTCGCTGACAGATCAGAAGGCTGATGAGACAGTTGTCTCAGCAAGTAAATATGTGTCGGATTTAAAGGATAGGTTGAAACTAGGATGGGATCTAGCAACGACCAACTTTAAGCGAGCACGCACAAAGCACGCTAACCGATACAGGAAAGTCGCGAAAGAAAGAGAACTTGGAGCAGGAGAGAAAGTTTTGGTGTTACTCCCTACCGGGAACTACCAACTGAGGATCGGATGGCAAGGGCCGTTTACCGTCCTGAAAAAGATTTCTAAGGCTAACTACCAGATCTCTATTCAAGGAAAGGAGAGGGATTTCCATCTAAATCTGTTAAAGAAATTCTCGGAAAGACCAGTGCCAACCTCAGAACATCTCCTGACGATCGCCAAAACTGACGAAGATGACGATTGTGGCAGGTAAATTCCACTGCACACACACGAAATCTTTCCAAAATGTCAAAAGCGGCGACGCTCTTTCAAGCGCGCATGGGAGACATTCCAGAGAAAGGAAACTTTGGGAGTAGACTTGAGTAGGAATTGGAGAGAGATGGAGGGGAAGATGAGAGGGAAGAGGACAGACACCCTGAAGCTACGGATATAGGAATTTTATTTCCATAACGTAGAAATGGAGTGCTTCTATATCACAAAGGGGGGACGTTCTGTCGCATAGAGGTTTATGATCAATAAATTTTCTATATTCTCTTCTTTTTCTACCCGTGTCCTCTATTTGATTATCGCTCTTTTATCATTTTCCTGTATTTTTCGCATTCGTTCGTTTGCGAGAAATATTTTCTTTCCCATTCTCACTTTACCGTTTTTCTTTCTCATACTGATACGCATTCTATTACGTAGATGTCAGTCAGACGAGAAACTGTGAATATTCATCTATCTCAGACATAGGAGCAGACTTTTGGCTAGCATTTTCACCTGACATTAACGTTTCTCCGGCGTGAGCTGTGATAACCGACATCTGCACGGCGCAGAATGAGACATTTGTCTGGAAATTTCCTCTGTCATGGCACTTGTGGTAAAGTGGGATGTTATAAATATTTATAGGGGACTTAGTGTACTGACTGAGATCAGCTGTGAAGGTATCTGTATCTAATAGGTGTAGTGTTTTACAGATAACCTTACTTGCTACCACATTTATACCTCAGTCAGAATTATTCTGGAATATTGTGATGACTACGTTGAATGTCTAGGGTTATGAAAATGATGAAGTGTAAGTCACAACAACAACAGACAGATAAACCATTTAATTATTCCACAACACTTTACACCACTGTGACTCTCACATACATATAACACTCTATAAGATTATTTTAAATGAGGCAAGTGTTAAAGTTTAAAAATATATGTATTAAGTTCTTTCAATAATAGAGATCCTGATTCAACTACACAGTGAACCAGGAATCATAATAAAATGTAATTACAAGTATTATGTACACAGTTTATAGATATGATCTTTGTATTGACATATATTATTATTAGTATTCTATGTGTGTGAGTTGTGATGTGGTACTAGGAGGTAATACTGGCTGTTCAAGCTATGTTGTTGATTGTCATCACGACTTCAAGTGTTTGTTTCTGTTGGAACTAGTATTGGAGATGTTCTCAGTTCCTGGCATTAAAACAATTACTTGCCCCTCTTTATTTAATACAATGTCAATTTTAGAGGGGGGTACATAATGTTGAGCTCCTTTGGCCACAGAAGCTTATCTTTCGTGATGGCGGCAGGAAAAGACTCCTCTGCTCAATTGCTTCACCGTGTTCTGGAGACACCTCACTGGTTGCTATCTGGACCAAGGAGTATGCTGTCAGCCTCTGGATTTCAGCAAAACTCAGACCAAGGGCTGCTTCAATAACTAGGACCACAGTCCCTGAAACAAGAAGGTTGTACCTCCTACTTCAGAACTAATTTATACTCTATTTCCACACTGAGCACAATACATAACAAACACTGAGTTCAGAGCGATAGGCCAACTGCTATCTTCATCTGAAACAATTTACACCAGTATTCTCCTCCCTAATGGTTACTACGCCTCTGCAATTCCAGCATTAGTTCCTTCTAGTCAATAAGATAGGTGTCAGTGTACTGTTTGGCAATTCCATGCAGTTTTACTGTTCTCCGACACCTCCTGTTCAGGTTGGAGCAATATTTAGGCTTTGCCTCATGTTGGCTACTGAACCACACACATATACAGACATAAATTATCAATTTACATTCAATTTTCATTAAAAAGATATCGAATATATCAAGCTTACCACAATTCATGGAAATAATACACAGATACGTTGACTGGCGATGAATAATGGCACAATTATGGCACAAATTCCGATCTGCCTCTGTCCCAGACTTTTATTTAGAAAAATATGATCTGGCTCTCAACGCACTGGTTCTTAGTAAGTTTATTTTAAAGTGTGGCACTGACCTGACGCTCCTAATTGACTATATTGGCGGGTCTAACCAATCGGGCCATGTCTACCCAAGCGTTTGAAAAAAGTACCCTTCCTTCCGTCTCCCCTAACAACAAAAAATAGTATTTATAGTCCGACTAATCGTGTTTAGCCTTACATTTATTTCTATCCAATCAAATAGGAGGTAACATGTTGGCCTATTTCCCGTACAATGGTGGTTTCAAAACCCGCCACTGTGCGATTATTATTTTTGGTGTTGTCTGACACCCTCACTATTTTCTTTTGACTATAATTTATTAATTCCTAGACTATTTGCGTAACACTTAACATATTCTTTGTCAGCAAGTCCTAAGGAACCCAAATATATAAATTTAATGGGGCCAAGGGGCTGCGTTCAAAATATGCATTTTCTTCTACCTCCTGTTCACTTCGATACGATGTGGTGTCTGGGTACTGTCAGGCTTTCAAACGTAAACCAGTATAATGTCATGTTTCCTAATAAGCGTTTTTCAGGTTTTTAAACCTAACTCTCGTATGGGTAGTGTTTTTTTTCCACGGTCTATTTGAAAAAAAGTTAGTGCTTCTGGCCTTACGCGTGTTGGGGGTGGCATTAATATCGCGAGACTGTGGTAGTATTGCATGTGTTCCTCCGATCAGCCCTCCCTCGAATTAAAATATAGTCTGTATTATTTTCTAGTGACGTGCTTCAGTGGAAAGCAGAATAAATAATATTTCTAGCTTAAAATCATGCAGCTATAAATGAATTTGATTTTACTGCTAAATAATCAGACGAGAATATATTTTAAAAATTAACTTATAACTGAAATGCTACATCAGTGAGTATTGACGGGATATGTATGTATTCCTAATTCATGATGATTGATTTTATGAATATAACTTATTTCACGGGAAGTTTTAAATGATAAGTCAAGCTGTACGCTTGCAGTTTAAAATGTAAGTTATAACGAGTACATAGTATGTATAATTATTTTATATGTCTTTTTCCTCTATTTAGTGAAGAAAACTGGGGTTAACCCAAACATTGCCAGCGTTAAGTACTGATGAGTAATATCTGTGAAAAACTAAAACATTTTCCTTAAAAAATCCTTGGTGTATAATCTTTACAAGAACTTTAAAGGTGAAATAACATAGGGGGCCTGTTGCGCCTGATTTTAGTCTTCCTGAGAAAACTTAAGTACAGTTCAGCCCTTGTTGCAAGTAAACTATTACAAACAGTAACGTTCCGCAAATTTTGTCAACTTGTGGTGTGACCAATAAGGTTACCTTTGATCGAAAGTTACAAACCTGACATTTTTCCATAAGTAGTGGAAACCTCGTGATTCTGACACTGTGAACCCACTTACACTAATTCTTACCTGAGCTGATAAAGTGACACTAACTTAAAATCTGAACAAAATCATCGCCTGAAGAGGACGCTCCCCGGACAAATTGGATGAAACCAAGATCTGCAGAGCTGGGTATCCGCTTCATCAAACGATAAACAGATTGTGTCATAACGTGCGCCAGACGGCGAACAACAGCAAGTTATAGGGTGAGAAATGCACGACAGGACCCTGATGAATGAACCGAGAGAAAGCAGGAACGAGTGACTCTCTTTTTATGGTATACCAAATTTCACCCACTTTGTAATTTCTTTATGCAGGTTTTCTGTTGCAAACAAGATACTTTTCCTTAGGATAGACCATACTAACATCTAAGTCTGTTCATACCTTTAAAAGGGGAAAATCAGTAGATTACCGTTAATGTATTCTTGATTCCTTGGGGCTATCAATTTCTTCTAACTGGACTGTGGGCATACCTTGAGGGATTAGATCATACTGTGGGTCTATCATTCTGGTAGAAATTCATTGATTTTTTGACTATGTGTATATGTTTCTTGATGTAATTTTGAGTGTTGTGATGAAATTGTAGATGATAATTAAAATTTCTCTTGAACTTAATCTGCGCGTTGGTCAGCTCGTTCCAAATTATCTGTATAATCACTGTTATAGTTTTCCCCACGTCTGTGCGTCTAACTGTCGTCACTTGTGTGTGTGCACGTAAGTGGTACGTTCATATATATTAATATATGTTGTCACTAGACTGTCTGACTCCTCTAAATCTGTTGTAGAAGATAGGCTGAGAAAGAGAGAAGATTCTCGAGGTCTCAGGGACATCCTCTATTGATTCTACCATCTCACTCGTGGAAATCTATTTCTGTTATTATCTCTCACTGTGGCTATCACGTATTCTAATCTAATCAGAAGGGACCAACCCAAGTCTTAATCCCCGTATCAAAAATCTGCGACAATCATCAAGACAAGAGATGGACATGAAAGAGTCTATCAGTGAACCATCAAGACAAGAGATGGACAGGAAAGAGTCTATCAGTGAACCATCAAGACAAGAGATGGACATGAAAGAGTCTATCAGTGAACCATCAAGACAAGAGATGGACATGAAAGAGTCTATCAGTGAACCACTAAGACAAGAGATGGACATGAAAGAGTCTATCAGTGAAACATCAATACAAGAGATGGACATGAAAGAGTCTATCAGTGCACCATCAAGATCAGAGACAGGAAAGAGTCTATCAGAGTGCACCATTAAGATAAGAGAAGAAGACGTTGTAGATCCATTGCAGCCGACCTTCGCTGTGGAGATGGCACCTGATGATGATTAAAAAAATAGACGAGTACGCCAATTTACCCAGTAGTAGTCCAAGCAGCAGCACTGAAATACATCATAAAACAAAGTTGTATTCACCGTCTGAAAATATTGACAATGCTAATGTACGTGATTCTACCATCGTAATCTTATTTCTAGTTTTCGTTCCCTATGGAGTATGAAGGAACAACTGCAGCATGCGCCAAAACATTCATGGGCTTTTGCAGCTGTAGTTTGTGTTACAATTCCTTTTACATCATCATGTTGGGAGCTGCATGCATGTGACGAGTAGGGTGTATGTGGGTGGATGTAGAAAGTCAAACAAAACTTATACACCGCTCGTCTAGCTCACTGTCTAAGGAACAACTCCAACAGCTATGTCAATCTCCAACAATGCATTATATTCACAATAAGTCACAATGGACGTAGGGCCATTACACATATTAGATACATCACAAATCCCGAGTATCCGCACACACTCTGCTTCTCGGAATAACTACAGCCACAAATAGGCTACTTCGTGGATAACTACTGCAACATCTACAACACGACTCCGGCCCTCTACTCGTGCACTACTTTCGACATCCACCCTTCTCTTCTCTACGCTCTAAGCTGTTTCCTGTCTACTGACTCAACTCTCTACTGACTCTACACACGTCTAAACCAACGCACTACTCTCTCTGACTGTCCCTTTCATGCGCATTCACCAAAACCCGAGAAAACCTTCCACGCTCCACTGATCTTAATTCACGCATAACTGTGGCTAACAGCTAGTCTTAATCTCTGCTCACATCATTGCTTGTAACCAAAATATTACAAGGCAAGCATTCCCAACTCACAACAACTCACATGACTAATAAACTCCCGCTGGAGCATGGGAACATTAACACATGCAAAATACCCTCAAAACACTCCGTGACAATGCACAACACCGTACTACTTGCCACTTACGACATGCATGAGAGAGCAGTAAGCATATTAATTCTTCGTCTCCTTAGAGATCCATGATCGAAGCCTTGTAGCGTCACGCTCCAGTCTTTCTAGTTGTAAATGGGTATCTAACTCTGCTCTTGAGTTAGGGAAGGCAAAGGCAGCGAGGAAGTCAAATGGTCACCCTACTTCATAAAGTTCAAAATAGTTAAATCTCTATCACTTCACTCTCCTCCGGCAGTATCTGATATGAGGCTACCATAGAAGGCCCCCCCCGGGGAGATACCCAGGGGAAAATGTGATAACAAAGTAACGGCAGGTCACCAGAGGTCATATTTGTTTCTTATTTTGTGGCCAGATCACAATGTCTGACCAAGATGGCCGATAAATGACAGTGTGCAAAGATAAGTTTGATGGAATATTGCCAAGGTATGTTCCGTTTGACAGAAAAACAGACAGACAAGTACGAAGGTAGGCATTCAGACAGACAGACTGACATATAGATAGATAGATAGATAGATAGATAGATAGATAGATAGATAGATAGATAGATAGATAGATAGATAGATAGATAGATAGATAGATAGATAGATAGGTAGGTAGGTAGGTAGGTAGGTAGGTAGGTAGGTAGGTAGGTAGGTAGGTAGGTAGGTAGGTAGGTAGGTAGGTAGGTAGGTAGGTAGGTAGGTAGGTAGGTAGGTAGGTAGGTAGGTAGGTAGGTAGATAGATAGATAGATAGATAGATAGATAGATAGATAGATAGATAGATAGATAGATAGATAGATAGATAGATAGATAGATAGATAGATAGATAGATAGATAGATAGATAGATTGCCCTGTTCATTGTTGCAAGATGAATGTAAAATATAGTTTACCAGTTCACAAAGAGGCTGTAGTCAGTTAGTAAGTTAAAATACGTGTGGTTACTTTTTCAATCACTGTTGAGTTTCTGTGAAATAACATTCTTATATCAGAAAGTGTCAATGTATTTCTGCTACTGTCTTCGAATCTACATAAAAAATCTGTTCAGAAAATTTAACAGAAAATTTAACAGAAAATTTAACAGAAAATTTAACAGAAAATTTAACAGAAAATTTAACAGAAAATTTAACAGAAAATCAAACAAACTAACTACTTGTTATCCTTTAAGTGGTTCTTTTTCTTTATCTCCATATTCTAAAGAGGTTGGGGGAAGAAGAAGTGGCATTGCATTTTAGGTAAAAATTTAACAAAAATTAAAATTTCACTTAGTCATTTTTCTATAAATCTTCTTCTTCTTCTTCTTCTTCTTCTTCTTCTTCTTCTAATGTATAATCTCCTGAATCTAAATATGTTTTAGGCATATTATGACTTGGAAGTCATTTTCTTCAGACATTGTGCTGTTCCTAGGAATAAAACCTTGCATTTCTCAGAATCTTGTGTCGTGTTAATTCTCGTCCTTATTTCTTACTTAATCAGCATGAGTGTTAACACAGACACATTCAACTGAATAATAAAACTTATTTTAAATTTCTTATATCGTTTAACATTTCGATTTATTGCAAGTAGTGTTGAAAAATATTGATACTATTGTTAGCTTACTTCGTTCCCCTTCTACCGTGAGGTGTAGAGATTTGGGAGAGAGAGCCCCAGACTATCCTATCGGCTGTCTTCCTCCTGGCCTGGTTCCATTCTAGTCCTCGGTCCTTCAACGATTGTCTAATGTTGTCCTCCCAGTGGGCTCTGAGTCGTCCTGGCTCTTTGTTTCCCATGCTTATCGTGGTAGCCGATCTTCTCCCATTCTGCAGACATGGCCAAACCATCTTAGTTGGGACTGTTCTACTTGGGTCTGCAGGAGGTGGCATTTTAGGCCTTGGTGTATTGTCTGGTTGCGGACCATGTCTCTTCTTGTTACTTCAACCACCTTCCTCAGATACCTCATTTCTGAGGTTTGGATCTGGCTTTTGTGGGTTGTAGTCGTTGCCCATGACTCGCATCCATATGTCAAGACTGGGACATATGTGGAGCGGTTTACAGCCATCTTCGTTTTCTTACCAACCTCTCTCTTGCTGAGGAATCTTCGATTTATGGCCTGAAAAAGTCTCCCGGCTGCTGCTTTTCGAGTGGCCAGCTCTACTTTGATGCCTCCCTTTCGGTCTATAATAGCTCCGAGATATTTAAAGTGGTCGACCTGCACCAGGACCTGTTCTCCCAGATTACTCTAATGTCTTCTTTATTCTCGTGAAATCACCATGGATTTTGTTTTAGAGCTGCTTATGACCATCCCTCTCTACTCCAGCTCTTCCTTCCAGACTTGCAGGTTGGATTGGAAATGTGCCTCTGATTTAGCAATCAGGGCAACATCATCAGTAATTGCCAGCTGTGAAATACAGACCTGTCTCATCTTCCAGTACCCCACTGAATACTTTCTTGTTCTCTCCTTACATGCCTTGATGACATCGTCCATGAGGAGTATGAAAAGATAAGGTGACAGGATATAACCTTGTCTTACACCAGTGATGGTCCTGAACTCTTCTGACTTATGGTTTGCTGTCCTCACATAATTTCTGCAAGACTTGTAGAAGCTCTGTATAGCATGAATCATAGGTGCTGGAATGTTCTTCTTTGCCAAACAGTCTCAAAGTTTGCTCCAGGGGACCCTGTCAAACGCCTTTTCCAAATCTATGAAACAAAGATGGATCTCACTCTTATACTCAAGGGCCTTTTCACTGAGCTGTCTGAGTGAGAAGATTATGTAGTGGTTATCATTTCTGATGCTTGACCTTGCTGTGACGACTGGCCCAATCTTCACTTCTTTTTTTTTATTAATTACGAGACGCCATTTTTATCATCTTCAATGCATGATCGAGAAGCCCGTAAAGTCATGGGAAATTACACTTGCGGATATTCTCCTAGCGTTCAGTGATTTTCTCCTCTTGTCTAATACTATTTTTAGATACGACGTCATTGTTGACCCCTGACCTCGGTAGCTAGAAACCCGCTTTAATTTAAGACAAGACTGCTTAAACTTAGATAGAACCAGTTTATGCCACTTTCGGAACCCCCACGTGACTTTTAACGTTAATGATTGGAGCGTCTATATGATGCTAAGGTCACATGATGCACGCTACGGATCACGTGTCCAAGCGGAAATGACCCGCTAAAAGTGCGGCAAATCCAGCCATTTTTCACTTGCCCAGGAAACCTCAAGACCGCTAGACTAATCCCGATATCGGCGAATTCACGCATTAAAAGCATTGAACCCACGTGTCTAACTTGCGGGTTAGCGTCCATCTGAGTAGGTAAGTGAAAATCTCGTTAGAAAATAGTATTGTGATGAAATGTGTAGTACCTTGCAAAATCGACTCAAGATTGGTATAACTGCGTTTACTTTATTCATATTTTTGTTTTACGATCACATCCAGCCACATGTGATCGGGTATATTTTATGATCCCACGAGATATGTACAACATGTTCATAAGAATGTTAACGGGCATATATATAGCTATTAATTTCCATATTATTTGATTATTTTCGACCCGACACTTAGACTAGCGAAAATTAATATTAACGATAATGTGACAGACCGTGACATATATTCATTATAAATTATATGACGATGCGACCAGACATGAAGTGTTGTGATAATGTTGTCAGACAATTCTCTAACACTGGTGTCCAATTATTTGTTAAATTCATCATAATTGACATGACGATTAGGCTAGAGGCACAGAACTAGAATACTGTTGCCGACATTTCTATGATAGATTTGGTGGGTTTAACTGACATTTATAATAATTCATCGGGTTAAGTTGACGATAAATCAGTCTAAAGAATTATAATACTGCCACTGGGGCAGAGAAATATAATAAAGGACAGAAAGGAGAAACTTGAATTCAAGATTAGGCTCTAGACATATGATGTTAGAGACTAAAATCTGAGATGACTAGCAGACGGACGGCTTAGGGAAAGACTGCTTTCTAAAGCTAGAAAATTAATGAAGCCGTCGTATTTGTCTTCAGTCTATGGTGGAGCCTTGCACGACAGTCCAATCGCAGAGCAGAATACGGAGTCGAGCACAGAGAAGGCAAATCCGAACCATTCAAGACCTACCTGGGGCAACGTCAGGAGACCGGAGAACTAACCACGCTTCACTATCAGCCAGGGGCTGAACAGATAAGTTCCTCGAAAAAGGGAACTCACCTATATCAATGCCATATTTTTGTCATCCATGATGAAAAACACTTGATGTGAGACACATAGTACATACAGCAGACACTAATTCCATCGACAATACTATCATTCACCATCTATTCACTTTAGTTGCAATAAACCAATTGGGTGTATATAATGTACCCCATGCTTTGTTCCTTCTATTAGATGTTGAATATTGTCTGATGTTTATCTTCCTTTATAAGGGGGGGGGGGGGCTCGTAAAATATAATATAATTTAAAGGATAACAATAATAGATAACTGAAAAGGGGACTATGGTAGCGAGAGACCAAATATCTCCTTACAACCTTTTCCAGACCTTGTCTAGTTAGGAGAATTTACCCTCTTCGTCACCTTTCAGAAGTGGGAAAACCCAACAGGAATTCTTGAGCCAAATTTTCCACATTCATATCTATTATTTCTTCTAATAAATTCTTATCCTTCAACCGCTACGTGACACTGGGGTCTCAGTCCGGGATTTGAACTTATGTATTTTATCATACCTCTGGGATAGTATCATTCATTCAGTCATTACAGTATACCATTTTAACACATGTATTTTCACACAGTGATCTCTAGAAAGACAGAAAACTTTTTTTCTAGAATTTCATGCATTGATTGGTGAATCCCTTTATATATGTTGTATTTAATTAAGTTAGTTCATGATTTTGTATTTCATTGAATTACAGACCTTAAGTCTCCATAACTGTAGTAATTTCATTCTACAGCAGTCTGATAATTAGTAAGTTTTTGCTTGTTCTTAGAAATACTATTGGAAGGTAGCACTAGCTTACTCAGTGTGGACTATAACAGCAAAAGATGGCTGAAATAGTTAAGCTTAAGGCAGCACTAGGGGAGGCCGGTCGAGATCTAGGTTATAGTGGGGTGGACCTTGCGAATTATGTCAGTGTGGAGACTGATAAGTATTACGCTCGAGAAACAGCAAAAGCTGAAAGAGAAGAGCGAATAAAGTTAGCAGAAATAGATGAGAGGATAAAAGCTGTAGACGCTAGGGAAAGAAGCGAGAGAGATGAACGCGAGCATGCATTGAAGATGAAGCAGTTAGAGATGCAGGGACAGGCTCAAAGAGTTGAACCAGTAGCCGGTGCAACAGCATCTACATCATCAGGCAACCATATGCCCTCCTTGCAAACGGGGAGCATAGGACCTTTGCCATCCTCACACATGTCAAACTTGGGACCCTTGACGTTTCCCTTTGAAGCTTTCTCAGAACAAGCCGACTCGATCGATATGTATTTGGACAAATTTGAGAAGTTTGTCGCCACATTTGGGTTGGAGAGGAGCAAGTGGAACCTGAAACTGTCACAAGGGCTTAGAGGAACTGCTTATGAAGTGTATAGCAAGCTTCCTCCAGGTTTACAGGATGACTACGACTCTCTGAAAAAGGCACTATTGGTTCATTATGAGCTACATGCTGACGCCTATAGGAAGAGGTTCCGTAACGCTAGGAGGGAAGTTGGAGAGAGCGTTGCTCAGTTTGCTGCGAGACTGGATTCCTACGTGGAGAAGTGGGGTGCCTGTTACGCACTGATCATTTTTTTCTAAGTCATTGTATGATCATTTTTTCCTAAAGTCATTGTATGATCATTTTTTCCTAAAGACATTGTAATATTTTATTGACTGAAATGTATACGTTAATTTTTTGGTCAAAGCGAAATAACTCGGGATATGGAGAGTATCTTTCAATATGATGTTACCTCCTCTTGTGTCGAGACACGGTCGGTCCACATTCTGATTAACGAAGTGTGACTATTCTCCTTATTTGGTAGTATCGGTCAACTGTTGTTGGAATGTCTGAAACCAGTGTTGAGGATTCGTTTGCTGTCCATATAAGGCAAGATTTCTTACAAAATCTTTCTAGAAGGTCTTCAACCATCGTCTCGTTGATTTTTACTCAGGTGGATGTTTTCTGCGCATGTCTGGACTTGGCGAGGTAGAAACGTCTTCCGCCCAGCAGTGTAAAGATGAACTGAGTAGAGAGTGGACGCATTTTGCGTCTTGTGTTTTTTTATAAGGGAAGTCCATAGTCTTTTGTGAGTTAGTTATCTTACTAGACTTTTCCCAGTATTATTCAAGCCGCCTGGAGGCATATGTTTTGTGGTTGATTCCGAATAAAGGTAATTCCTCTTTATTGAACTTTACGATACCATCTAGAAGTTCGACATTTTTGTTGCTCTCTGCTCGCTTGTGTGATTCAAAATGGAGAGGTACTTTGATTAGGATTTCGCCACCGGTATCTTTATACCTGAACAATTTACATATATGGGTCGCTTTAGACCAACAGGACTATTGTCTGTGTTCCAGGATTCGCTATGCTAGCGGTAACGCCTAAGTCAAAGGGTTAGACTTAGGAAAGTGATAAAGGTCAGTTCTACCTGTACTCCTCAATGCTATTCCTCGTGCAAACGATAACGGGCTCATTATTACACAGGAGAGGAGTAATGATTATTATGTAGGTGTACTGATGAAATGCAGCTGACACTGTTACACTATTGATAGTAATGAATATTAATGTATCCAGCTCTGTGCCATATTATTTAGGCAGAGTTGTGAATAATAACTTTATGACACTGTGAGCTTTGAACTGTTGTTTACGCTATAACTGATGAGGATTGGATCACACATGAATATCAGTTGGCACCAATATTATTTCTGAATGCTACAATTGTTGAACTGTGATGTCTTACAACGTATGTAACGTGACTGTCATTGTGGTGTGCAATAAATGGATATAAACGTCAAGAGAAGTTTACCATTTTTATGACTCTGCATGTCATTCTGCCTGTGCTGTGCTCTGTGGACTGTCCAACTGATTACACACGGCAACAATAAAAAACCAGTTAGGACACCTTACAATACAACCTTAATCTACGCGGTGTCGATAGGGGTGGTACATCAAGTCAGCCTAAATCCACCCTTATCACTTCATGGTGGCCAATAGTTGGTTTATACTGGTACCAGCTATCAAGGGGGTCAACAAACCCAGACATCATCATCACTACAAGGCAACATTACAGATTCAACTCCAACCTTCCATGAAATTTTTTGAAAGTACCCGGCGTTACTAACAGTTGGAATATTTTGAAACTACCCGGCGCTGCTCGGCAATATTGCAGTTTCCGAAAAGAGAAGGACAAGTACCGAGCAAATGGATTTCCTGATCTGTAACGAAGAAGGACAAGTGCCGTAACAACTGTTCCGGTATTCAGTACTGTCGAAGATTCAGAAGGTCACGTGCCGTAACAACTGTTCCGGTATCAGGAGCTCATTTTCCAGCGTCATGGCTGTCTATAGGAGCAGATGGTGATCAACGTTGGATCATTATCCTCAGAATGCTGATCTCAACCTGTTCTGCACCGTGCTGACGTTTGGACACATAGAAGTTAAGTGGCCTGTTTTGTTTGTGAACTGTGCCCTTATGTTCTAACTGAGCCTTCTGTCTCTCACACTTTTCACACACTTTTGCTTTTTGTTTACATGTTATATGTTATTTGTATTTGTATATTTATATGTTTATATTTCAGCGGGTTTCGGTTGGGAGGTGTCTTTCAGTAGAAGATACCACGTCACAGAGGTTTCTACTGTTAGCGTTTTCTTTAGGGACTGTGCAAATTTCCTATTGTGAAATTTGCTAGCGACAAACGTTGCTATATTTGTTAGTTGTGACGACATGGTCAGTGTTGTTTTCGGTATTTTTTGACATTCTTTAGTTTTGTTTTGATTTGTTTGTATTTGTAGGTCTCCCCTTTTCTATTATTCAGTTCTATACACCATTTTTGTTTATACATTGTGACGTCATTTGTTTGTGTACATTCTTCGCATTTTGTCATCACATTTTTTGTGATATTTTCCTTTTAGTTCTGCTGTTTATTTAGTTGACTTATGCGAATGTTTTCGTATTGACTTTGATCTTTGTTGTTGTTTACATTGACTTTGATCTTTGTTACTGTTTACATTGTCTTTAATCTTTGTTATTGTTTACATTGTCTTTGTTCTTTGTTATTGTTTACATAGTTCTTGAGTAATTAGCTTTCACTAATGTTCATATTTGCTCATGCACTATTGATTTATAGTGCACTTATCATAACTATCTAGTGGATTTGTTCATGCACTACATTGTGCAGTTATGATAAATAACTGATGGTTTTGCACTGATGTGTGTAGTGCCTTCATGATTAAGAACGGACTTGTGATATTATTATACATTTGATAATTCAAGTTTGGTGTAAAAGACTTGTTTCCCACAGAGATTGGGTTAAACATTGTGATTATACAAGTACTTATTTAAGTCTTGTCACTATTAAGAGTGAAATACATTAATTAAATATTTCAGATTTGGTGACTTATAATATTAGACATCATGTCTACACTTGATTACTTTATTGAACAAGGGAAATCCCTTGGCAAGACAGGTGATAAGTTGGAAGAATTTGCAACTACTCAATATGATAAAGCATTAAAGATGGAAGCTGAACAAAAGAAATTGCAGATGCAGGTGGAGGAAAAGAGATTCCAAATGGAAATGGAAAAACAAAAAAGAGAAACAGAGGCTGAAAATAAAAGACTTGAAAAAGAGGCTGAAAATAAAAGACTTGAAAAAGAGGCTGAAAATAAAAGACTTGAAAAAGAGGCTGAAAATAAGAGACTTCAGGCTGAGGCTGAAGAAAGAAGGTTACAAAGAGAGGCTGATGAAAGAAAAGCGAAAATGGAGCATGAAAAAAAAAACTCTTAGCTTTGGAGTTAGAAAAGTTAAAGTTGATGAACTTGGGTAATGCTAATGATCCAAATAAGGTATCATCGTCTAATAAGGCTAATGCTGTTGATTTCAAGCTTAATCTACCAGCATTTAATGCTTCCATTAACGATATAACGTTTTATCTAGAGAGATTTGAACGTTCATGTAGAATACATAACTTGGATAAATCACTTTACGTGTTTCATTTGTCCAAAATACTTAAAGGTGATGCTTTGACTATGTTAGGCATGGTAGATGAACCTGACAAGGACAATTATGAGATTGTCAGGGCTGTTTTGTTAAAGAAATACCAGTTAAACGAAGACGGCTATCGTCTTCAACTTAAAAATATGGTGCCTGAAACTGGAGTAGAATTCTCTGAATTCATATCAAAGAAACGTATTACTTTTACACGTTGGGTTGAATTGTCTAAGACAGAACATACGTATGAAGTACTTATGGACTTACTGCTAAGAGACAAAATAATGTCTTCTGTCAATGAATCTTTTTTTGCTTTTCTTCATGAGCGTAAGCCTAAAAACGTAAAAGAAATGGAAGAATACTGTTGCCAGTATGTTACTGCGCATCCTCATGTAACCATTAGCAACTCTAAAATAAAAGAAGGTCTGCCAGTTGCTTCGGAAGCACCTTATGGCCCAAATTTCATGCGTAAATTTCAGGGTAGCCAACAAAGTTTTAATAAGAAGGGTAACCGTAATTATGCTCAGAATCATAGTGATCAATTTCAGGGTGATTCTTCTTCACAGAACTGGAGACAACCTGATACTCCACGGTATACTACTCCCTATAATTTTAGACATTTTCACAAAGGTTATCAGTATAGAGGCAAATCTTTTTCTCGAAGACCTCAAAACCAATATAATAGAGGCTCTCAACAGTATAGAAATGGTAATGACAGTTATAGAAACTGGAATTCAAACCAGGATAACAACTACAGTAGAGAGAGTAATGATAATTACAGAGGCAATAATGGTCGCGGTAGAGCGCAACATAAAAGAAAAAGATATCAACAGACAAACTCTGTACAACAAGAATCTCAGGGAGCAGATAAACAGGTTAATGATAATAAAGACCATAATGCTATCGGATGTTCATCTTTCGATTTTGGTAGAGCAAATAAATGTATCCAATGCAGTACTTTATTTGACCCGACTATCGTAACAACTTTAAGCTGTGTTCATCCTCTTCCCGCTCTTCCTGCTAATGTTGCGCATGACGGGAGGGGTTCTCTTATACTACATAAGGGTCTTGTGAATAGTAATCCAGTCTCAGTTTTGTTTGATTCTGGATGTACTACTGTTGGTGTTAGGCAATCTCTTGTAAATCCATCCTGTGCTACAGAAAAGGTCATCAAATGTGTCACATTTGGCGGCACTTTGGAAAAGTATCCTACAGCCATAATACATATTGCTACTCCTTTCTTTACGGGAGAGGTCCACGCGTGTCTACTTCCAAACCCTATTGCGGACCTTATTATTGGTCGTATTCACGGAGTTAGGAATGTACCCCACAGCAGATTGCTGTTTGGGAAGAGCAAAACATCGAAGCTACCAATGCAATGGTCACAAGAGCACATGCTCTGGATCTACCTCAAACTTCATTAACTAATGATGATGAAGTAGATAGCCAAAATAGTCACTTGATTATTTCACGTGACTCATTTATAAAATTGAAAGAAGAAGATCCTTCTTTACAAAAATTCTGCATTCTAGCAAAAAAAGGTGATCCAAATCAGAATACTAATAGAAAGTCTTGAATTTCTATGAAGAACGGCGTACTTGTGCGTATGGTACAAGACTCGTCTACGTCCACTCATTCACAAATTCTCGTGCCTAAGAGTATGAGATTGCAAATATTGCAACATGCTCATGACTCGCAATGTGCTGGACATATGGGTTTTTCCCGTACAAAGTCGAGGGTTCTTGCGGCTTTCTTTTGGCCATTTGTGAGCAAGGACATACGAATTTACTGTCGTTCTTGCAAAGTATGTCAGGAGGTCAAATCTAAAGGACCACGACATGCTGCGCCTATCCAGGCTGCTGACATTCCTATTCGCCCTTTTCAAAAGATGGCAATAGATATTATCGGTCCTTTTAGGATTAAGTCGGCCAGAGGACATCAATTTATCCTTACATGTGTCGATATGTGCACACGTTGGCCAGAGGCTATACCTCTCAAGAGCATCTCAACTGCTGATATCGCAGACGCTCTTTGGCTGATATTTTCTCGCTTGGGTTTCCCCGGAGAAATATTATCAGACCATGGCACTCAACTTATATCAGATACTATGTCACAGGTAATGTCTATGCTACATATTAAAAGGTCTCTCAGCAGTATCTATCACCCAATGTCTAATGGGTTAGTTGAGCGTTTGAATAGGACTCTAAAAACTTTACTTGGGAAAATAACTGAGGATCATCCTCAGGATTGGGACAGGGTTTTACCCGCGGCTCTCTTTGCGTATAGAGAGGTTCCCAATGAACACACATTATTTTCTCCTTTTGAACTTGTCTTTGGCGCGCAACCGCGCGGCCCTATGTCTTTACTACACGATCTTATCACTGCCGATAATATTAGCGATGAGACTCAATCTTCTTACGAGTACGTCATTGCTCTTAGGCAAAAGATCAACGAGGCATTCAAACTAGCAACTTCGTCATCCGAATTTGCTAAGGAAAAGGCAAGGCAGTTTGCAAATAAAAATAGATATCTACGACAACTTTGTCCAGGTGACAAAGCGCTCGTTCTTCTTCCGTCAAGGGAGAACAGACTTCTTATTGCATGGAAAGATCCATATGCAATAGTCTCCAAAATTTCCGATGTCGACTATGTAGTCGATATTGATGGAAAGCATAAGACTTTCCACATAAATATGCTCACGGAATTTCATGAAAGACCAGACTATTTGCAGCCTATTTTCCAGGCAACGGACAATTCTCAAGTACCTCATGGTCATTACTCATCCCTGTCAGTTATACAGGATGAGGAAACTACTTTTTCTGATGTCAATCTTCCACTTCCTATGGTCCCACTACATTCGACGGAATTTTGGAGAAACGTTACCGTTTCTCCTAATCTTTCCGCTGAGGAACATCGACAAGTTTCTTCGATGTTGCAAACGTTTCAGGATGTCCTTACAGACATCCCGGGACACACACATGTCATCGAACATGACATAGTGCTTACTGACCATAATCCTATCAGAGTCAGACCTTATCCGATACCAATCCACTTTCAGTCACAAGTCGAGAAAGAATTGGATGAAATGATTCGATTGGAAATCATTGAACCATCCACTTCAGCATACTCTTCGTCTATGGTTATTGTTCGAAAGAAGGATAATAACATTCGCATTTGCGTAGATTATAGCAAATTGAACCAAGTTACGAAGTTCGATGCTGAACCTATGCCTTCATTAGAAGAGCTACTAAATAAACTTTCTAATTCTAGGTTCTTTACCAAACTAGACTTGTCTAAAGGTTATTGGCAAGTTCCTTTAACTGAACGTGCCAAATCTTTTACAGCTTTTTCTACACCTAGGGGTTTATTGCAATGGAATTTCATGCCTTTCGGTCTTATGAACGCCCCTGCTACATTCGTACGCATGATGCGGCGAATTCTCGCATATCGTACAGATGTCATAGCATACTTAGACGATATCTGTCTGTTCAGTGATTCCTGGGAAGATCACTATTTGGGTTTATACGAATTGCTGTCTACTCTTCGCGAGTATGACTTGACTGCAAAACCCTCTAAAGCTTTTATAGGATTTAGTGAGATTTCTTTCCTGGGTCATCGTGTTGGTCATGGTCTTTTAAAGACAGAGGACCACAATTTTTTCAAAAATACTTAACATTTCTGTCCCTAAGACGAAGAAACAAGTGCGGAGTCTCTTAGGTTTGATCCAATTTTACGGACGATTCATACCGAATCTGTCCTCCATCATGTCACCGCTTTCTACTTTACTGAAGAAAGGATCGCCTAATCTGATCCGCTGGTCTCAAGAGTGTCAATCCTCGTTGGACCAGGTGAAAACTCTATTTTCATCTCCACCTATCCTTAGGTTACCTACTATTGAAAAGACTTTTGTTCTTTTAAGTGACGCCTCGTCAACTGGGATTGGGGCAGCACTTATGCAGGAGTATTCTGATACTCTGCATCCGGTGATGTATATCTCTAGGAAATTAAATGCTGCAGAAAAGAATTACTCGGTTTTAGACCGTGAATTAGTGGCTATGGTATGGTCTATTCTGAAGTTACAAAGATTTCTGCTAGGCGCACATTTCATTGTGGAAACCGACCAGAAAGCTCTTACTGCTATTCAGAGCAAAAACTTGAAGAGCTCGAGATCTACTCGATATGCCATAGCTCTTCAACCATTTCATTTCACGGTGCGAGCTATCCGTGGTTCGGATAATGTGATGGCGGACATTCTGTCCAGGTGCCCACACGATTCCACATAATTCTTCTGTCATATATATATTTCCTGATATACAATTCAATACTATAATGACATATTAGCACATATTTTCTCACTTTTGGGAATTTATAACATTGTACCATGTGATTTCTTTTTAACTAAGAAGGCTTATTTAGCGATATACGGGCCAAAAGATCACATGGTCACATTTAGTTATTATATTTAAATGATTGTATTAAGAGAGTTAACATTTTGTCTTAAAGATTTGTGTTATTGATATTTTCGCAGCACAACATTGAAGTCTGCGAGATTTGTACGTTGTGCAACTTTGAAGTTATCTAGTCCTGTGCTGGATTGGGAGCGGATGATGTCCACATCTTCTTCTATCGATTATATTTATGTCTACGAGAAACAGCACATATACTTGTAATGTTTAATAATGCATTATTTAATGTATTCTTTCTTTGAATATGTCTTATATCATATTGCGGTATATTAGTATATTACACCGCTGTTTACAACATTTCATTGTATAATACTAGGATAATATATTTAATTTCATACATTTGTATGAGTATAATTTGACTTTCATTATGATATTGCCATCATTGTGGCGTGTGTGTTGGTGGCACCTTCCCGGAATATATACACGTATACTTAGGTAAATTTTTGTTTCTCTAAGGATCTGAGCTAGCCTCATTTTTTAGGCAATATATCCGCGCATGATACGTGCGTTGGGAGCCTTGGGTTGTCTTCCGGCTCCAGGATTCAAAAAAAGAAATGTTTCATTTTTTTCCCGGGAGGGTGCGGTAATGTTACGCACTGATCATTTTTTTCTAAGTCATTGTATGATCATTTTTTCCTAAAGTCATTGTATGATCATTTTTTTCCTAAAGACATTGTAATATTTTATTGACTGAAATGTATACGTTAATTTTTTGGTCAAAGCGAAATAACTCGGGATATGGAGAGTATCTTTCAATATGATGTTACCTCCTCTTGGGTCGAGACACGGTCGGTCCACATTCTGATTAACGAAGTGTGACTATTCTCCTTATTTGGTAGTATCGGTCAACTGTTGTTGGAATGTCTGAAACCAGTGTTGAGGATTCGTTTGCTGTCCATATAAGGCAAGATTTCTTACAAAATCTTTCTAGAAGGTCTTCAACCATCGTCTCGTTGATTTTTACTCAGGTGGATGTTTTCTGCGCATGTCTGGACTTGGCGAGGTAGAAACGTCTTCCGCCCAGCAGTGTAAAGATGAACTGAGTAGAGAGTAGACGCATTTTGCGTCTTGTGTTTTTTGATAAGGGAAGTCCATAGTCTTTTGTGAGTTAGTTATCTTATTAGACTTTTCCCAGTATTATTCAAGCCGCCTGGAGGCATATGTTTTGTGGTTGATTCCGAATAAAGGTAATTCCTCTTTATTGAACTTTACGATACCATCTAGAAGTTCGACATTTTTGTTGCTCTCTGCTCGCTTGTGTGATTCAAAATGGAGAGGTACTTTGATTAGGATTTCGCCACCGGTATCTTTATACCTGAACAATTTACATATATGGGTCGCTTTAGACCAACAGGACTATTGTCTGTGTTCCAGGATTCGCTATGCTAGCGGTAACGCCTAAGTCAAAGGGTTAGACTTAGGAAAGTGATAAAGGTCAGTTCGACCTGTACTCCTCAATGCTATTCCTCGTGCAAACGATAACGGACTCATTATTACACAGGAGAGGAGTAATGATTATTATGTAGGTGTACTGATGAAATGCAGCTGACACTGTTACACTATTGATAGTAATGAATATTAATGTATCCAGCTCTGTGCCATATTATTTAGGCAGAGTTGTGAATAATAACTTTATGACACTGTGAGCTTTGAACTGTTGTTTACGCTATAACTGATGAGGATTGGATCACACATGAGTATCAGTTGGCACCAATATTATTTCTGAATGCTACAATTGTTGAACTGTGATGTCTTACAACGTATGTAACGGGACTGTCATTGTGGTGTGCAATAAATGGATATAAACGTCAAGAGAAGTTTACCATTTTTATGACTCTGCATGTCATTCTGCCTGTGCTGTGCTCTGTGGACTGTCCAACTGATTACACACGGCAACAATAAAAAACCAGTTAGGACACCTTACAATACAACCTTAATCTACGCGGTGTCGATAGGGGTGGTACATCAAGTCAGCCTAAATCCACCCTTATCAGTGCCCTAGGGAATTTTACTCATGATTGAGAAGGCCTGAAGGAAATGGTCATGATCGAACAACTGAAGGACAACATGACTTCCGACATGAGAAGATTCCTGACAGAGAATGGATCCAGCACTTTAGAATCCATCGTCCAGTTGGCGGAACGTTATCAGGCAGCGCTAACGGAGAATGACCCATCCCGGTGGAACCAACCGGAAGAATTATCGAGGCTGACACCTCAGGCACACTTGGACCCCCAAATAAATCTACCTTACCACCACTTCAGAAAACATGACAGGCAAAATAAGACTACTCAGAAATCAGCTTTCCAGCCTCAGAGGCGGGGAGAAAAGTGGTGTAAGACGTGCAAAATGAGCAACCACAATACTGCCGAGTGCAGAAGGAAAAACCCTCTACATCAGGTTGCATGTTTGCAGGTGAGGGCTGTTGACAGGAAGGAACTGACAGTGAGTCAGAATAGCCTCCATCACCCACCTATACAGGAGACAGTGACCGTGAATGGCAAACAAGTCATCGGGATGTATGACACAGGTTTGTCCTATGACGCGTTCGTTTCTTCATCTATGGTGCACCCCGAACAACTTACCACAGAAATCTTGGATAACCAGGGGCCACTCAAGGGAGCATTACCCTTAAATTTGCCCATAGCGAAGATTCAGGTCAGTTGTCGCTATGTGGAAGGGGAAATCAATGCTGCAGTTTTAGAGGATCCTTTCTACTCCCTGATGTTAGGGCGTAGATATGTCTTTTTAGGAGAACCAGTAAAGCCTGTGGTTATGGCTGCCATCCAGACCAGGCCTGTCTCCAAATGCATAGAGAGGGACTCTAAATTAGAAATTCATCCGAATAAGATGAAAAGGGCTCAAGCAGCTGATAGCACATTGGGGCCTTGCTTTGGCAAATTGAAAAACTCACATAACCCTCGAAGAAAGGGTGACTTTTATATGGAACATGGACTCTTGCACAGGAAAGCTGGCAGAGGGCTAAAAAGTCATGGACAGATTGTGGTGCCATCCATATATAGAAATAAAGTTATGGAATGGGGCACGGTGCTACTTTGAGTGAACACCTGGGTAATGGTGCCACAAATCAAAGGATAGCCACCCGTTATTATTGGCCCGGCATCATGGAAGACATAGCTCAATATGTGAAGTCCTGTTCAGAGTGTAACCAGGTAACCTCAACACATAGGGTAGACCAGTTACAGGACCTAGGAAAGCATTGCTGCAGACGTAGGTATCCAAAGAAAACCAGGAAGAAAACAGAATACTTACCTGGGAAGAACAACATAAGGGCAGATTTTCTGAGTAAACACCCTTATGCAAACGAGGAGAAATGGGAGAGAATATTGAGGATGAAGGTGAAATGAGAGGCTGTAAAAGAAGAGGAAGACAGGACCAGAGGAGTTGGACGGAACGTCAAACTTGAGGAGGGGCTTGTGTGACGACTGGCCCAATCTTCACTTCTTTTTTTATTAATTACGAGACGCCATTTTTATCATCTTCAATGCATGATCGAGAAGCCCGTAAAGTCATGGGAAATTACACTTGCGGATATTCTCCTAGCGTTCAGTGATTTTCTCCTCTTGTCTAATACTATTTTTAGATACGACGTCATTGTTGACCCCTGACCTCGGTAGCTAGAAACCCGCTTTAATTTAAGACAAGACTGCTTAAACTTAGATAGAACCAGTTTATGCCACTTTCGGAACCCCCACGTGACTTTTAACGTTAATGATTGGAGCGTCTATATGATGCTAAGGTCACATGATGCACGCTACGGATCACGTGTCCAAGCGGAAATGACCCGCTAAAAGTGCGGCAAATCCAGCCATTTTTCACTTGCCCAGGAAACCTCGAGACCGCTAGACTAATCCCGATATCGGCGAATTCACGCATTAAAAGCACTGAAGCCACGTGTCTAAATTGCGGGTTAGCGTCCATCTGAGTAGGTAAGTGAAAATCTCGTTAGAAAATAGTATTGTGATGAAATGTGTAGTACCTTGCAAAATCGACGCAAGATTGGTATAACTGCGTTTACTTTATTCATATATTTGTTTTACGATCACATCCAGCCACATGTGATCGGGTATATTTTATGATCCCACGGGATATGTACAACGTGTTCATAAGAATGTTAACGGGCATATATATAGCTATTAATTTCCATATTATTTGATTATTTTCGACCCGACGCTTAGACTAGCGGAAATTAATATTAACGATAATGTGACAGACCGTGACATATTCATAACCCTCCACTCCCACAGGAGCATAGGCCTTCAACAAACACATGCCAAGTCCTCCTGTCACGTGCCATCATCTCAAGTTCTTTCCATGTTCTCCTCATCATTTTCACCTCTGTTTCCAACTCTCTTCTCCATGTACTTCTTGGTCTTCCTCTGCCTCTCTTGCCCTGGGGGTTCCAGAACAAGGACTGCCTTGTAATGCTATCAACAGGTTTTCTCAGTGTGTGTCCTATCCATCGCCATCGTCTTCTTCTCATTTCTTGTTCCACTGGCACTTGTCTAGTTCTTGTCATCAGTTCCACGTTGGTAACCTTGTCATACCACCGTGACATATATTCATTATAAATTATATGACGATGCGACCAGACATGAAGTGTTGTGATAATGTTGTCAGACAATTCTCAACACTGGTGTCCAATTATTTGTTAAATTCATCATAATTGACATGACGATTAGGCTAGAGGCACAGAACTAGAATACTGTTGCCGACATTTCTATGATAAATTTGGTGGGTTTAACTGACATTTATAATAATTCATCGGGTTAAGTTGACGATAAATCAGTCTAAAGAATTATAATACTGCCACTGGGGCAGAGAAATATAATAAAGGACAGAAAGGAGAAACTTGAATTCAAGATTAGGCTCTAGACATATGATGTTAGAGACTAAAATCTGAGATGACTAGCAGACAGACGGCTTAGGGAAAGACTGCTTTCTAAAGCTAGAAAATTAATGAAGCCGTCGTATTTGTCTTCAGTCTATGGTGGAGCCTTGCACGACAGTCCAATCGCAGAGCAGAATACGGAGTCGAGCACAGAGAAGGCAAATCCGAACCATTCAAAACCTACCTGGGGCAACGTCAGGAGACCGGAGAACTAACCACGCTTCACTATCAGCCAGGGGCTGAACAGATAAGTTCCTCGAAAAAGGGAACTCACCTATATCAATGCCATATTTTTGTCATCCATGATGAAAAACACTTGATGTGAGACACATAGTACATACAGCAGACACTAATTCCATCGACAATACTATCATTCACCATCTATTCATTTTAGTTGCAATAAACCAATTGGGTGTATATATAGTACCCCATGCTTTGTTCCTTCTATTAGATGTTGAATATTTTCTGATGTTTATCTTCCTTTATAAGGGAGGGGGGGGGGGGGGGGGGGGGGGGGGCTCGTAAAATATAATATAATTTAAAGGATAACAATAATAGATAACTGAAAACGGGACTATGGTAGCGAGAGACCAAATATCTCCTTACAACCTTTTCCAGACCTTGTCTAGTTAGGAGAATTTACCCTCTTCGTCACCTTTCAGAAGTGGGAAAACCCAACAGGAATTCTTGAGCCAAATTTTCCACATTCATATCTATTATTTCTTCTAATAAATTTTTATCCTTCAACCGCTACGCGACACTTGCTCACTATCAAGGAGTTCTGAGAAATATTCTTTCCATCTTTCCATTACTTCGTTCGGGGCAGAAAGCAATTTGCCTTGCTCGTCCTTTATAAATTTGAGAGAGCATTGTTTTTCCTTCCTCGTGTTCTTTAGGGTCTTATAGAACAATTTCTGGTTTTCTTGCCGTCTAACTTGTATCTCCTTCATTAATTCTCTTTTCGTTCCTGTGTTTTCTACGACCTCTTTATTGGTTTTCTTCTCTTTCCACCAGACGTGCCCAATTCTTCTATATATCCACATCTCAGGGGCCTCAATTTTTTCTTCTGATTGCTTGTTCATTGTCCATGCTTCTATGCCATACAGTAATGAAGAACATATATAAATATAACATTTTATGATTCTTAGTTTGAATTTGCAATTTAGTTGTTTAGATATTAGAACCTGTCTCGTGTTGTTCATTGTAGCTTTGACCATTCCTATTCTCTTCTTGATTTCTGTTTCGCATCAGCCACCTTGTTATTATATAACTAAGATAAGAGAAACTCTTGACTTATTCCAGGATTTTCCCCATTTATTCTTTCCTTTTTCTTTTTCTTTTTTTTAAATTTAAATTAAAATATTTTTTTAATCGTACGCCCACTATTGTTCGAACAAAAGCCAAATCCAAACTTCAGAAATGAGGTATCTGAGGAAGGTGGTTGAAGTAACAAGAAGAGACATTGTCCGCAACCAGACGATACGCTAAGGCCTAAAATCCCACCCAGCAGATCCAAGTAGAACAGTCCCAACTAAGATGGTTTGGCCATGTCTGCAGAATGGGAGAAGATCGGCTACCTCGACAAGCATGGGAAACAAGGAGCCAGGGATCCAGACCTCCAGGACGACCCAGAATCCGCTGGCAGGACAACATTAGACAATCTTTGAAGGACTGAGGACTGGAATGGAACCAGGTCAAGAGGAAGTCTGGCGCTCTCTCTTCCAAACCTCTTGTGACAGAGATTATGTAAATAGATTACATATATCATCACGTTTTTGCTTCCATCTGTTTTCCACCTCCTTAGCTTTTTTATATGCGCGTTTAATTAACGCGCGTAGAGAGAATGTATCGTCTAATGGTATAACCAAGGGGAGATAAGCTAATGAAGAAAATCAAGGGCGAGAAGTCTAAATCGTACTTTTGGTGGTTACATTTCTCAGGGGGAAAAATCTGAGAAAATGGGAGATAATTACAGTTACCCCCCTCATATCCGTTCGTTCTTGAAGGTAATTAAGCTACAGACGAGACGACATCAAAAGACGATTCGCTCGTTGCCAACTTCTAGCGATCGGCGTAAGTGGCAAAGTTAGCTTTCATTCAGAATTTGACCACAGATTTCCCCAAAGGTGTGATCTATCGCACTCGTTGGCAATTTTCGATCTAAATCATATATATACCTCATCTTTTAAACTCAGTTTATCTAGTACCCACATAATTTTTGCAGAACATCTAGCTTCGATTTCTAGACCATTTGTAATAGTGGAGTTTCTTAGTTTTTCGTTGGAGATAGTTTTAAATTTCTGTGTTGAGGAAAATATTTATACTAGCATTTTTGAGTGATTTGATTATTAAGTCCGTCATTATATTTCATTAAGATTTTTCGGTGTTGAGTGATTTAATTGCTAAAGTTCGTCATTTATATTTCACTAGGATTGTTGGTGTTAATTGACTAGCGAATTAAAATAACATATAGCAAATTTTTAATTTAATTACTCGCTATCACCAAGAGAAAAGAGATAATTTAATTGACTAGTAAATGCACGAGGTATTGTAGCACTGACGATATATATATTTATCTCTAATCCATTATATGTGTATTTTTGTAAATGACTAGAATTTATTTCACGGGTTAATGAGAACGATAAAATAAGATATACCCTTGTGGTTCTAATTAAAGTGAATAACCAAGTGGATAATAATAAATTATACCGTTACCGGGCTTAGAATAGATACTGATATTGGGATTAAATGTTATGTATTTTCTTCCTTAAATCTAGTACGGGTCACAACCCAAAACCTACCTGCGGCCTAAACCTGAATCGGAGAGAACGGGCCTAAGTCCAACAACATTAAAAACATTCTTATTCAAATTACCGGGTCTTCGAGTTTGACCGGTTTGGCTTTCTTGGGTTCGCCCAGAAAGAGAGAGAGAGAGAGAGTACCAAATAAAAGACGATAAGAATAGAATTTAAATGGACATATAGCTACCCAGCTTTCTTTTCCATTATTTTTCATTTACATTCAGCCCGCTGTGGCGAATATATCAAATTTAACACTACCTGACTACCGACCACTGTGGTGTGAAGAGGATTTATCCAGTAAAGATTATTTACCTGACATTCTATTTAACGATCGAATATTCCAAGCTACTGTACACTGTGGTCATTAGATCTCGAAAGTGTTTTCCTAACTGGAATAATTGCTGTGACATTAACAGATTCAATAACAGTAACAAAGCAAGCGTTCCCCAAATAAGAGGATTAATCAGAAAATTTGAGGAGCTGGGGCTTGGTTTGCCAAAAAAGAACAAACCCAACACTAGAACTGTTGTGTGTACCAAGGAGTTCTGTTCCAGACGTTGTAAATCAGCAATTAGGTAAGAGAGATTGAAAATGTGGCCACATGTTTGTCAGAGCGAGAGAAAGCAGGAGCGAATAATTCTTCCCTTGTGTAATCATTACACTGACTTTGTTTCTTCTTATGTTTGCTAATACTGTTCAGTTTTTTTTTTCAGGATAGATTAAATTTGTAACTCTGTTCTCGGCAGTATATTCCAATCCTGTACCATAGTGCTAATCTTTGACCTTTTCGGGGGTTAATATCTTCTTCTAACGGGATCTTGTCTTAACAGAGGGAATTGCACTTAAGGGTCTATTTCTTTATATTTTTCTGTAATATTTGAATATTATATTGTGCTAATTGATATTGACTGTTGTGAAGTTTTTCTTCTTTATGATAAATAAACTTAACATAAGACTTATTACCTGTGTCGGTCAGCTCGTCCCGATATCCCTACATCCATTAATATAGTTTCACGTTTGTGCGTCTAATTGTCGTCACTTATCTGTGTGTGTGTGTATGTGAGTGGTTAAATAATATATATGTTAATATATACCGAAAGGTAAACTGTCTGATAGACAAAATCACAGTCGTAAAAGATAGGCTGGACTATAGAATCTTCTTCATCCATGGACAGACTCTACCTTTTTCACCATCTCACTCGTGAAATCGATTTCTTTACCTTTATCTCTCACTGTTCTACTTCTATTCAGACGGAACCAGAATCTATCTTAATCACCTATCTAAAATTTACGACAGTATTGTTGGCTCGTTTTCCGGGAATTTGAGCTAGATCTTGAACTAGTACCACTGAAAGGGTGCGAATTCCTTAGATTTGTCTTTGCTAGTACATTAGATTGACTGTGTTTCCAAATTTGGATCTACTCTGTACTTAGAAAATTGTCTAAAATCTGAAAAAAAATCGTTATAGTCTAGATAGAGCAAGAGTGTAGTTATCTCGTGACAGTAAGTAACTTTAATAATAATATTCCCCATGACAAACGATCTGTTTATTGGCTTGCTGACCACACAAATATATCAATTGTTTTTTCCACAGCATTGTTAGAGTACAAGTACAAGGTATATACATTAGATTTAAAGGGGGATCTTTGTCGGGTAGATGTTAGGTAATGATTTTGTAATACAAGGGCGCTGGTAGCGCGTGATTGTGTAACAATCACCACGTTTTTTTAAGCAGGGGTATTTTGAGCTAAGCTAGGGAGCGCATTCGGACTATCTCGTCCAGTAAATAGCCTCCCTTACCCTAACTGACTTCGGGGGTGGACTTGTGAATGGACTTAAAAATTGAGGGATTTTTTTCTCCTTTAAAATTTTTGGAATAAAATTTTTTTTTGTTTCCACTGTAGTAACATAGTTTTATTTTTGTCAGTTGATTAGTCTGATCTACCATTTATTTGGCTTAGTCGTCTGTATTAGAAGCCTTTATTGCCAGAATATAACAGAATATTTCTTTTGTATTTTTCTCGTAAGTGGAAGGGAACCAGTGTATCCTTTTTCTTCCTTCTTTCTCGGGTAAGTCACAGTCAGTTATTTACAATGGCTGAGCGTGCAAAACGTAGACAGATGCTAAGAGAGGAAGCAAGGGAAGAGGGATTACAGGGAGAAGAAGCGAAAGCTTTTGTCAGGGAAGAACTCGAGAGATATGACGCTGAGAAGAAAGAAGCGGAAGTGCGGTTACTGGAGCAGAAGAAAATTGAGGCAGAGATGGAAGCCCGCAGTGCGAACGAAAGAGAGAAGGAGAGACAGCATGTGGAAAGAGAGAAGAGGAGACAGCATGAGGAAAGAGAGAAGGAGAGACAGCATGATGAAAGAGAAAATGAGCAACGACGACAGCACGAGCTGGCACTTAAGGTTCTAGAGGTCCAAAGACGTGGGGTTGCCTCTACATCCAGCAACGGCGACTCTCTACCTCAGTCACAAATAACTGATCTTTCCAACACCCAATCTCCTCAACTAGCAGCTATGTCTTTTGCCCTTGAACCCTTCCCAAGCCCCAATGAGAAAATTGACTGTTATCTAGAAAAATGTGAGAGAATAACAAATCTGTACAGATTAGAAAGGTCGCGTTGGTGTTTGAAGCTTTCTCAGGCTTTAAAAGGTTCTGCGTATGATGCGTACGCAAAACTGGAAAGCAGTCACCAAAACGATTACGACATGTTGAAGAAGGCTTTGCTTGAGCGTTTTGAAATGAACGCTCCAAAATTTTTGCAACTGTTCCGTAACAGCAGAAAGGAGAGCACTGAAACTTTTCACCAGTTCTCATCTGAAGTGATACTTACCAAAGTGCCTGCAGCTTTCACAGCTTACCTCTACCTATGAAAGACTTGAGGAGTTCGTTGTAAGCGGACAAATAAAGAACACGTTGTCAAGTGACACACGTAGATTTCTACCTGAACAAGGCGCAGAAAAGCTAGAAGACATTTTGAACAAGGCCAAGCGATATAACAATGCGCTGGCCGAACTGCCAGTCACAAAACGTAAACCGACAGAAGAGCCTTCTCGGAAAAATAATCTAGAACAGTCTGCCCATTCTTCTCACCACCATAGCCCCAGGGAAACTGTACCCCAGAATTCCCCTCCGGAAAAATTTTAGTATTATAAAAACAAGTACACCACCAACAACAAAAATTCTGATCAACCCAACCGGTCTACATGGCAGCGCGGCCAGAAAGGACAAGGTGACAAAGGGAAAACCCCTACGCACGGGACATCTGATCAGAGCAAACACACCGGGCCGAATCGCATCGGATGATTGCAGACAGCCTCGCAAGGAAGAATTAATGTCAGTGATTCTCAACCTGAGGGGGAGAGGCCCTCAACGCGAGATACTGTTATTTTGAACGGGACTTCAACATATTGTTTGTTTGATAAAGGGTTGTCCTTTGATTGCGTTGTGGCAAGAAACTTGGTCAAACCCGGTCAAGAGACAGAAGAAACCGTCAAACTTTGTGGAGTTTTCAAAGGAGATGCACCCATGACGCTTCCCATCGCATTGGTGGAAATACACTCTGATTTTGTCAGAGGTGTGATCAAAGCGACTATCATGGATGACCCGATCTACCCAGTCATACTTGGCTGTAGATATGTGTTCATTGGGAGCCCGAAAGAGCCGATTGTGGCAACAGTAACCACAAGATGGCAAACCAAGAAGGAACGGGAGCCTGCACCAAATTTGTTACCTAAGGAACTAAAAGAGGCGAAACAAAAGGACCCTACCTTGGAGTCCTGCTTAGGAAACTGCTCCTGGCCAATGACCCCAGACACAACGGGAACATTTTTTCTAAGGATGGCGTACTTTATCGTAGAACGGGCAACCCTGAACAAGGGCATAACCAGCTCCTAGTACAGACACAGTACAGGGACCAAATCTTAGAAATGGAGCACTCTCTTCCCTTTAGCCGACATATGGGACAAACCGCCACAAATCAGCGAATATCGACTCACTATTGGTGGCCAGGGAAGAACTCTGATATTATCAGTTACGTGAAATCCTGCGCCAAGTGCAAACGGGTGGCACCCAAGCATTGGACACCCTCAGTTCCCATGGGTGAAATGTCAGTAGTGGGGACACCATTTGAACGGGTTGCTGTTGACATTGTATTGTAGGTCCCCTAGAAAGGACTAAAACAAGGAACACGTTTATCCTGACCTTAGTCGACACTTGCACTATGTGGGCAGAAGCTATACCGCTACCATGCACGGATTCCAAGCACGTCGCAGAAGCCCTCGTGCAAATTTTTACACGGTTGGGATTTCCTCAATACGTTTTGACAGATAATGGATCCCAATTCCGTAGCCTGTTAATGGAGGAGATCTTTAAGATCTTGAGGAACCAGCACATCTACACAAGCCCTTATAATCCGGCCGGAAGTGGGTTAGTAGAGCGTGAAAACGGCAGCTTCACCGTGATGTTATGTAAGCTGGGCCAAAAGAAACCTGAAGATTGGGACATTTTCATTCCTGCAGCCTTATTCGCCTACAGGGAAGTAACCCATACATCTACATGGTTTCCCCCAGCTACTCTTTTATTCGGCAGACCTATTAAGGGGCCGCTAGAAGCCTTACTGCAGTCCCCGACAGACCAGAAGGCTGATGAGACAGTCGTCTCAACCAGCAAATATGTATCGGAATTAAAGGAAAGGTTACAACTGGATGGGATATAGCAACGACCAACCTTAGACGAGCACACGCAAAGCACGCTAAACGATACAACAAAGCAGCGAAAGAGAGAGAACTACAACCCGGGGAGAAAGTCTTGTTGTTACTGCCAACCGGAAGCAACAAACTACGCATCGGATGGCAAGGGCCGTTTACCGTCCTTAAAAAGATCTCGAGAACTAACTATCAGATCTCTATTAAAGGAAATGAGAAGGTTTACAATGTGAATCTGTTAAAGAAATACTTGAAAAAACCGATGACGTCCTCCGAACATCTCCAGGCCGTCGCCATAGCTACCGAAGATGACGATAGTAGCAGGAAATTTCCACTGCAAACACACGGAATCTTTCAACGATGTCGATCTCGGTGACACTCTTTCAAACGGTCACCGAATACCTACCAGGGAAAAAAAACGTTGGAGCAGTTTTGAGTAGGAATTGGACAACGATGGAGGAGGAAGATGAGAGTGAAGAAAACAGTCACCCGGAAGCTACCGTTATTCATTCATTCATAACCCTCCACTCCCAAAGGAGCATAGGCCTTCAACAAACACATGCCAAGTCCTCCTGTCACGTGCCATCATCTCAAGTTCTTTCCATGTTCTCCTCATCATTTTCACCTCTGTTTCCAACTCTCTTCTCCATGTACTTCTTGGTCTTCCTCTGCCTCTCTTGCCCTGGGGGTTCCAGAACAAGGACTGCCTTGTAATGCTATCAACAGGTTTCCTCAGTGTGTGTCCTATCCATCGCCATCGTCTTCTTCTCATTTCTTGTTCCACTGGCACTTGTCTAGTTCTTGTCATCAGTTCCACGTTGGTAACCTTGTCATACCATTTTAATCCCTCTATTCTACGCAAGCACCCATTTATGAAAGTCTGTAGCTTTTTGGTTGTTGTCTTTGTTGTTCTCCATGTCTCTGAGCCATACAATAGGACTGACTTCACATTTGAGTTGAAGATTCTGATTTCGTGTTGGATCCTATTTCTCTTGATCTCCATATATTTCCCAATGCAATGAAAGCTCCTCTTGCCTTTTGTATTCTTATTTTGATATCGCTGTCTGTCCCTCCAACTTTGTCTATATTACTGCCAAGATATGTGTATGATTCTACATCTTGTATCCGTGTTTCTTCAAGTTCAACCCTGTTATCATTACCTGCATTTATTCGCATTATTTTTGTCTTTTCCCTGTGTATTTTCAGACCCAATTGCTGTGACCTCTCATCGAGTGTTTTCAATTTGTCCTGCATCTGATTACGGCTATGGGACAGAAGAGCCAAGTCATCAGCAAAATCCAGATCATCCAACTGCTTAGTCAGAGTCCACTGGATTCCATTTCTGTTGTGTGTTGCCGATGATCTCATAACCCAATCTATTGCCAGCAAGAAAAGAAATGGAGACAAGATGCATCCCTGTCGCACTCCTGTTCTTATCCCAAACGGTTCTGTAAGCTGTCCTTCGTGAAGAACTCTGCATGTCTTCATATGTTTTCTTTATTAAATTAATGATCTTCAGGGGAACTCCATAATGCCTCAACAAATTTGCGGTCACAGTATCCAACAAATTCCAAGTGCTCCAACAGCTGGAAGATGTAGAGAATACAGAAGACTATTGGCAGCAGGTCAAAACGGTATGGAAGGAGACTTGTGAAGAAATACTGGGGAAAAGGGAAAGACAACAAAAATCATGGATAACAACAGAAACCATCAATAAGATAAAAGACAGAAAAAACAAGAAAGCAGAGTTAAACACAAGCAAAACCAGAAGTTATAAAGCCAAGGCTCAAGAAGTGTACACAGAAGCAAACAAAGAAGTAAAAAGAAGTATCAAAAGAGACAAGAGGAAGTATATTGAGGAGTTGGCAAAAGAGGCAGAAGATGCTGCAGCCAAAGGAAATATGAGAGAACTGTATAGCAGCACAAAGAAGCTAACAGGGAAATACAAGCAAACAAGTTGCCTCATAAAAGACAAGAATGGGAAACTGCTCAGCAATATACAAGAGCAAATGAAGAGGTGGACAGAATATTTTGGGGACCTTCTCAATAGATCAGCTCCACAAAACCCGCCGGACATCCAGCCAGCAGAAGAAGAGCTACAAATTAACGGTGAAAGACCAACGAAGGAAGAAATAAAGAAAGCCATAAAGCTTCTAAGAGATGGAAAAGCGTCTGGACCTGATGGCATTCCAGCAGAGGCCATCAAAGCAGATATCGACACGGCTACAGAGATGTTATATAAATTACTTGGTAAAGTCTTGGAAAAGGAAGAGATACCAGCAGAATGGAAGGAAGGATATCTGGTTAAGTTGCCTAAGAAGGGAAATTTACAAGAGTGCACAAATTATAGAGGAATAATGTTACTATCAGTGCCAGGAAAAGTATTAAACAGGATTATCCTTGAGAGATTAAAAGAGTCCATAGACAAGAAACTGAGAGATGAACAAGCAGGTTTTCGACAAAACAGATCATGTACAGACCAGATAGCCACTTTGAGAATAATAGTTGAACAAAGTCTGGAATGGAATTCACCACTATACATCGGATTTGTGGACTACGAAAAGGCATTTGACAGTGTAGACAGAGAATCACTTTGGAAATTGTTGAAGCTACCGTTATAGGTAACTGTATTTCCATAATGTAGACATGAAAATGGTTTCATGTCTACAAACCGGGACGTACTGGGACAGAGATTATGTAAATAGATTACATATATCATCACGTTTTTGCTCCCACCTGTTTCCCACCTCCTTAGCTTTTTTATATGCACGTTTAATTAACGTGCGTAGAGAGAATGGATCGTCTAATGGTAGAACCAAGGGGAGAAAAGCTAATGAAGAAAATCAAGGGCGATAAGTCTAAAGTCGTACCTTTAGTGGTTACATTTCTCAGGAAGAAATAAATCTGAGAAAGGGGGAGATAATTACAGTCCGCCCCCCCCCCTATATCCGTTTGTTCGTGAAGGTAATTAAGCTACAGACGAGACGACATCAAAAGACGGTTCGCTCGTTTGTCGCGTGGTGAGAAAAAATACGCAAGACAAATTCTTGGTTCGTGATACGTTTAAACCGAGCGGACGCGAGTGCCTCTCTCTATCATTTTCTAGCGCTGTGTACGGGCTACATAAACGAAGCGATATTTGTTTTTGATGGCTAACGAATAAAATTCATATAAAAAAAAGGAATGATCAGAAAGAGTTGATAATAGTATCGTTAGGAGCGGAGAAGTCCACATTTGTTTCCTTTCAAACATCTAATTCTACCGTTGTTGCAAAAAGAAGATAAAAGCTTGAGAACAGACAACTTCGTCATATTTTGTCAAGTTAAACCACTTTGAAAAATTATATAAATTACGGTATAAGACAAACCCAATATAGGAAATTATTGGAGGGAAAGAAGCTGTTGATGGTACAATTAAAGTAAGGTATCAACACACATGATCCATACAAAAGATGAAAGGAACGGAAAGGAGGAAGAAATTAAGAAAACATAAAACCGCCGCGCGAGCCGTTTGGGACGAACATTTTAGCCGCAGACGTGAGATGCTTTCTCGCTCGCTCGCTGGCTGTGCATAAATAGAGAGGAATCGTGGCAGACAGGTTACAATATTCAAAGCCAAAGAAACTAACTGGAAGGAGTTTTGTCAGTCACTTAAACCTAGCACTCAAATTAGAGAAGTATGGAGAAAGCTTAAGGCAATCAAAGGGAACAATAAGAAAACAATAATGCCAACAATCAAACTACCAAAGAGAGCAGAAACAGATAAAGAAAAAGCTAATGCCCTTGCCGAGTATTTCTATAAAGTCAGTGCAAAAAGTAGCCTTGGACAGGAAGAAAATGAGAGAAGAGAAAGACTTAGGATACAGTTTTTAAAAGAACTACCAGACCAGATAGATGAAACAAACTATTTAGATGCTGATATAACAGAGGAAGAAGTAACTAATGCAATAAAAGATAAATCTAATACTGCCTCAGGGCAAGATATACTTAGTTATGAAATCCTTAAGAAAGTACCCAAAAGAACTATAAACATAATAACTTCACTTTATAACAAAATCTGGAGCTTAGGAAAGATACCAAAAGCATGGAAAGTAGCTATGATAGTACCCATTCTAAAACCCAATAAGGAAGCCCATGATGTAAGTTCATATAGGCCTATCTCCTTAACATCACAACTAGGTAAAATACTGGAAACTGTTGTGAATAAAAGAGTTAAATTCTACCTAGAAAAAAACCAGTTATATAGCCCAAACCAGTCAGGGTTTAGAGCAGACAGGAGTACAGTAGACCAGCTTGTAAGATTAGACACACGATGTAAAGCTAGGGTTCAAGAGGAAAGAGAAAACAGTGGCAGTCTTTCTAGATGTAGCTAGAGCATATGATGAATGCTGGCGAGATGGAGCTCTTTACAAAATGAAAAAGATTGGCATTAATGGTAAAACCTATAGGTACCTAGAAAACTTTTTACAGGACAGGTATTTTGCTGTACAGGTGAATAATGATAGGTCAGAAATATATGAACAACAGAATGGGATTCCTCAAGGATCAGTGATCTCTCCTTCAATTTTCACTATAGCTGTAAATGATTTAGCAGATGAATTTAATGACATAAAGAATGCAGTATCACAATTTGCAGATGACTGTGCCATTTGGCGATCTGGAAAAAACTTGGACCATGTTTACAAAAAACTTCAAAATCAAATAGACAAAGTTTCAGAGTGGATGAAAAGTTGGGGCTTCCAAATTAATGTAAACAAAACAGTAGGTATGATTTTCAGCAAAGGAAATTTAAAAAAAAAATAACAAAATCAATATAACCATTAAAGGACAGAAAATATGTACCTCCTCAACAACAAGATTTCTGGGCATAACTTTAGATAAACAACTAAATTATATGAAACATATAGACAATTTGGTAGAAAGCTGTAGGGGACCCCTAAATATACTAAGGATTGTAAAAGGTAATGGATGGGGGGCCAGCAATAAAATAATGCTTATGTTCTACAAGTCTTTCATCAGGGGGAAACTGGATTATGCCAGCATAGTCTATGACTCAGCTGCAGCTTCTAACAAAGCAAAACTGGACAGGATTCAAAATGCAGCCATGAGAACCATTACAGGTGCATTTATATCGACACCAGTAGAAGCTCTAGAAGTAGTTCTCGGCATACCTCCCCTTGGTCTAAGACGGAAAGAACTGAGATTAAATTATTGGAGTAAAGTAGCACAAGAAGTGACCCACCCAGCACATAAAGCATTTGTCAAAAACCAACCAAGTGTATGGGACGTTCCCTTAGATAAAGATAGATATCAAACAGGTTGGAGAACTATAGAAGACCTAATACAGTTCAAAGAACTATCAAACACAATTGAAAATAGTAATAAATACAGAAGCAAAATACCACCATGGGAACTAAAAACACCAATCATAGACTACTCACTTACTGAAAAGATCAAACAAAACATAGAAGATAAGGAAGCCAAAATGATAAGTAGAAAGTTCATAGGGCAACTAACTAAACAAAGTCTGGCCGTCTACACTGATGGATCCAAGGGTGATAGTGGGCAACTAGGTGCCGGAGTTGTAATACCACAATGGGGAATAAAAAAGAACTACAGTGTAACGGAAGGGGCATCGATTTTTACTGCAGAGATGATAGCAATTCTTAAAAGTCTAGAAATAATCGAAGATAACCCACCAGAAGCTGTTACGATATTTACAGACTCACTATCATCACTACAAGCACTAGAACACCCAGGTAAATGTAGCCGGCCAGACATAAAGGAAGAAATTCTAGCAATTAATACATCACTAGAGAACAGAGGATGTAGTGTGAGGCTAGTGTGGGTTCCAGCACACATAGGTATAGCTGGCAACGAGTTGGCGGACCAGAACGCCAAGAAGGGAAGAACAAGTAAAAACAATATAAAAGCAGGACTGGGAAGGTCAGAGATCAAGAGCCAAGTGAAGGAAACTATAAACGAGGAATGGAAGACAACATGGAAGAAAAGTAGAAAAGGCAGACACGCGTTCAAACTGCTGAAAGAACCAACGAGGACATGCCAGGTCAGAGACGAATTAAAGATACCATCGAACAAAAAAACTGTGGCGTCTCCGACTCGGTGCAGCATACTTCATGGTAGAAGAACCACACTGCCAAGAGTGTCAGGAAGAGAATGACATAGACCACTACCTGATCCACTGTAAAAAGTATGAACAACAAAGGCTTGAATTAAAAACTTACTATAGAAATCACAATATAGACTTAACAAGTGATAAGGTTTTAAGTATAGAGGCCCCAAGAGATGCCCAATCAATACTTAAAAGATATATACATAAAACAAAGGAAAAAATATAAGGTTAGAACTTCAGGAAAACCATCCAACTAAATAGAAATTAAGCAGCAAGAACTAACAAAGCATTAACAAAAATAATAACTACTCATAGGACAAGGAAAGACAAGATATTAAAAAAAAAGGGACAACAACTCAAAAAGAACAAATACTAATACAAATTAAAACCAAGTGTAAAGGACAATAGTTATCTAGAAACAATACAAAAGAGAAAATAAAATTGACAAATACTAATATAAATAAAAATCAGCAACTGCAAAAGACAACAGTTATTTAAATTGAATACAAAATTAATAAATAAAATGACACTAAATACCCCAATTATAACCAACTTTCAGGTTGAACAGGGTAGACCAAGATGGAAAGAGAAGAGGCAACAATAATCAGATGTTGAATGCCAGATCTCAACCCACCAACTCATCAAAACAACAACAAAAACAACAACAACAGACAGGTTACACACGCAAAATTAAAACCTCGGAAGAGAGACGAATTGAAGGCAGAGAGAGAGAGAAGAATCAACACCTGAGCGAGACCATTCCTATTTGTTATGCCGGGCAGTTGAACTTTTGCCAAGCCTTCAGTCAGTTCTACTTCTGATTTATCCTAAAAGGGGTATGTAATATTACGAATATATATGTATGTATGTATGCAAATGCTTCTTTTACAGGTTTGATAATTAAATTAAACTGCGAGACAACATTTGAATTCAAAATGGAGAATGAGGCAAGGACCAGGATGCATAATAGAGACGCGCAGGAATGGAAAGGCCGAACAAAGGGAAGGCCTATGTTGTATAACATTGTTTTATTGATGACTGAAATTCAAAATGACTGTAGAAGGCAACTGCAGCATCATGACTGTATAGAGAAATTGTATTATGTATTTTTGTAAATGTAATCACTTAGACTTGTCATTGCCTATACACTGCCATTGAACCAGAACTTATGCCATACCTATAAGCATACACTGAACACATCACCTCACAACACGCAGACCAGTGAGAAATCACCACACAAGGACTAGCCACATGCTACATATTTTGCAGGTTTACTGGTCTAGTTTGGAACAGCCTGATCTGAAACTACCATCCACTCAACGTATACTGTGTGCGACGGAGTTCAAGTGTTTTGGCTCCATCATTCCTTGGCTAGCCAAACATAAGATCCAAGAAGCTGTATTCCAACTACACTCGTGTGTTACCAGACATTGTCCAGGACTGTAAAGCTAAGTCCTAAGTGTTAATATTCCAAAAACTTCTGTGAGATCCCAAAAGAGACCGTGTAGTGATGAAAAGTGCAATCTGTGTTAACCCAGTGCATGCAAAAGACATTAAGATTAACGTGGACATGAAATTTATGTAAAAAGTTATAAACATTGTTGATTTTTGTATTTTTTCATTGTAATTGAAATTTTCCGATTTTCAAAAGAGAAATAAGAAACTAGATGTACATTAATAAATAATTCAGTAAATTGTAATTTTATGACTTGTCAATTTCTTATTGTTGACAGTTATATTTTGCTGTATTATTGTTGTCACAGTATAGTTAGGTGACGATAGCACTCTAGAGCTCTTGATCCATACTAATTCCATCCAGACGTGTGCTTTTTACAGCTATAGCTATACCTGTGCCATCCTTACACCAGTACTCTTCTCCGAGACTGGGATATACCTGTCCAGACTAAATTTATGTGTCCAGTCTTCTACTCTATCAACATCTGCCACTCTTATTAAAACATTACGTCATATCGTTGCCAGCTTCTAGCGGTCGGCGTAAGTGGCAAATTTAGCTTTCATTCAGAATTTGACCACAGATTTCCCCAAAGGTGTGATCTATCGCACTCGTTAGCGATTTTTGATCTAAATCATATATATATAACTCATCCTTTAAACTCAGTTTATCTAGTACGCACAGAATTTTTGCACAACATCTAGCTTCGATTTCTAGACCATTTGTATTAGTGGAGTTTCTTAGTTTTTCGTTGGAGATAGCTTTAAATTTCTGTGTTGATGTAAATATTTATACTAGCATTTTTGAGTGATTTAATTATTAAGTCCGTCATTATATTTCATTAAGATTTTTCGGTGTTGAGTGATTTAATTGCTAAAGTTCGTCTTTTATATTTCACTAGGATTGTTGATGCTAATTGACTAGCGAATTAAAATAACATATAGCAAATTTTTAACTTAATTACTCGCTATCACCAAGAGAAAAGAGATAATTTAATTGACTAGTAATGCACTAGCCATTGTAGTACTGACGAAATATATATTTATCTCTAATCCATTATTTGTGTATTTTTGTAAATGACGAATTTATTTCACGGATTAATGAGAACGATAAAATAAGATATACCCTTGTGGTTCTAATTAAAGTGAATAACCAAGTGGATAATAATAAATTATACCGTTACCGGGGTTAGAATAGATACTGATATTGGGATTAAATGTTATGTATTTTCTTCCTTAAATCTAGTACGGGTCACAACCCAAAACCTACCAGCAGCCTAAACCTGAATCGGAGAGAACGGGCCTAAGTCCAACAACATTAAAAACATTCTTATTCAAATTACCGGGTCTTCGAGTTTGACCGGTTTGGCTCTCTTGTGTTCGCCCAGAAAGAGAGAGAGAGTGCCTAATAAAAGACGATAAGAATAGAATTTAAATGGACATATAGCTACCCAGCTTTCGTTTCCATAATTTTTCGTTTATATTCAGCCCGTTGTGGCGAATATATCAAATTTAACACTACCTGACTACCAACCTCTGTGGTGTGAAGAGGATTTATCCAGAAAAAGATTATTTACCTGACATTCTATTTAACGATCGAATATTCCAAGCTACTGTACACTGTGGACATTAGATCTCGAAAGTGTTTTCCTAACTGGAATAATTGCTGTGACATGAACAGATTCAATAAACAGTAACAAAGCAAGCGTTCCCCAAATAAGAAGATTGATCAGAAAATTTGAGGAGCTGGGGCTTGGTTTGCCAAAAAAGAACAAACCCAACACTAGACCTGTTGTGTGTACCAAGGAGTTCTGTTCCAGACGTTGTAAATCAGCAATTAGGTAAGAGAGATTGAAAATGTGGCCACATGTTTGTCAGAGCGAGAGAAAGCAGGAGCGAATAATTCTTCCCTTGTGTAATCATTACACTGACTTTGTTTCTTCTTATGTTTGCTAATACTGTTCAGTTTTTTTTTTCAGGATAGATTAAATTTGTAACTCTGTTCTCGGCAGTATATTCCAATCCTGTACCATAGTGCTAATCTTTGACCTTTTCGGGGGTTAATATCTTCTTCTAACGGGATCTTGTCTTAACAGAGGGAATTGCACTTAAGGGTCTATTTCTTTATATTTGTCTGTAACATATGATTTTTATATTGTGCTAATTGATATTGACTGTTGTGAAGTTGTTCTTCTTTATGATAAATAAACTTAACATAAAACTGATTACCTGTGTCGGTCAGCTCGTCCCAATATCCCTACATCCATTAATATAGTTTCACGTTTGTGCGTCTAATTGTAGTCACTTATCTGTGTGTGTGTGTGTGTGTACGTGAGTGGTTAAATAATATATATGATATTATATACCGAAATGTAAACTGTCTGATAGACAAAATCACAGTCGTAAAAGATAGGCTGGACTAGAGTATCTTCTTAATCCAGGGACAGACTCCACCTTTTTCACCATCTCACTCGTGAAATCGATTTCTTTACCTTTATCTCTCACTGAGTTACCACCTGTTCTAGTTCTATTCAGACGGGACCAGAATCTATCTTAATCACCTATCTAAAATTTACGACACCTCTACACCTCACGGTAGAAGGGGAACGACTAAATAAGTAAGTAGTTATGGTAACACAACTTAGGAGAGTAGAATGGTGGTTGTTGTTATGGTAACACATCTAAGGTGAGTAGAATGGTGGTAGTTGTTATGGTAACACGCCTTAGGGGAGTAGAATGGTTGTTGATGTTATAGTAACGATACAAATAATAACAACAAAGGCAATAAATATTATTGTTACGAACTGTAGGACTTTATTTAGGCTGTAACTCACGTACAAGCGTTAAGCTTAACTAAGACAGAGAGTGATTGAAAAGTCATGCTTTTTTTTTTTTTTATTGACTCCTAACCAAATACTTTTTTATGATAAAAAGTCAAAATAAAGAAAATTAATTGCCGCTGTATTACGTAAAATTGTATGTCACATTAACATGACAGCATAGCCTGAGATCCCGTATGCTCAGTACTGAGATTTCACAGCGGGCAGAAAATTGTACTGTCTCTTGTAATATCAGGTTATTGTATATTTTAGATTTTATGTCACTATATTCTGCTTCTGGAAACAAACTAAACTTTATTAATCAAATGGCAGTTATTGCACATTGTTCACACATATGTTTCATTAAAATCTAATAGATACAAATGAAGATTTTGTTTCAAATTAAAAACTGGGAGTGACTTTTCAAACGCTCTATACATTGTTTCTTCAAGATGCAGCCCTAAACTATTTACCACATACAAATGTTACAAAGTTATTAAATAGTGCGTCAAGTGCTGGAGGCTCAATCAGGATTTATGTTTTTATGCACGTACAAAGCTACAAAATTTATAAATGGTGGAATTTGTGTGTATGTAAATAGCGCTATAGGTGGGAAGACAACATGAACAGATGGAAAGGAAAGAGTCTTTCGGAGTGTACATTCAATGGATGCTGCAATGGTAGTATATATATATATATATATATATATATATATATATATATATATATATATATATATATATATATATATATATATATATATATATATATATATATATATATATATATATATATATATATATATATATATATATATATACAGGTCGGCAACCCAGAATCCGAACATCCGAAAACCGAAATATTCCGAAAATAGAAAGTTTTTTTTTTTTTTTTTGGCCGAGAAATTTTCGAACCGATATTTTGGGTGACTTAGGCTGCTTTGGGTAATTTATGGGCGGTTACTTTGTGCGATACCCGAAAACCGAAGAAAGTCCGATTTCCGAAACACGTCCGTCCGCGAGCATATCGGATTCTGGGTTACCAACCTGTGTGAGTGTACATACATACATATGGCTGGAAGTAGATCCTGGTGACCTCTGAAGAGACTAAGAAAGAACAGGACTACTGATTCCTAGGGCATGTCATAAGAAGCAACTAGCATGAGGTTATACACGTGACTGGCTACTTCATCATGACAAACAAATCGCTACAACAACCGCTTTAAGAACATGTACAAGCTTTGATGCATGATTTCTTGCAAGAAACCAGCTGCCGCGGGGTCTCCATACTCCATTTGGTGCAACATGAGAAATATACACAAACATATATTTATAGATATATAAGCTGAGCTAGTACAATTTCTGTTTCATGACACACAGACATGTATTATAAGATCACAAAAATTGGTGCAACGTCACTTTCTGTATTAGACGTCTACTTAAATGACGTGACAAAATAGACCACCCCGCTCAGAGCCAAGCAGACAGCCGTGGAAGATATCAGTCCAGCAGCACCTGAATAGAGAGAAAGCAAGGAATGGTTGAATTCATTAGTTAATGCTTCTTTTGCTCTATATGTAATACCTTTGTGGAGGACACCAACGCCATAGCAATATATTCGTCTGTGGTATGTAATAATGTATTAACCCCCCCCCCCCCCCCCCCCCCCCCCCCCTTATTAAGTCCTATCTACGGCCCTGAATGGAAGTAAAAAGAAGGGTTTGTCTGTGTCGTAGAGAGTCATTGTTGAGATGCGGGAGTGAGTCAAGGAAAATTTGCAAACAAGTAGGGAAGCACTAGATGACACAGAAATGTTGTTTTAAAGAAAAATGTTCAAAATGCAACGCACAGCTAAAAAGATAAATTAAAAAATTCATAGAGAGTTCAATGCAGAAAGAAAGCGTCTTCCTTGTGTTAGAAAAAAACAGTGCACTTTCTTTGGATATGTTATGAGAAGAAAGCTGGAATATATCGTATCAACAGGAAAGCTGGTATATATCATATCAACAGGAAAGCTGGAATATATCGTATCAACAGGACAGATTGAAGGAACAAGCGATCGAGGAAGACAAAAAGAGCAGATACTGGACAGTTTGACATCATGGCAAGGAAATAACTCAACAACAAAATTGATAAGCAGTACTGGAGACTAGAAGTTGTGGCGAGACATGATCGTCTAGGCTACCAGGCATGGTACTTAAAGAAGAAACTCATTCAATCATACTCCTCAGCTCGACGAGAAGCGCTGGTCTTCAACAAACTCACGCCAAGAAGTTGGGCCATGAACCATTACGTTCAATGTCTTTGTTATGATTAAAATTCATAACGATTATGTCGGTATAATTAGGTAGCTCGACAGGGCTCCTTGTTTGTTTATTTTACACGGAGTCATTTATTAATACAGGAAGTGACGTCATGCATCTATGGTGTATTTGGCAGACGTGAAACTAAGAATGCAGAAGTGCAGAGATCGTCTGCAAGGTGTTCGATCATTGTGCGTCATGGCGAGTGGACGCTTGTGTTTGAGCTCCTGAAAATATATTTCTTGTACATCACAATGTTATTCCATCACTAGTACATCAAGATCTTCAGTGAGGTGTATCTAATATCTTCATTTAAAGGGAGTATAGCTTCTCAGTATCGAGTGTGCATGGATATTAATAAAAATTGTGGAAAATGAAAAGGACAGCATTCCAGACATGAACGGACTGCCTAGAGCTTTATCAATGACTGCATATAATATTCCATTTGTATATTGAACTGTAATGTATTTCAATTTGGAGCCTCGTTACGTTTGAATAAATATGTATCCTGTCCACTTCGTCCATTGTGGCTCAAATAAGGGAGAGTGATATTGCCTTGTTGCGGTGTCTGATGTGTTTGCTACCCCAGACGTGAACTTGGCCTACTAAATCCTGTCACTAAATATTAACATTACCAAGTAAAAAGACACGTAACAGTCTTCCATGTCATTTTATTATTGTCACGTCAATCTTCAACTCACTTCTCAATCAGTTTCCAGGTCTTTCTTTATTTCTCTTAACGTGGAGATTTTAGAACAAGAACTAGGTCACCTAATCTCGGACCTAAGGGTCTTTTATATTTGGACATGCGCCCTAATATAACCGACTGGGTTGAACGGGACGCGCCTCACCAAAACGAGGCAACACTTTATTAAAAAAAAAAAGAACAAGAACTGATCTTATTCATTTCATACATTATCTTTTAACTCCCCAAGGAGCATAGGACTTCAGTAATCAAGTCTTCCCATCACGCGCCATTAAACTCAAGGGCTTTCCATATCTTTCTCATCATTTACACTTCTGTCTCCGGGCTCTCTTCTCCATTTGTTTTTGTTCTACCCCTGCTAGTCTTACCACAGGGATTCCAGAAAAAAAGGAAAAAAAGGACTGCCTTATTCAACAGTAATGCTATAAATCCTGGCTTCTTCAACAATTTCAATTCTCTAATCTACTCAAACACCCATTAATACAAGTCTATAATGTCTTGATTGTTCTTGTAGTTGTTCTCCATGTTTCCCAGCAGGACTGTCTAGACATTTGTTAAAAACACTTTTTATCAGGGAACAGTCTATGAAACAAATCCACGCACTTCCACAAAAAATGTTGTCATCAAAGAACTTTTATATTAAATTTAAAAATTTTTTAAAATTATATTACAGTTTTTGATTTACTTCCGTCATTATTGACGGGTTATTGCTAGTTATTATTATTTGCTATAACTGCCTGTCACTCCATCTTTGTCTATAATGGTGCCAAGATATATGTGCTATTCCACGTCTTAAGTAGGCTACATATTAGTATTAACCCCCTTCAGTCATAACTGACTATGGCAATGCGCCCTTCAGGCCGGGCCAGATTAAGCCAAGAAGGGTCTCTACACTTTTTTGTGTTCGGGCGCCCCTTCACCTAATAAGCAATAATTTAATATTTTTTCAAACCCCTTAGCATAATTGTTTTAACTTATACACAGGCCGCTAAGAGCTCCAGGCCCTAGGCTTCAGCCTACTTAGCCTATAGATAATTCGGCCCTGCCTTGCGGTGAAAGGCCTCAGCTGTATTTTTTGCTTTGCATGGTGCTTTCAACGTGATCTTTTCTCTTGTGTTTGTTGTGAGAGCTCCTTTTCGCCCAATGTGAGGTGGCGCTACAGGGAGCAAAGCCACAACATATGACAGTAAAAATAAACATGCGTCTTTTGTGCTGGAAAATGGCGGGAAAAATAATATAGTCTTCAAATAAATCGTCATCTCTATGACTTTTCTTTGTGCTCCTTACTGAGCAGCAAGCCACCAGTATAGCTGGTCCACTTACAGAATGTTTGTACCAAGCAGTCACAGGTACCTATAGAGATGGTTTCTGAGGAAAATTGTTTTACATGAGGTTGCCAGCGGCATGCACAACCTGCATTAGTCGCCTGGTACGACTTGCCTTGAGGTGTAGTAGACCTGTTCTTTCTTTGTCTTGTCAGTGGCCCTAGAATCTATAAGATTCCTACAAAGAACTGCATAAACCAAATGCAATTGAAGTGTGTGTGTTGCGTGCATATTTGACGCACATTTTACAAAAATCGATATGGCTATTTAATATGGGAAAAATATAGACATGCATTCATTTGTGTATGAAAATGCTGTTTATGGTAAAAGCGAGATAATCCATGTTTGATTCACACTTTTGATTATATGAGTAATCGTTCTGGATATTGATCCAGCGCAAGGATATTGCGCTTGCGTTTGTACTTATTTTTTAGGGCCAGAAAATATATTAATTTGCTTATTGTGTTTATGGCCTGAATTCATATGTATTACATATTATTAGTACAAGTAGAATCAGTCCTATATTGTATATTTTGGATGGGTAGGAGGGACTAGATTCTTGCTAGCGGAAGTATGAGTTGTCTTGACAAGTCGTGATGAGTTCCGATGTACTGCTTACAAATGGCGGGGTACGTTTTTCTAGAGCTGGTCCTTTCGTCAGAAAAAAATGTCTCACGAAGTGGTTTTTTCTTCTGAAGGAGATGGTGTCTCTACGATAGTTTGTGTTAGAGACTCTCCTTATGTCAGTATATAGATGATTCGGACTCCAGGTAAACCCAGCTCCTATTTTTGATGATCTCTCGTCGGTTAGGCCTAGCTTGACTTTTGTGCTTCGCTATGCTAGTGTCGTGTTTTGTATCGACGAAGATGACAGATTTTCCTGCAGCGGTTATGGCTACATGAATTAACCTGATCACCGTAGAGCTGTATGGAAACATTTATGAAATCCTTTATATACCCATTATAAATTAACTCTGGCTTATATTCTCCTTCCTATGAATGAGTGAACGACAACTCAGGGAGGTAGCCATGTTGGATTTCGGTCATCATATGTTTTGATCACTGCCAAGAGAACAGATTATTTATCTTATTATCGGACAGTGACAGGGAGATCTCAATCTTGCTAGAAACCCCCTTTCGTGGTTTCATAATTTATACTACAAACTATGGACGTCAAGTAACTTTGGTTATTTATCGATCCGCCCTTCACTGACGCGTTTAGTCAGATAGGGGGATGTGGCCATAATGTATCATGACATTGAACTTTTGATGTACTGCCCATTATTACTGAATGTGTCATGACTTCAGATCTGCTATGTATACCTACAAATTGATATGTCAACGAACCATGATGTACTCGTATGTCCCAGTGTGTACGTCTGAATAAATTGAGTAAACTAAGATTCCAGCAGTCTGCATTGGTGCCTTGTAGACACAAGTGTGAGTGGTTATATTGGTCAGCACACGAACAGTACACCATTCGCGGTAATCACACTCTACACTTCTACTTCATACATACACCATCCTGCGTCGGCTGAAGTGACCAAGTTTAGGGCCTGCTTCCCCTGGAGCCTTTGCCTTCCCTAACTCAGGACTAGGGTGAGTTACCCATTTACAGCTGGGTAGACTGGAGCATGCCTGATCTCAACAACACACACACACTCTTCCTTACAGAGCAGACAGACTGATACTTTACAGTGGCGAGCCAGATTCCTGGGTCCAGCTTACGCAGTTTTGTGTTGAGAATCACAGTTTACAGCTGAAAGAACATTTGTTTGAACACATCAACACCAGTAGGACAGTTTTACAGTCGATGTCAGCTTGACCTGTATTACCGATAGGATGCTGTATCTAGGTCAGCGCTTGTTGACAGTTTTTCGCTGTACAGACAGTATTACACAGGACAGTGGTATCAAGTGTAGAAAATATCTGGAGCAATATTGTTGACATTTCTCAACGTACAGAAGAATCACAGTGTTGCTGAACATAAAGTGCATAGTTCATCGTTGGTTCTTCAGATGCTCAACAGAGAAAAATTGACAGTGTAATAGTTTAAAATTAAATCTATTACTGAATAAAGTGGCAAGTTATTAGTATTAAAATAAACTGTGCCTGCTTTACAACACTATACCTGCAACACATTCCATTCATGACATAAATGATATTGTATGCTATATGCTATTTATGCTTACATGTTATTTGTTTATATATGTAGGTGTATATGTTGCGGGCCTGGATGGGTGGTGACTAGAACAGGAAATACCGAATAATATTGGTCTTGTTCTGGCGTTCGATAGGGAGCAATTTCTTAATTGAAATTTGCATGCAACATAGTTTGCAAATATTTGGTTAGTTGTGACGACTGTTTCATATTTGTATTTGTAACATTTTTTGTGTTCCTTAGTTTTGTTTGATTTGTTTGTATAATTGTAGGTCTCATCTTTTCTTTCATTTCAGTTTTTTACACCCTTATGTTTATACACTGTGGCGTTATTTGTCTTGTTATCTTATGGCAGTTATCATCACGGTTTCTGTGATCATTTTTTTCATTTCTCCTATTTAATTTAATTTGATCTCTGCAAATGTTTTCATATTGTCTTTTCTTGTTTGTCCTTTGTAATGTCTTTAGTTGACATATGACGTATAGTGGTATACACTGATAGTATAGTACAGATCAGTACTTTCTGATTGTTATTGTTATAAAACAAAATGTACAAGACCTTTGTAAGGCTTGTCTCCCAAAGTGATTGGTAAAGGGAAATATTTTTTCTACAGGTACTCAAGTGATCTTTGATTACATTGAGGTATACAAGACCTTTGTAAGGCTTGTCTCCCAAAGTGATTGGTAAAGGGAAATATTTTTTTCCACAGGTACTCAAGTGATCTTTGATTACAGTGAGGTATACAAGACCTTTGTAAGGCTTGTCCCCACAGTATTTGAGATACAATTATTGTTGTCCACAGGTACTCAAGTTATCATTGGTTATTATAAACCATACAAGTTTGGACTAAGACTAAGTCTATGGTATAGACTTGTCTCCCATTAACTTGAAAGAGGGTAATTTATTTACTTTTTCAGGTTTCTGATTTAAGAAGACAATATGTCTACATTAGATTATTTCATTACACAAGGAAAATCTCTTGATAAGACTGGAAAAGACTTAGAACAATGGGCTGTTGCTCAATATGACAAAGCATTAGCTGCAGAAGAGAAAAAAACTGCTGCTGCTGTTGAAGAAAAAAAAGCTGCGGTTGAGGAGAGAAAACTTCAAATAGAAGAAAAAAAAGCTGCTGCAGAAGAAAGGAAAGCCTTAGCTGAAGAAAAAAGATTAGAAAAAGAAGCTGATACTGCTGCTGAACTTAAGAAATTGCAGATGCAAGTGGAGGAAAGGAGATTTGAGGCAGAACAGAAGAAATTAGAAGCTGATGCAGAGCAGAAAAAATTAGAAGTTGCTGCAGAACAGAAAAAAATTAGAAGTTGCTGCAGAACAGAAAAAATTAGAAGTTGCTGCAGAACAGAAGAAATTAGAAGCTGCTGCAGAACAGAAAAAACTAGAAGTTGCTGCTGCTGCAGAACAGAAAAAACTAGAAGTTGCTGCTGCTGCAGAACAGAAAAAATTAGAAGCTGCTGCTGCTGCAGAACAAAAAAAATTAGATAGAGAAGCTGAAGAGAGAAAAGCAATAAGAGAACATGAGTTTGAATTAGAGAAATTAAAATTGACATGTATGAGTAATGTTAATCAGGCATCTGGTGGTAATGGTAAACCCTTTGTATACAAGGTCAAGGTACCAGCGTTTAACCCTACCAGTGATGACATAACATTTTGGCTTTCTAGATTTGAACGGGCTTGTCGATCTCATAATGTTGACAAATCACAGTATGTGAATCAGTTGTCTGAAAATCTAAAAGGGGAGTCTCTGAGTAAGTTATATTTTGTTGAAGAGGCCGACAAAGACAATTATGATGCTGTTAGGGCAGCTTTGATAAAGAGATATCAGCTGTCTGAGGAAGGTTACCGTCTTTTGTTTAAAACAATGAGACCTGAGGTAGGTGTAGAATTCTCAGATTTCATCTCAAAAGCACGAATTACACTTTCACGATGGATTGAATTATCCAAAACAGAGAAAACATTTGATGGTCTTACGGATTTATTGCTAAGAGACAAGGTCATGTCTTCTGTAAATAAATCATTCCTAGAGTTCTTACATGAGCGTAAACCTGGTACAATAAAGCAAATGGAAGAATATTGTGACCAGTATGCCACGGCACACCCTGACATGATTCTTGGTAACTCTAACATTAAAGAGAGTATGCCAGTTGCTTCGGCAACAGAATATAATCAGAATTACTCACACAAATTCCAAGGAGCTAAAAATAAATTTGATAAAAAGGTTAATTGGGATAAGTATCAAAACCAAGATAACCGCTCAAATCAGAGTTCTTCTTTGAAGAACTGGAATCGGTCTGATAGTCCTCGACACGCGAGGGGTTCCCATAATGTTAGAAATTCTCGGAAAGGGAGTAGCTATAGGAACTACCCAAGTGCTTCATGGAGACAAAAGAAACAATATTACAGGGATACTCAATATAATGAGCATGATGATTATGATCATGAATATTATGATTCAAACCCAAATAGGGGTTATAACAGAGGCAATAATAATTATAGAGACAATTATAACCGAGGTAGATCACAACACAAAAGACATGGTAAATCTTATTACCAGGCTAACTCTCTGCACAACAGGAGTTCCACGACACCGATAATCAGAATAATGATAAAAAAGACTCCAATAGTGTAGCAAATTCCGCTTTCGATTTTGCTAGAGCATCTGAGTGTTCGCAATGCAAAACATTATTCGATCCAACCACAGTGTCTACTTTAAGCTGCGGTCACCCACTTCCCGCTCTTCATGCGTCAATCGCGCATAATGGAAGGGGTGCTCTTGTCTTTAATAGGGGCCTAATAGATGGTACTCCGGTATCAATTCTTTTCGACTCGGGGTGCACTACAATTGGAGTGAGGCAATCACTCGTAAATCCTTCTCGAGCTACAGGCAATATAGTCAAATGTGTAACATTTGGTGGCACATTGGAGAAGTACTCCACTGCCATTATCAATATTGCTACGCCTTTCTTTACAGGAGAGGTGCAAGCATGTCTCTTGCCGAATCCGATCGCTGATCTTATCATCGGTCGCATTCATGGAGTGAAAGAATGCACTCCACAGCAAATTTCTAATTGGGAAAATGTTAATATGCAATCGGCTAATGCAGTAATCACTAGGGCTCAAGCTCTTAATATGCCACAATCTTCACATTCTGAAGATAATGATGCGCAGATCCAAGATGATCCCTTGGAGATTTCCAACGATTCCTTTATCAAACAGCAGGAAGATGATCCTACTCTAAAGAAATTCTTTACTCTGGCAACAAAAGGTGATCCGAATAAGGATACAAATCGTAAATCTTGGATTACGATGAAGAATGGCGTACTTGTACGTATGGTACAAGACTCCGCTAAGTCCATTCATTCTCAAATCCTTGTGCCTAAAAATATGAGAGTTAAAATCTTACAGCACGCTCATGATTCGCAGTGTGCTGGACATATGGGTTTTTCCCGTACTAAAGCTAGAGTTCTTCAATCTTTCTTTTGGCCTGCTGTGAATAAGGACATACGAATCTATTGTCGATCTTGTAAAGTATGTCAAGAGATTAAATCCAGAGGTCCACGCCATGATGCACCTATTCAGGCTGCAGACATTCCCATTCGGCCATTTCAAAAAATGGCGATAGACATCATTGGTCCATTTAAGATAAAGTCTGCTAGAGGACACCAATTTATTTTGACGTGTGTTGATATGTGCACACGTTGGCCGGAGGCTGTTCCTCTAAAGAGCATAACTACTGCTGATGTCGCAGATGCTCTTTGGTTAATATTTTCTCGTCTGGGATTTCCAGCAGAAATATTATCCGACCATGGTACCCAACTCATATCGGATACCATGTCTCAAGTAATGTCGACTCTGAAGATAGAGAGATCGCTGAGTAGTATTTATCATCCTATGTCCAATGGGATGGTGGAACGTTTGAATAGAACTCTGAAAAACCTACTAGGTAAGATAACAGAAGATCATCCTCAGGATTGGGATAGGGTTTTACCCGCGGCTCTCTTTGCATATAGAGAGGTCGCCAACGAACATACAGGATTTTCTCCCTTTGAACTTGTCTTTGGCGCGAAACCGCGAGGTCCTATGTCCTTACTGCAAGATCTTATAACTGCTGATAATATTGTCGATGACACAAAATCCTCTTATGAATATGTCATCGCACTTAGACACAAGATTATTGAAGCATGCAAATTGGCAACTGCTTCTTCTGAATTTGCGAAACAGAAGGCAAGGGAATTTGCCAATAAAAAGAGATGTTTGCGTCAACTTTGTCCAGGTGACAAAGCATTTGTCTTGCTACCTTGTAGGGAAAATAGACTTCTCATTTCTTGGAAAGGTCCGTACGATATAATATCAAAGGTTTCCGATGTTGACTATATCGTCGATATTGACGGGAAGCGTAAAACCTTCCACATCAACATGCTCACGGAATTCCATGAACGTCCTGATTATTTACAACCTGTTTTCCAGGCAACGGACGATTTTCCAGTCCAACATGGACAGTACTCATCTCTGTCAGTAATACAGGATGAGGAAACGAGTTTCTCGGATGTAAATTTACCTTTTCCACTGATTCCTCTTCACTCTAATGAATCATGGAAAGATGTTGCAATTTCTCCAGAATTATCTCCAGGAGAGCAGAAACAAGTTTCTACTATGTTAGAACAATTTCAGGATGTCCTTACTGACATTCCTGGTCAAACGGATGTCATTCAACATGACATTATTCTTACTGACCATAGTCCTATAAGAGTCAGACCGTATCCTATCCCGATACATTTTCAAGCACAGGTAGAGAAAGAGTTAGATGAGATGATAGAGTTAAAAATTATTGAACCATCCACATCAGCATATTCTTCGCCGATGGTTATAGTACGGAAAAAAGACAATAACATACGTCTTTGCGTGGATTATCGCAAATTGAATCAAATGACTAAATTCGATGCTGAACCTATGCCTTTACTAGAAGAGCTACTTACGAGACTATCGAATTCTCACTTCTTTACTAAACTCGATTTGTCTAAGGGATATTGGCAAGTTCCACTATCCGAACACGCCAAACCGTTTACTGCTTTTTCGACGCCTAGGGGTCTATTCCAATGGAATTTCATGCCTTTCGGTCTTATGAACGCCCCTGCTACATTTGTACGCATGATGCGTCGAATCCTATCTCATCGCTCAGATGTCATTGCGTATCTTGATGACATCTGTCTTTTCAGTGATACTTGGAACGATCACTATAATGGTATAAATGAACTATTGTCTATCTTACGCGAGCATAACCTGACAGCGAAACCATCGAAAGCATGTATTGGTTTTAGCGAAATATCTTTCTTAGGACACCGTGTTGGTCATGGGTTCCCAAAAACAGAAGACCATAATACAAGTAAGATACTTAACATTTCTATTCCTAAGACTAAAAAGCAAGTACGAAGTCTCTTAGGTCTAATACAATTTTATGGACGATTCATCCCGAATCTGTCCTCCATTATGTCACCTCTTTCTTCCTTGCTAAAGAAAGGGTCTCCTAATGTAGTCCATTGGACTCAAGAATGTCAATCCTCTTTGGATAAGGTTAAAACTATGTTTTCTACTTCACCTATCCTAGTATTACCTTCTAAGGATAAGACATTTATTCTTCGTAGTGACGCTTCATCCACCGGGATTGGAGCTGCACTAATGCAAGAGTACTCTGGAACTCTGCATCCTGTGATGTATATTTCTCGGAAATTAAATGCCGCAGAGAAGAATTACTCGGTCCTAGACCGTGAATTATTGGCTATGGTTTGGTCAATCCTTAAACTGCAAAGATTTCTTCTGGGCGCGCATTTCATTGTGGAAACTGACCAGAAAGCTCTTACGGCTATTCAGAGTAAAAATCTGAAGAGCGCGAGATCAACGCGATACGCGATTGCTCTACAGCCATTTCATTTTTCGGTGCGAGCTATCCGTGGGTCAGAAAATGTGATGGCAGATATTTTGTCTAGATGCCCACATGATTCATAACTGTTATACAACTTTGATACAGTTGTTTCTATGTTGAAATGTGTACACATATGTAATATATCATATATTGATTGTAACACTACTTAGCGGTTCATTGATATGTATTCACCGCTGATCTTTCAATGTTTTTCGTCTTTGATGATCATGATGTTAAGATATCTTAGATGGAATTTATGTATAAACTAATGTGGAAATTGTGTCATTGCTAATATTGTAGTATGCGTTGGTGACACCTCTCTGGAAATATTTATACTTAGAGAAGTACTTTCTCTAAGGTCATAAAACTTATGCTTATCATCTGCGCATTGTTATTGGTGCGTTGTGAGCCTATTGTATGTTGCTCCTAGATGTATTTCAAAAAAAAAAAAAGTACCATTTTTTTTTTCCCGAGGGGTGTGGTAATCTGTTGCGTCCATATTTGACGCACATTTTACAAAAATCGATATGGCTATTTAATATGGGAAAAATATAGACATGCATTCATTTGTGTATGAAAATGCTGTTTATGGTAAAAGCGAGATAATCCATGTTTGATTCACACTTTTGATTATAGGAGTAATCGTTCTGGATATTGATCCAGCGCAAGGATATTGCGCTTGCGTTTGTACTTATTTTTTAGGGCCAGAAAATATATTAATTTGCTTATTGTGTTTATGGCCTGAATTCATATGTATTACATATTATTAGTACAAGTAGAATCAGTCCTATATTGTATATTTTGGATGGGTAGGAGGGACTAGATTCTTGCTAGCGGAAGTATGAGTTGTCTTGACAAGTCGTGATGAGTTCCGATGTACTGCTTACAAATGGCGGGGTACGTTTTTCTAGAGCTGGTCCTTTCGTCAGAAAAAAATGTCTCACGAAGTGGTTTTTCTTCTGAAGGAGATGGTGTCTCTACGATAGTTTGTGTTAGAGACTCTCCTTATGTCAGTATATAGATGATTCGGACTCCAGGTAAACCCAGCTCCTATTTTTGATGATCTCTCGTCGGTTAGGCCTAGCTTGACTTTTGTGCTTCGCTATGCTAGTGTCGTGTTTTGTATCGACGAAGATGACAGATTTTCCTGCAGCGGTTATGGCTACATGAATTAACCTGATCACCGTAGAGCTGTATGGAAACATTTATGAAATCCTTTATATACCCATTATAAATTAACTCTGGCTTATATTCTCCTTCCTATGAATGAGTGAACGACAACTCAGGGAGGTAGCCATGTTGGATTTCGGTCATCATATGTTTTGATCACTGCCAAGAGAACAGATTATTTATCTTATTATCGGACAGTGACAGGGAGATCTCAATCTTGCTAGAAACCCCCTTTCGTGGTTTCATAATTTATACTACAAACTATGGACGTCAAGTAACTTTGGTTATTTATCGATCCGCCCTTCACTGACGCGTTTAGTCAGATAGGGGGATGTGGCCATAATGTATCATGACATTGAACTTTTGATGTACTGCCCATTATTACTGAATGTGTCATGACTTCAGATCTGCTATGTATACCTACAAATTGATATGTCAACGAACCATGATGTACTCGTATGTCCCAGTGTGTACGTCTGAATAAATTGAGTAAACTAAGATTCCAGCAGTCTGCATTGGTGCCTTGTAGACACAAGTGTGAGTGGTTATATTGGTCAGCACACGAACAGTACACCATTCGCGGTAATCACACTCTACACTTCTACTTCATACATACACCATCCTGCGTCGGCTGAAGTGACCAAGTTTAGGGCCTGCTTCCCCTGGAGCCTTTGCCTTCCCTAACTCAGGACTAGGGTGAGTTACCCATTTACAGCTGGGTAGACTGGAGCATGCCTGATCTCAACAACACACCACTCTTCCTTACAGAGCAGACAGACTGATACTTTACAGTGTGATACAGTCGACACTAGCAGTACAGTATGACGTTATAATGCTTTCACAGTTAGACGCCAACGCTATTAAAGACTTCATCAGCTGCCGATCTCCGCATCGAAGGTTGGCTGTAATGAATCTCTAACGTCTTCTGTCTCTTGTCTTGATTGTGCACTCCGATAGACTCTTTCCTATCCATCTCTTGGTATCCTCCAACGTATAGCGCTGTCTTCCCCTTGCACGTCTGCCTTTAACTCTTCCTTCCACTATGGTCCTCAGAAAGGTCCTCATCTTGTCACGTGGCCAAAATATTTTCGCTGCCAAATTTTGATCTCCTTCATTAATTGTCTTTTCATTCCTAACTTTTATTTATTTCTTTTCTTCTCTTTCCATCAGATGTACCCCATTCTTCTATATCCACATTTGGAGAGTCTCAATTCTTCAATTCTTTCTTCCAATTGCTTGTTCAGTGTGCACGTTTCAACACCATACAGTAATGATCAGTATATATATATATATATTTATTTATTTATTTATTTATTTATTTATTTATATAAGGGAATGCAATGTTGAAAAATGATGTGCCGTTGAGGACAGTGGTTCACAGTGGTTCAGAAACATTTTTCGGGCCTTTATTTCAATTTCAGTTAAATAAAAACACTAAACTGCTGCCTTTCAAGTAGGCTCGGGACAGTCAATGGTTATATACGAGCCCTTATATACGTATAAAGCCTTTTATGATTCTCAGTTTTAATTTGTGATTTAATTGTTTAAGAACGTGTGGAGAGACATGATCTCGTACTCCAATGGGCATAGTACTTGAAGAGGAAGACGAACAAGAAGAAGAAGAATTGTTTAGATGTCAGTATTTGCCTCATGTTGCTTTTAAAGTGTTATAAATGGAATGGGTTAAATTATTTAACAGAGATTGAAGTTATGATGACAAATATTTAAGAATGTATCGTTCTATAAAGCCGTGTCGTCGGAAGAATCGACTACAATTACTGTTGATTAGAATCGACATCGCTGCACTCCTAGCAACAACACAGGTGCTCATTCATCTTCAGAAAATGTCGATGAGTATGACTGGTAAAATGTCGATGAGTATGACTGGTAAAATGTCGATGAGTATGACTGGTAAAATGTCGATGAGTATGACTGGTAAAATGTCGATGAGTATGACTGGTAAAATGTCGATGAGAATGACTGGTAAAATGTCGATGAGTATGACTGGTAAAATGTCTATGAGTATGACTGGTAAAATGTCGATGAGTATGACTGGTAAAATTTCGATGAATATGACTGGTGAAATGTCGATGAGTATGACTGGTAAAATGTCGATGAGTATGACTGGTAAAATGTCGATGACTATGACTGGTAAAATGTCGATGAGTATGACTGGTAAAATGTCGATGAGTATGACTGGTAAAATGTCGATGAGTATGACTGGTAAAATGTCGATGAGTATGACTGGTAAAATGTCGATGACTATGACTGGTAAAATGTCGATGACTATGACTGGTAAAATGTCGATGACTATGACTGGTAAAATGTCGATGAGTATGACTGGTAAAATGTCGATGAGTATGACTGGTAAAATGTCGATGAGTATGACTGGTAAAATGTCGATGAGTATGAGTGGTAAAATGTCGATGAGTATGACTGGTAAAATGTCGATGAGTATGACTGGTAAAATGTCTATGAGTATGACTGGTAAAATGTCGATGAGTATGACAGTTAAAATGTCGATGAATATGACTGGTGAAATGTCGATGAGTATGACTGGTAAAATGTCGATGAGTATGACTGGTAAAATGTCGATGAGTATGACTGGTAAAATGTCGATGAGTATGACTGGTAAAATGTCGATGACTATGACTGGTAAAATGTCGATGAGTATGACTGGTAAAATGTCGATGAGTGTCACGTGAAAGATAATTTATTTTACCATCTTGTCCATAATTTGATTACTCCTTTAAAGGTTCTGTTTTCCGAGACATTTTGTATTTTCTTTTTCTTTCCTTTTCTACCTTTGTGGCCAAACTTTCTCACCCTCTCAAACCCCACCCGAGGTTGTTTACGCTGGCCAGCTGCGGTCAGCTAACGCTAGACGTAATGTTATCTAAACGCACCTGTTCGACCAGAGAAACATTTCTCGGGTCCGCTTTAAGTGTTAGAACGAGCCAAGACGGTTTCTGTGAAAGAAACGGTTCGTTAGCGGCGGGTACCCTCTGTGGTCCCAACAGGGGAATTTCTCTGGTCGCTTTAAAACGTTTGATGACGAGCGGCTGGTACCCTTTGAGGCCTGGGGAACTTTCGCACGATTTCTTTTGTCTTACTCTATTACGCATTACGCCAATACATCTGTAGAATCAGGTTAGGCATGTGTCCGGGGGGAGCGTCCTTTGTAAGCTATAAGATTTGAAATTTTACTACGTCAAACACACTCGTAGAAGATTCCTGGCCCGAGATAGACCATTATGGAAATAAGGCAAACATTAACACAGAACTAAATGTTTTTGGCCTATTTCTTGGCATTTTCTCGGGGTGAGTAAACATATCTTATAATTATTATATTAGATTCATGTTAGCTTTTATATATATCTGTTAGGAAAGTGAATTTATTTCTGAGGACTTCTCCTAGTAATTTATTCAGTGATAAGGTAGCGCTGTCTACGGCCTATTAAGTGGTGCTAAACTGTTACGGTTTATCATGGGTTAAATGTTAAACTTACAATAACAGATATTAGGCGTAGAATCAGTCCACGAATGCTTACCATTGGGTTAAGAGTCAGCAAAATTAACTGTCATTTCTGTAAGATAATGTCAGGTGTGGATTGTTCACTTTAAAACTGAATAGTGAGATGCAGGTAATAACTCTGGATTATAGGAGATAGTCACTTATTCCTTTTTGATAGATATTTTTAGTGGCAAGGGAGAATCATTTTATGCTTACTTGTGTGGCTAGGTACTAGTCTATAACTTTCACGGAAAGCAGTCACCAGGCATAGATATAATTATATCTTATGATTCAGCCACAATTGTATTATTATAGCAAGAACATTGCATTCTCTTTGTACTCATTGTGTGGAATATTAATATATTTTCCCAAAGGGACATATTACTTATTTTGTAATGTCACATGCTGTAATCTGTTTATGTAAATTCATTTAATGTTGTAAGATGAATAAGCATATCCATTTAACTGTAACTACTGGTTAGGTTTCCTGTATATTGAGATTGGGAGAAGAGGAGTGGATTGTTGCTGTCAGAACAGTTACTGACAGGTACCTGGGTGTGCAAAAGATATTAAGTCTATGCGGGTGCGTGTTGATAATTGATATTTTTAAGGAACAGGAGACATGGTTAAAGACAGCCCTAAACTATCATAGCAATAACTACAATAAATTTAATCCCATAGTGGAGCGAAACTTTCTGTATAAAGTTAGTGTGATTTATTATTTGCTTGATGTAAAAGGGTGTCTCTTTTCGGTCTCAGTTTCAGGGGGATACCGAATTGCTAGTCTAGTTTCCAGTCAGACGAAGAATGTCACCGTCTCTTCGTCTAGAGGGATTCTGAGGATATCTAGCCCCACGAGTGTCACACCCCGTTCCTGAATCAAAACCCCTTTTGTCAACGCCAAGTTAAGCTCACGCAGTGCAACGGAGCCAACGCTAAATCTGGAATCACCAAATGCAGTAGTAGTTCTCTACTCGCCTCTTGGATTACCAGCCAGAGCATTGCGGCTTCCAGAATATCAAAACCGCCCAGCATGCCTATAGCAGAATTCCATATCACCCGCCTTTTTTGTGCCTAAACGGGGCACTCAGCCAAGCCACAGTCAACCAGCCAAAACCGGATTTAAAGCCAATTCTAGCGCCGGATAAGCATGCCTTGGGATCAATTGTCCTCAAGTGACTTCGTCCCATGGTTTATTTCTGGGTCTATGTAGAACTTCGCACGTATGAGCAGCCATCTATGGACAGAGTTCCAGCCCCACTCGCGCCAGTAGGGGGAAGACACCAACGATAGCGCCTATACAGTGATTTTATTCAGGTTAATTCCATCACCGATGGCGGATATATACGAAGAAACCACTTACTGGAGCTATTCCATTGGTCCCCGAAAGCGGACAGGCTGTCGCTAAGTTCATTCAGTTGGTCAGCAGGAGATAAACAGCGTCCTCCAGCCCACCTCGCGCCAGTAGGGAGGAGTCACCAATGATAGTACCAACAAGGACAGTTTTTGTAGGCATAGTCCCTCACGAAGGATCTACAAGTAACACACTGTCCGGACTATTTCATCTGGTCCCGAAAGCGGACGGACTGAATCGCAGTTTATTCATTTTGGTAAACAGAAGGTAACTAGAGTCTTCCAGCCCACCTCGCGCCAGTAGGGAGGAATCACCAATGATAGTACCAACAAGGACAGTTTTTGTAGGCATAGTCCCTCACGAAGGATCTACAAGTAACACACTGTCCGGACTATTTCATCTGGTCCCGAAAACGGACGGGCTGACACTCAGTTATTTCATCTCTCTGTGTTCTACAGGTTTTATGAATGGTGATCTGTGTGTGTGGGGTTTTGGTGTATATGACTATTAATGAATGTTTGATTATTGATGTAATTTTATGTTGTTGTGATGATATGCATTATTTTCATGCTTTTCTTCTTTAATAAATTTTACACATTTATTAATGCGCTGTTCACGACCTTTCCATCCATATTTGTATTTTTAGCTCTTTACTATAATCTCTATGTATGATAAGAGAAAAGAGTGAGAGCAGGAGATGCTTAGACAGTAAAAGTGAGTTGAGGCCTGGAGAGAGAGATCATTTTGGTAAATCTTCTTCCAGGTTGTCTCAAGTCCATCTCCTATTTACACCTTATCTAAAGTGTAATCTATAACTCTGTCAGTCCACTATCCCTTGTCGATTTTACTACAGTTGTCCAACTCGACAAATACTCTACACTCTAACTCAACCACGACAAATGGTTTGGCTCGTCCGGGATTCTAGAACCCATCTAGTACGACATTTAATATGTGCTCGATCCGAGGATGAATCTCTCACAAGATTCTATCTTGATTCTTAGAGTTTAGTGTTCGGCAGATTATAGGAATCGATATCCCTAGACATAACGAACTATTTCTTTTGGGAGGAAGTCTGAACAGCGTTTTACTCCACAGCAATCATAAATATTAAGTTACATTTATTGTTCATGCTACACATGAGACAGCTGGTAAAGGTTGATGGTACCACTGCTGAGTTTTTGGTTGACAAATCTGACGACTATTGTTGTAAAAGTCAGAAAAATTTTTTTAAGGGTTAATTTTTTTCAGGAGTAGCTCTTTAATCTGAGATAAGAAGCTACAGACAGTCAGTTACTAGCTTGCATTTGTACCAAGGGAGGGTGTTCATTTGAATGATAGTAACCAATCCTCCCAATAGCTAAGTACTGACAGAAGTTGGAAACAAATTTGTATTATGATTATAGGATGTTCTAGGACATGTAATGGACATTGATGGAAAAGATAAATTACTGTCATTTAGTTCGTGTTTCACGCACTTTAAAAAAGGGGGCACTTGTCACGTGAAAGATAATTTATTTTACCATCTTGTCCATAATTTGATTACTCCTTTAAAGGTTCTGTTTTCCGAGACATTTTGTATTTTCTTTTTCTTTCCTTTTCTACCTTTGTGGCCAAACTTTCTCACCCTCTCAAACCCCACCCGAGGTTGTTTACGCTGGCCAGCTGCGGTCAGAAAACGCTAGACGTAATGTTATCTAAACGCACCTGTTCGACCAGAGAAACATTTCTCGGGTCCGCTTTAAGTGTTAGAACGAGCCAAGACGGTTTCTGTGAAAGAAACGGTTCGTTAGCGGCGGGTACCCTCTGTGGTCCCAACAGGGGAATTTCTCTGGTCGCTTTAAAACGTTTGATGACGAGCGGCTGGTACCCTTTGAGGCCTGGGGAACTTTCGCACGATTTCTTTTGTCTTACTCTATTACGCATTACGCCAATACATCTGTAGAATCAGGTTAGGCAGGTGTCCGGGGGGAGCGTCCTTTGTAAGCTATAAGATTTGAAATTTTACTACGTCAAACACACTCGTAGAAGATTCTTGGCCCGAGATAGACCATTATGGAAATAAGGCAAACATTAACACAGAACTAAATGTTTTTGGCCTATTTCTTGGCATTTTCTCGGGGTGAGTAAACATATCTTATAATTATTATATTAGATTCATGTTAGCTTTTATATATATCTGTTAGGAAAGTGAATTTATTTCTGAGGACTTCTCCTAGTAATTTATTCAGTGATAAGGTAGCGCTGTCTACGGCCTATTAAGTGGTGCTAAACTGTTACGGTTTATCATGGGTTAAATGTTAAACTTACAATAACAGATATTAGGCGTAGAATCAGTCCACGAATGCTTACCATTGGGTTAAGAGTCAGCAAAATTAACTGTCATTTCTGTAAGATAATGTCAGGTGTGGATTGTTCACTTTAAAACTGAATAGTGAGATGCAGGTAATAACTCTGGATTATAGGAGATAGTCACTTATTCCTTTTTGATAGATATTTTTAGTGGCAAGGGAGAATCATTTTATGCTTACTTGTGTGGCTAGGCACTAGTCTATAACTTTCACGGAAAGCAGTCACCAGGCATAGATATAATTATATCTTATGATTCAGCCACAATTGTATTATTATAGCAAGAACATTGCATTCTCTTTGTACTCATTGTGTGGAATATTAATATATTTTCCCAAAGGGACATATTACTTATTTTGTAATGTCACATGCTGTAATCTGTTTATGTAAATTCATTTAATGTTGTAAGATGAATAAGCATATCCATTTAACTGTAACTACTGGTTAGGTTTCCTGTATATTGAGATTGGGAGAAGAGGAGTGGATTGTTGCTGTCAGAACAGTTACTGACAGGTACCTGGGTGTGCAAAAGATATTAAGTCTATGCGGGTGCGTGTTGATAATTGATATTTTTAAGGAACAGGAGACATGGTTAAAGACAGCCCTAAACTATCATAGCAATAACTACAATAAATTTAATCCCATAGTGGAGCGAAACTTTCTGTATAAAGTTAGTGTGATTTATTATTTGCTTGATGTAAAAGGGTGTCTCTTTTCGGTCTCAGTTTCAGGGGGATACCGAATTGCTAGTCTAGTTTCCAGTCAGACGAAGAATGTCACCGTCTCTTCGTCTAGAGGGATTCTGAGGATATCTAGCCCCACGAGTGTCACACCCCGTTCCTGAATCAAAACCCCTTTTGTCAACGCCAAGTTAAGCTCACGCAGTGCAACGGAGCCAACGCTAAATCTGGAATCATCAAATGCAGTAGTAGTTCTCTACTCGCCTCTTGGATTACCAGCCAGAGCATTGCGGCTTCCAGAATATCAAAACCGCCCAGCATGCCTATAGCAGAATTCCATATCACCCGCCTTTTTTGTGCCTAAACGGGGCACTCAGCCAAGCCACAGTCAACCAGCCAAAACCGGATTTAAAGCCAATTCTAGCGCCGGATAAGCATGCCTTGGGATCAATTGTCCTCAAGTGACTTCGTCCCATGGTTTATTTCTGGGTCTATGTAGAACTTCGCACGTATGAGCAGCCATCTATGGACAGAGTTCCAGCCCCACTCGCGCCAGTAGGGGGAAGACACCAACGATAGCGCCTATACAGTGATTTTATTCAGGTTAATTCCATCACCGATGGCGGATATATACGAAGAAACCACTTACTGGAGCTATTCCATTGGTCCCCGAAAGCGGACAGGCTGTCGCTAAGTTCATTCAGTTGGTCAGCAGGAGATAAACAGCGTCCTCCAGCCCACCTCGCGCCAGTAGGGAGGAGTCACCAATGATAGTACCAACAAGGACAGTTTTTGTAGGCATAGTCCCTCACGAAGGATCTACAAGTAACACACTGTCCGGACTATTTCATCTGGTCCCGAAAGCGGACGGACTGAATCGCAGTTTATTCATTTTGGTAAACAGAAGGTAACTAGAGTCTTCCAGCCCACCTCGCGCCAGTAGGGAGGAATCACCAATGATAGTACCAACAAGGACAGTTTTTGTAGGCATAGTCCCTCACGAAGGATCTACAAGTAACACACTGTCCGGACTATTTCATCTGGTCCCGAAAACGGACGGGCTGACACTCAGTTATTTCATCTCTCTGTGTTCTACAGGTTTTATGAATGGTGATCTGTGTGTGTGGGGTTTTGGTGTATATGACTATTAATGAATGTTTGATTATTGATGTAATTTTATGTTGTTGTGATGATATGCATTATTTTCATGCTTTTCTTCTTTAATAAATTTTACACATTTATTAATGCGCTGTTCACGACCTTTCCATCCATATTTGTATTTTTAGCTCTTTACTATAATCTCTATGTATGATAAGAGAAAAGAGTGAGAGCAGGAGATGCTTAGACAGTAAAAGTGAGTTGAGGCCTGGAGAGAGAGATCATTTTGGTAAATCTTCTTCCAGGTTGTCTCAAGTCCATCTCCTATTTACACCTTATCTAAAGTGTAATCTATAACTCTGTCAGTCCACTATCCCTTGTCGATTTTACTACAGTTGTCCAACTCGACAAATACTCTACACTCTAACTCAACCACGACAATGAGTATGACTGGTAAAATGTCGATGAGTATGACTGGTAAAATGTCGATGAGTATGACTGGTAAAATGTCGATGAGTATGACTGGTAAAATGTCGATGACTATGACTGGTAAAATGTCGATGACTATGACTGGTAAAATGTCGATGACTATGACTGGTAAAATGTCGATGAGTATGACTGGTAAAATGTCGATGAGTATGACTGGTAAAATGTCGATGAGTATGACTGGTAAAATGTCGATGAGTATGACTGGTAAAATGTCGATGAGTCATCATGTGACGTATTCTTTCCAGAACGTTGTCTCCATTACAGCTGCTCTGAACGCATCACGATTCTGGGCAAGTCGACCTGCATCAGCCAAAGACAAGTTCAGACTCTCTGTGATGTCCTGGGTCCACCGTCGTCTAGGTCGACCCCTTCCCCTTTTTCCAGGGACCATGCCTTCCATCACTGTTTTTTCCAGACTATTATGTCTTTTTATATGACCGAAAAATTTCAGCTTCCTTATTGCGATGGTATTTAGGAGCCAATGTTCCTGTACATTTAGTGAGTGCAGTACTTCTCTGTTGGTCTTTTTTTCTGTCCAGGGTATTCTCAACATCCTTCTGTAGCATTTCATTTCGAATAATGTAATCTTTTTTGCAACTGTTTTATTGAGTGTCCAAGTCTCGCAGCCGTATGTTGCTACTGGGAATATACATGCTCTGATCAGTTGTAACTTTGTTTCTTTGCTTGTGCCTTGCCATAGGTTTTTCATCTGTATTAGTTTATGTGAAGCAATTGCAAGTCTTCTTTTAATTTCTACTGCACAGTCGCCAGAGCTGTTAATGATTGATCCTAAGTATTCGAATTCATTGACACTTTCCAGTTCTTCGTTATCAATTTCAATTTTGTCGATGAGTATGACTGGTAAAATGTCGATGAGTATGACTGGTAAAATGTCGATGAGTATGACTGGTAAAATGTCGATGAGTATGACTGGTAAAATGTCGATGAGTATGACTGGTAAAATGTCGATGAGTATGACTGGTAAAATGTCGATGAGTATGACTGGTAAAAGGTAAAGGTTGTCTCATATCAAATACTGCCGTAAGGTGTGAAGTGTTAGAGACTTCATCAAACGAAGTCCAGATTTTTGTTAGTAGGTGTGGTGGGCAGTTCCATTCCTAGCTGTCTCGGCCTTCCCTAACTCAAGAGCTGTCAGGTACTCATTTACAGGTAGATAGACGTGAACGTTTCATGACTTCTGTCATTTCATGACACTAAATGTAAGACAGAAGTCATGACACTAAATGTAAGACAGAAGTCATGACACTAAATGTAAGAAATCCTTCACTCATAAAAATAAGGGACCAAAAGCTGGAAAATACAAACACATTCACATACTTAGGAAGTATGTTGTTCGTCCATCACGGGTGATAAAGACCACTCTCTTCATCCAATTATTTAGGAATATGTTAGGTTAGTCTATGGGTACGAAGGTGACTGATGAGCCCGATGCGAGCCTGGAAAGATCTCGGACAGTGTGGGCAGAAAATGTTTGCTTCATGTGAAGGTTTTATTATACGGTCTTTTCTAGCTTGTCTCCGCTGTTCCGCTGCTGTTCTTCTGTATGATTCGCATGCCGCTGCACCTTTACGAAGAGATGTGCGTCAAGCAGTTCGGTCTTGCGCAGCAGCTTCCCATGTGTCTGGGTTTATGTCAAAGGTTTTCAATGACGTCTTTAATGTGTCTTTGAAGCGCTTTTTTTGGCCACTGTCGCATAGAGATTCATGATCAATAAATTTTCTATATTCTTTTCTTTTCTACCCGTGTCCTCTACTTTATTATCGCTCTTTTATCCTTTTCCTGTTTTTTCGCATTCGTTCGTTTGCGAAAAAATTTTACTTTTGTGGCAGTTAGGGAACGATGTACAGTCAAAGGGAAGGAATAAAGAGAACTAGGAATGTGATGGTTCAGATAGAGTATAAAAAGGAGATGTGCGAACAATGTTGCGCATGAGAGAGGTGAACGATAAAATCTAGTGAATCACGCTTTTCTCAGCAGACAGTACAGAAACGTGAGCCAGAGAGGGAAGCCGCATATACGCGGGTAGCCATGTTAATGGCGTACTCAGATAGTTTAAGGGATGAATATTTCATGGACAAGAAGTAGTTGGGTAATGATTAACCCGAATTATTGAACAGTGAGAATTCTTGTTCAGAAGGAGAAAACCGTGTGAGTTAGTTTTATTCGGAAAGGGAAAAGGTACGTAGAGTGATTCATGATACATATAGACAGTAGTCATGTTCCTCAGTGATAAAAGGGAAAACAACATCCCCGGAGAGGCCCGGTCTACCAATAGATAACCTGAACACTGAGATGATAGATAACAAATAGACATAAGAAATTATAAGGAAGAAACAACAGAAATAGAGACTATAACACCTGAATGATCACTGATGGTTAAAAGGTCAGAAGGTGTAGATTCGATACTGGGCGAGAGAGAGTGGGGAAAGAATGAACTTACATTGTATATTCTATGATGGACCAAATGTGGAGGTCAGAGCAGACAGCAATGATCCTTTCATATGTAAATAAACCACTACTCAAATTACTATGGCGTTATCGCATCACGTGCTGTGTGTGTGTGACTGTGTGGTATACAGCATAGTATAGCTAACCACAGAGGTAAGCGAACCTGGGCAGACATTGCCATAGATGATTCATAATAACCACCAGGGCTGCCACATATTATGATTTTGGTGCCGTAACCAACCTCTAGCAGCAGCACACACACATTGTTTCTAAACAGGAGTTCAACAACTATGCTTTATGCTGTCATCTCTCCTCGCTTCAGGCAGAAGACATAGATACATTTGACGCTGTGACAGATTTCAACAACCACGAATGACAGATAGCCATGATAATACCTACAGAATAACACATACAGAAGACACCATAATACATTTTCCTATCTGTGGCAGACCTCACCAACTACAGACGGCAGAGTACAACGAAGAAAAAGTCATATTTACGTTTTTATAACATGAAAAAAAAACAGAGTGACAACAGTGTAAGTTGTAAACACAGAACAAAGTGAACAGTATCGGAACAACCCAAGCAGAAACGTCGGTCCGGAAAACCAAGTCGGGATTTTCTTCTTTCAAATCGACCTGCACGAGAATAAGTCGTCACAACAAGACAAAGTACAACACACAAACTGGTTGATGACAGACTTCAAGCACCACAGACGGCGGGGCAACGCAGATGGAAGGTAAAGTTGCAGTTTCACAACATACGAAGAAAAACAGTACAGTCAAAGTGTAAACAGAAGAAGTGACAGGTTGGGAACCACTCAACCAGAAACGCCAGCTCAGAAATCAAATCAAGATTTTCTTTCTTCACGCCTGCACGAGAGGGGTTCGCAGAAACACAGCAGGTACAATATTCACTGTCCTGTAACGCCAGCTTAGAAATCAACACGGGGACACTCATCACAGCAGACGGACAGGTCAACGTGTATCGCTCATCAAGTAGTCTTAAGACAGGTCATAAAGTGCAGTACAGTAACCGATTCACGACAGGTTTGTGTATAGCAAAACAGTGTGTAGTCCGGATGGTATAAAAATATAACAATAGTGTTTGTGAAAAATAAGAAAAGTCGGTCACACGCGGGCAACATCGCGATAAAACGAGTACTCCAACGCAGACGTCTTATTTAATTAGTTTAATTAGACATTGTTGTATTATTATTCTTGTCTTATTAATTAGACATTATGGTAATATTATTGTTATTAATATTATGCCTGTTTAATTACTATTCTTATTATTAGTAGTATTGTGGTCTCACTAATATTGAATTATAACAGTGTATGCATAATTTTTTTTTGTAACTGTAATATTATTTTTTTTTTTCAGAACACCCAAGACTAATAGACAAATTTCCATTCATTTTCAGGTGCAAGTTAGTTTAATTTAACCGTAGAAATAAGTAGTAATTTTTTCAGATTGTTACGATGACACAGGCCGAACAGACACAGTATAACATGCAAGACAGTCCGACTTTGGCCTTCATAAAGACGATTACCGACACATTAGCCAAGGTAGACAGTGCTAAATACGCAAACATAAAAGGTAATGTAGACTTATTTTCAGGTGACCCACATGCATGCCGTAAGGGGCTTACAGACATTGACAAATATGCAATGTCAATAATAGCAGATGAATTGGAGAAAGTTAAAATTGCGATTTTTTCATCTGTTGATCTGATCACAGACTCTATCAGAAGGCAATTGGACACATTACTTAATGAAAGAGATCTTCAAGCAGAGTCTAAATCGTACGATACGATAGGGAAAGGACATTGTCACATTTGTGATAGAGAAAACAGGGACACAAACAAAATCCCAGAAACAGCGGATGTACGCGCACACTGGGACACACTTAATAAAAGAAGAATAAGAATGGCGGTCAGGAATTTTGTGGGAGAAATTAGAAAAGGGAAACCCATAGAAATAAATAAAATCAACATAGCAAACCAACAGAAGTGCCATATAAGAACACAGAACGGTTGGGAAATGAAGGTAGAACCGGTAGGAGTGTGGAGAAACATAATAGGATCTGATCAACAAAATATTACAATAAAGGAAGAAGGTAATAGGAATAGAACATGGACAAGTCAGGTTAGGACAACAGTCCAGAAACAGGAAAACATACAGAGAGACAGGGTCAACGTTGGTACACAAGAACCAGAAACACATGAAACACAGATGATTAGTGCCGGAACACAAACTGAGATAGATACTGTAGCGTCACACTTGGGGCCAGCACACAATGAGAAAGACGTCAGGAGAGAAAAGGAAACATGGTCACAGGTATTAGACAATACGAGAAAGTCTAAGATTCCACTCAGTGTAACAAGGATGAACCTACAAACTGCTAAAGAAGTAGTGGTACCACAGCACAGGGATAGCATCGAAGTAAAGAATAAGAAGGATGAGCCGATGCAGTCGACCAGAAAAAAAAGTCGACAGACAGTTAATGAAGCAGAATATAGCAGTAGACGGAGCTGGTCTTCAGAATCAGTGTCGACGGACTTAGACAGTGTAGTGTCTGAGGAGAGTGACGGTAGTCACAGACACAAAAGTACTTATAGAAGAGGAGAGAATAGTAGAAGAGGTAAGGAAGAAGGCAGCAAATGTGGAGATAGTAGTAGAGAAAGGGAGTTGACAGTATACAATCTGGAGAAAATAATAGCAGACAATGCAGAAATGTGGATGCGACATGCAGCGATAATCACGCAGACTGAATGGAGGGAGGCGTATAATCGACAAATTGAAGACTCGGAGAAAAGAAAGACGAAACAGGAGGGTGTAAGTACAGTACACGAAAAGTACCAGCTTGACATAGAATCAGAATTCGATTCGTCAAGTGGGGAGGAGGATAGAGTTATGCACTCCGACGAATATGGATACAGGTCGGACGAGCTCGAGCATATAACGGACGACGAAGGCCGTAGAATTTATTTGCCGAAAAATGAGATTAGTGATCTTGAACGTATAAATCAGATAAATACGAAGGAAATTACCAAAATAGTTGAACCAAGCATGGATGAGTTGAAAAATGTAATAGAAGCCACCATAAAGCGGCCTGATTTTAACTTCTCAAGAATCATGGTTTGGAGAGTGCTAGAGGGAAAATATCATTCAAACTTTCCACAAACAAGAATTGAAATTGATAAGGTTCTGACGAAAATGATAGATGATGCAAACAGGAAAAGGTGGATAGAAAAGGCAGAGCAGGCAAATCGTCATCGAAGTCAGAAGAAAAATAAAGGAAAAAGAAAATATAGATATTAAGTGAAGTAGAGGGGGAGATGAGGGATAAAAGTTCATGAAAAAAGACGAGGATATTATGTGAGAAGAAGAAGAGCCATAAGAGATGGCGAAAGTAAGAGTGAGTAATTGAAATATTGGACGGTGAGGTATTAAGGGCCATGGGAAATGGCGAAAACAAGAGAATCGCTTAGATAAATAAGTATGCGAAAATTGAGAGTCACGGAGAAGTGACGGAGTATTGAGAAGCCACAGGAAGGATGGCACGGACATATAGAAGATATAGTTCTAGAAGGAACTTATGTAGAAGTAAGAAGCCATGGAGCATATGGCAAAGAAAGAGATTTTTGCAGTAGTGACCGAGTCTTATGAAGATTTTGGGGAGAAATCATTTTTTTTTCTCTCCGTAATACATGAAGAGAAGAGAATTGTGTTGAGAACGTTCCAGGGAGGGAACGAAAAACATATATAAACGTTAAGTGCGGCGTTTGCCAGACTACAAATGTGAGTCTATGGAGGGTAACCCTCACCGAACATATACAGTAGAAATTTAGACATGGAGAGATAGTGTTGTGGAGAAGGAAAAAGGAGATAGCACAAAGAGAAGTTCCAGGGAGGGAACGAGAAACATATAAAAACGTTAAGTGCGGTGTTTATCAGACTACAAATGTGAGTCTATTGAGGATAACCCTCACCGAACATATATAACAGAAATTCAGACACTGGGAGACAGTGTTGTGGAAAAGGAAGTCAAGTGACAGGTCAGCAGCAGAAAAATACGCAAGTAGGTCAAAGCGACAACGCGGTTTAAGATAGGTAGACCAAAGAAGTTGAAGATATTTCTGCGTAGTAGACTATAGACAAAGGTCTAGTTAGAAAAGGGTGGGCGGAAGTATGGCAATTCAGTGTTGCCATGATAGTAAATGGCTCACGCCATCATGAACTATGTATATAGGGAGACATGACAGAAGACATATTTGGTTTTATACGAGAGAAGAGGAAGGCCAGACAATTCACACCAGGTGTGTGGTGACAAAAAAATAATACTATATGAGGGGTTTACATGTATGACAATAGGAGTGACTGGATGTGTAAAAGGAAATAAACTTTGTATGGATAAGTACACAGTTGGCAGAATGTGAGTGAGAAAGATAAGGGTTAAGAACAGTCATAAATGCAAAGAGGAAAGGTCACTTAAGAAAAGTGACGGGAAAAGAGTTATACCTCAGTTTTGTTATGATAATATGTTGTAATGTAAGAACATAATGACATGCTAAGTGATGTGAAAAAAAAGAAGAAATGAAGACCACTAAGGAAGTGGAATGTATAACATGTCAAATGTATGTTTTTGAAATCATGTAATATGAGCAGATAGGAGAAAAAGCAAAGATGAGTGGTCACAAATGGGAACGAGATGTTGATGAATGTACGTTCTCAGTATAATTTAATTGTGTTATGTAAAGGGAAATTGTCCTTTGACACAGATAGTAATTGGTAATGTGCTGAGCTAGGGTTGTGAAAGCACATTGCTAAGGATATTGTTTTTGTTTTGATACATAGTTAAGTACAATAATGGGTGGTACAGTCATTAAAATAAATTTTTTCTCCTACGGATAAATAATTTATTTTTAGGGGAGAAAGGGAGATAATGTGGCAGTTAGGGAACGATGTACAGTCAAAGGGAAGGAATAAAGAGAACTAGGAATGTGAAGGTTCAGATAGAGTATAAAACAATGTTGCGCATGAGAGAGGTGAACGATAAAATCTAGTGAATCACGCTTTTCTCAGCAGACAGTACAGAAACGTGAGCCAGAGAGGGAAGCCGCATATACGCGGGTAGCCATGTTAATGGCGTACTCAGATAGTTTAAAGGATGAATATTTCATGGACAAGAAGTAGTTGGGTAATGATTAACCCGAATTATTGAACAGTGAGAATTCTTGTTCAGAAGGAGAAAACCGTGTGAGTTAGTTTTATTCGGAAAGGGAAAAGGTACGTAGAGTGATTCATGATACATATAGACAGTAGTCATGTTCCTCAGTGATAAAAGGGAAAACAACATCCCCGGAGAGGCCCGGTCTACCAATAGATAACCTGAACACTGAGATGATAGATAACAAATAGACATAAGAAATTATAAGGAAGAAACAACAGAAATAGAGACTATAACACCTGAGTGATCACTGATGGTTAAAAGGTCAGAAGGTGTAGATTCGATACTGGGCGAGAGAGAGTGGGGAAAGAATGAACTTACATTGTATATTCTATGATGGACCAAATGTGGAGGTCAGAGCAGACAGCAATGATCCTTTCATATGTAAATAAACCACTACTCAAATTACTATGGCGTTATCGCATCACGTGCTGTGTGTGTGTGACTGTGTGGTATACAGCATAGTATAGCTAACCACAGAGATAAGCGAACCTGGGCAGACATTGCCATAGATGATTCATAATAACCACCAGGGCTGCCACACTTTCCCATTCTGACTTTACCGTTTCTTTTTCTCATACTAGAACGCATTAATTACATAAGATGTCAGTCCCTGCACGAGACGATATAGTGTTAGAATTCATTTCGCCAGACATGATTGCAGACATTTGTCTACACTTTTCTCATGACACGGCGCTCTTGGGTAAGAGTTTCTCGGAGAGGTGTGGAAACTGCCATCTGCATAGCTCAGAAATGAGACATATCGTCTAGCATTTTCATCTGACACGGGCGCTCTACGGTCAGTCCTGGGCGTGAGGTGTGAAGACGCACGTTTGCAGTTATGGGTAACGTCTTAGTTAATGGGAAGTGTTAAGAGAGGGAGAGAGAAAGAGGATAGGGGGAGACAGGGGGTTTTGGAAATAGCGCGCATCCTTTGTCTTGTTTAAGATATTAACCAGAGTTTGAAACTTGATTTCATTGAGTCCTCCAAAATTTGCAGGAGATAGATCGCTAGGGCTAGAAGGAATATCTTTTGTATTGCGAAGTTCTAGTTGCTCGACAATTTTGCCGAGTTCTGGACTACCCATATATTGAATGATTCTAGTTCATGGTGTTAGTCTGTAGTTCTGTGTGGAGGTAAATATATTAGATATCTAGTATTTTGTGAGTGATTTAAGTGATTAATCGCCTATTTCATTTTACTAGTTAGATTCTGTGCAGAAGGAAGAATTTATAAGTCTGTTATATTCTCTAGGTGACGTGTTTCAGTGGAAAGCAGAATAAATTATAATTTCTAGCTTAAACTCATGCAGCTATAAATAAATTTAATTTAACTGCTAAATACTCAGTCGAGAATATTTTAAAACTAACTTATAACTGCACTGATTCATCATTGAGTATTGACGAGATACGTATGTATTTCTAATTCATGATGACTGATTTTATTTCACGGGAGTTTTAAACGATAAGCCAAGCTCTCCGCTTGCAGTTTATAATGTAAGTTATAACCGAGTACATAGTATGTATAAGTATTTTATATGTTGTTTTTCTTTATTCAGTGAAACTGGGGTAACCCAACTTTGCCAGCGTTTGAGTACAATTGAGAGAAGAAACATTTTACCTTTAACCACGTGGGTTTACAAGTTAACACCTGTCTGACAGTGCGTGTGTCTCCATAAATAGACAGAGTACAACTCTCACTAACGGGTTTTTTTTGGGACTAAATGCTTATACTGTGCCTTTGAGCCAGATCATATTTCTTCACAAACTCTCAAGTACATTTTCAGCCCTTTTGGCAAGTAAATATCACTATCAGTATCATTGCGACGTAGTTTTGACCAGTGGTGGTGTGACCAAATAAAGTCCTATACTGAGATAAGGCACCGACCTGACATTCCTCATTTCTAGTAACCTAAGCTATGGACACTGTGCTCGCTGTTAACGTCCGTGCCTGGACAATTTTAATGTGACTTAAACAGACATCCAAAATAAGAATAACCAAGAAAACGTTTCCCTGAAGCAGTGAATTCAACCCGTCTTTTTGGAACTGGGGTTCTCTTGGCCAAGTCTAGCATTGGAGAGTCTGTATGTGCATGTCCTAAAAATTGTGTTTCCAGAAGTTGCTACCAAACTGTAAGTATGAATGAACGCACGTGATCACGGCTGACTGAATAGAGTGAATGCAGGACTGAGTGATTCCTTTATTGTTGTATTTTTGGCACCCATTTTTGCTGTCTTAAATTTTCTTTATGCAGGTTTTTGTTGCTAACAATAGTTTTCCTTAGGATAGATCATACTAATATCAAAGTCTTTTCATACCTTTAAAAGGGGAAATCATTAGACTACCGCAGATGTATCCGTGACTCTTTGGGGCTATCACTTTTCTTCTAACAGGACTGCGGGCTATACATCGGGGGAAAAGATAATAACTGTGGGTCTATCATTTCTTGTAGCAATTTATTGACTTTATGACTATTTGTATATGATTGATGTAATTTTATGTGTTGTGATGGAATTTTATTCTGATAATTAAAATTCAATTTAACTTAATCAGTGTGTTGGTCAGTTCGTTCCCAAATATCTATATATTTTTCCATTTGTCATAGTTTCACGTTTGTGTGTCTATTGTAGTCACTTATGTGTATGTGTGTGTGTGTGTGTGTATGTGAAGAGTATATATAAATATTAATATATATTATATTAGATTTGTCTGACTAATCTAACTCTGTTGTAGATGATAGGCTGACTGAGAGAAGCTTCTTGAGTGTCAGAGACTGAATCTACTATATTTCCTCCACCTCACTCGTGAAATCTATTTCTATTTTTATCATCTCACTGAGCTATCACTTATTTCTATGTCTATTCAGAAGGGACCAAACTAAGTCTTAATCACCTATCACAAATCTACGACAAATGTGGACTCGTCTATCGGGATTTTGAATTTAGAATAGGAAGACGAGACGGCAAATATCAGCTCGTCTCAGGAGTAATTTTCTGTATTCTGAAATAGAGCAAGAGTGTGATTGTCTCGTGGTTTTGTGTATCTTTTAAAAATAACTATTCATGTAGACTAACGATCTGTTTATGGGCGTGCTGACCACACAATTAATGATTGTTTTTCCACAGCATTTTTTTAGTAATATACATGTGAGTTACAGGTTGATTTTGTCGGAATATATGTTAATTATTGATTTTGTAATACTAAACGCTGGTAAAGTTTGTGATTGTCTAACAATCACAGGGTTCTGAAGAAGTAGGTGTTTGAGCTAAGCTAAGGAGTGCGTTTAGACAATTACGTCTTGTTAATTGCCTCTCTTATCCTAACTGTCTGCAGGGGTGAACTTGTAGTGGACTTAAAAATTAAGGGAATTTTTTTTTCTCTTTTAATTCTTGCAATAATTATTTTGTTTCCACTGTAGCAACTTATTTTTAGTGAGTAAATCTTAACTACCATTTATTTGGCGTAGTCGTCTGCATTAGGTGCTTTATTGCCGATTAATAGCAGCGATAGTTAGATACTACATTATAGGAGGAGGTATCCCAGTATATAAGTATATCATCCTTTGTTTTGGTATTTTCTCGCAAGTGGTAGGAACCAGTGTATCCTTTTTCGTCTTTTCTTCCTTGAGTAAGTCTCAGTCACTGATTTATTATGGCCGAGAGGGCGAAGCTGAGGCAGATTTTAATTAGCTCCTAGTACCGAAAAAGTACAGAAGTCAAATCCTAGAAATGGGGCACTCTCTTCCCTTTAGCGGACATATGGGACAGAACGCCACAAACCAGCGAATACACACTCACTATTGGTGGCCAGGAATGAATACTGATATTATCAGATACGTCAAATCCTGCGCCCAGTGCCAACGGGTGGCACCCAAGCATTGGACACCACCCCTCCCCCCAGTTCCCATGGGGAAATGCCAATAGTGGGAACACCATTTGAACGGGTTGCTGTCGACATTGTTGGACCGCTAGAAAGGACCAAACGAAGGAACAAGTTTATCCTGACCCTAGTCGACACATGCACTATGTGTGCCGAAGCTATACAGCTAACATGCACAAATTCAAAGCATGTCGCAGAAGCTCTAGTGCAGATTTTTACACGGTTGGGATTCCCTCAACAAGTTTTGACGGACAATGGATCCCAATTCCGTAGCCTGGTAATGGAGGAGATCTTTAAGATCTTGAGGGCCAAACACATCCACACCAGCCTGTACCATCCGGCCGGTAATGGGCTCGTGGAACGTTTCAATGGCAGTCTCACCACGATGTTACGTAAGCTGGGACAAGAAAAACCGGAAAATTGGGATCTTTTCATTCCTGCAGACCTATTTGCGTACAGGGAAGTTCCTCAGGCCTCTGCGGGTTTCCTCCCCAGCTACACTGTTATTCGGCAGACCTATCAAGGGCCAGCTTGAAGCCTTACTCAGGGTCGCTGACAGACCAGAAGGCGGATGAGACAGTTGTCTCAGCCAGTAGATATGTATCGAAATTGAAGGAAAGGCTACAGCTAGGATGGGATCTAGCAACGACCAACCTTAAGAAAGCTCGCGCAAAGCACGCTAAACGATACAATCAAGCAGCAAAGGAGAGAGAATTACAACCAGGAGATAAAGTTTTGTTGTTACTGCCAACCGGAAGCAACAAGCTACGCATCGGGTGGCAAGGGCCGTTTACCGTCCTGAAAAAGATCTCGAGAACGAATTAACTGATCTCTATTAAAGGAAAGGAGAAGGTTTACCACGTAAATCTGTTGAAGAAATACTTGGAAAGACCGGTGCCGTCCCCCGAACATCTCCTGGCGATCGCCATAGCTACAAAGGATGTTGAAGATGACGATAGTTGCATGGAATGTCCATTGCAACAAACTGAATCTTTCGAAGATGTAAAATTTGGTGATACTCTCTCAGAAGCACAACAGACAGAAACGAGGGCTTTACTGAACCAGTACACAGCAGTGCTAACGGATGTACCTGGGCGAACTCATCTCGTAGAGTTCGAAATGAAACTTAACAACGAGACACCCGTTCGAACCAGAGTATACCCTATTCCGTATGCGAAAGCTGATACGCTACGCGCAGAGATAGACAAGCTTCGTAAAACAGGAATTATTAGTGAGTCTACATCTCCGTATAGTGCGAGCGTAGTGCTGTTGCAGAAGCCCAGTAAGGAAGTTCGGCTGTGTATTGATTACCGTCTTCTTAACACAATAACGGAATTACAGCCGGAACCCCTGCAAAGCGCTTCTGAGCTGTTTAGCAAGCTAAGCAAGGCACGGATTTTCTCAAAGATTGACCTGAGTAAGGGCTACTATCAGATACCAGTCAAAGAGGAAACTAAGCCTTTGCTGGCTTTCAGCACTAGTGAAGGACACTATACGTTTAACATGATGCCATTCGAGTTACACAACGCACCAGGAGTGTTCACAAGGATTATGAGAAAGCTGTTAGAACCATTGCACAGTCCACACATCCACAATTTTATGGACGATATACTAATTGCAACGGACACATACGAAGAACACATGGCTACGGGGTAGATGCTCCTCAGGAGACTACAGGAAACTGGTCTCACAGCTAGACCTAGCAAATGTTTAATCGGCTTCGAGAAACTTGACTTCCTGGGGCATACCATTGCTCACGGTGCCATGTGGCCAGTTGCTAAGAACGTAGAGAAGATACGTGCAGCAAAGAGGCCAAGGACGAAGAAAGAAACGCGATCGTTCTTATCACTATGTGCTTATTACCAGAAATTCATCAAAAACTTCAATGGGTTGACAGCACCCCTTACTGACCTTACGAAAAACGGGCGACCGGAGAGAATTATCTGGGAACAAAAGTGCGAAGACGCTTACGTCACGCTCAAGAAACAGTTGTCCGAATATCCACTTCTGCGACTGCCTGATATTACCAAACCTTTTGTATTGCGAGTTGACACATCGGGACAAGGCATCGGGTCCACTTTGCTTCAGGCAGGCGACGATGATCCCAACCAGCTATTCCCAGTGGTATACGGCAGTCGTAAATTGAATAAGGCAGAACAAAATTACTCCACAGTGGAAAGAGAATGTCTGGCATTAGTGCATGGTATAAGGAGGCACCATGAATATCTTTACGGAGCAACATTCACAGTGCAGACCGACCATGCTCTACTGGCATTTCTTGGGGCTAATAAGGAATTTAATGCGAAAATAATGCGCTGGTCACTGCTGCTAAGTGTATATTCCTTTAAAGTCGAATACATTCCAGGAAGAGAAAACGTGGGAGCAGACTTCATGAGTAGGAATTGGACAGAGATAGAGGGGGGAGATGAGAGGGAAGAGGACAGACACCCTGAAGCTACGGATAAAGGAAATTTATTTCCATAACATACACATGGAGTGCTTCCATATCTTAAAGGGGGGATGTTCTGTCGCATAGAGATTTATGGTCAATAAATTTTCTATATTCTTTTCTTTTCTACCCGTGTCCTCTACTTTATTATCGCTCTTTTATCCTTTTCCTGTTTTTTCGCATTCGTTCGTTTGCGAAAAAAATTTACTTTCCCATTCTGACTTTACCGTTTCTTTTTCTCATACTAGAACGCATTAATTACATAAGATGTCAGTCCCTGCACGAGACGATATAGTGTTAGAATTCATTTCGCCAGACATGATTGCAGACATTTGTCTACACTTTTCTCATGACACGGCGCTCTTGGTTAAGAGTTTTTCGGAGAGGTGTGGAAACTGCCATCTGCATAGCTCAGAAATGAGACATATCGTCTAGCATTTTCATCTGACACGGGCGCTCTACGGTCCGTCCTGGGCGTGAGGTGTGAAGACGCACGTTTGGCGGTTATGGGTAACGTCTTACTTAACAGGAAGTGTTAAGAGAGGGAGAGAGAAAGAGGAGAGGGGGAGACAGGGGTTTTGGAAATAGCGCGCATCCTTTGTCTGTTTAAGATATTAACCAGAGTTTGAAACTTGATTTCATTGAGTCCTCCAAAATTTGCAGTAGACAGATCGCTAGGGCTAGAAGGAATATCTTTTGTATTGCGAAGTTCTAGTTGCTCGACAATTTTGCCGAGTTCTGGACTACCCATATATTGAATGATTCTAGTTCATGGTGTTAGTCTGTAGTTCTGTGTGGAGGTAAATATATTAGATATCTAGTATTTTGTGAGTGATTTAAGTGATAAATCGTCTATTTCATTTTACTAGTTAGATTCTGTGCAGAAGGAAGAATGTATAAGTCTGTTATATTCTCTAGGTGACGTGTTTCAGTGGAAAGCAGAATAAATTATAATTTCTAACTTAAACTCATGCAGCTATAAATAAATTTAATTTAACTGCTAAATACTCAGTCGAGAATATTTTAAAACTAACTTATAACTGCACTGATTCATCATTGAGTATTGACGAGATACGTATGTATTTCTAATTCATGATGACTGATTTTATTTCACGGGAGTTTTAAACGATAAGCCAAGCTCTCCGCTTGCAGTTTATAATGTAAGTTATAACCGAGTACATAGTATGTATAAGTATTTTATATGTTGTTTTCTTTATTCAGTGAAACTGGGGTAACTCAACTTTGACAGCGTTTGAGTACAATTGAGAGAAGAAACATTTTACCTCTAACCACGTGGGTTTACAAGTTAACACCTGTCTGACAGTGCGTGTGTCTCCATAAATAGACAGAGTACAACTCTCACTAACGGGTTTTTTTTGGGACTAAATGCTTATACTGTGCCTTTGAGCCAGATCATATTTTTTCACAAACTCTCAAGTACATTTTCAGCCCTTGTGGCAAGTAAATATCACTATCATTGCGACGTAGTTTTGACCAGTGGTGGTGTGACCAAATAAAGTCCTATACTGAGATAAGGCACCGACCTGACATTCCTCATTTCTAGTAACCTAAGATATGGACACTGTGCTCGCTGTTAACGTCCGTGCCTGGACAATTTTAATGTGACTTAAACAGACATCCAAAATAAGAATAACCAAGAAAACGTTTCCCTGAAGCAGTGAATTCAACCCGTCTTTTTGGAACTGGGGTTCTCTTGGCCAAGACTAGCATTGGGGAGTCTGTAGGTGCATGTCCTAAAAATTGTGTTTCCAGAAGTTGCTACCAAAGCTGTAAGTATGAATGAACGCACGTGATCACGGCCGACTGAATAGAGTGAATGCAGGACTGAGTGATTCCTTTATTGTTGTATTTTTGGCACCCATTTTTGCTGTCTTAAATTTTCTTTATGCAGGTTTTTGTTGCTAACAATAGTTTTCCTTAGGATAGATCACACTAATATCAGAGTCTGTTCATACCTTTAAAAGGGAAAATCATTAGACTACCACAGATGTATCCGTGACTCTTTGGGGCTATCACTTTTCTTCTAACAGGACTATGGGCTATACATCAGGGGAAAAGATCATAACTGTGGGTCTATCATTTCTTGTAGCAATTCATTGACTTTATGACTATTTGTATATGACTGATGTAATTTTGTGTGTAGTGATGGAATTTTATTCTGATAATTAAAATTCAATTTAACTTAATCAGTGTGTTGGTCAGTTCGTTCCCAAATATCTATATTTTTTTTTCCATTTGTCATAGTTTCACGTTTGTGTGTCTATTGTAGTCACTTATGTGTGTGTGTATGTGAGGAGTATATATATTAATATACATTATATTAGATTTGTCTGACTAATCTAACTCTGCTGTAGATGATAGACTGACTGAGAGAAGCTTCTTTAGTGTCAGAGACAGAATCTACTATATTTCCTCCACCTCACTCGTGAAATCTATTTCTATTTTTATCTTCTCACTGAACTATCACTCATTTCTATGTCTATTCAGAAGGGACCAAACTAAGTCTTATTCACCTATCACAAATCTACGACAGCCACCATGGGAGTGTTTACCCTTCTGCATCTCACCATAAAAGAGTATCTTTGGCAGTCGATGGTCTGGCATGCGGACTACATGACCTGCCCAGCGAATCTGTGACTGCATCAGAATAGTATGGATGCTAGGGATACCAGCTCTGTCAAGAACGGCGGTATCCGGGATCTTGTCTTGCCATTTGATGTTCATTACCTTCCTGAGACAGACTGTATGGAAGTGGTTTAGCTTCTTTACGTGGCGCCTGTATACAGTCCATGTTTCACATGCATATAGCAGCACTGGAAGCACCGCAGCTCTGTACACCTTCAGCTTTGTCTGTAGACTAATGCCACTTCGATGCCAAACGTTGGTGTATAGTCTGCCAAATGTGCTGCTGGCTTTGGAGATCCTGGTGTTCAACTCATCATCAATGATAATGTTCTGATAAAGTGTGCTACTGTTGGGAGTAGAAAATGCATTAATTTTAACGCCGAGTTTGGCACTTTGCCATTTCACCCAAATAGCCACTCTATGTCACGTGATGAGACTGGCTGTGAAAGTATTGCTAACGAGGCGGGTGAAAACGGAGTTAGCGAAGGGGGCAGTCAGTGTCCAGCCGTTTTACGGTTGAGATGTGTGTTTGGGCGTGTGTGGATAGCCCTAATGTATATTCCTGTTTTTACATGGAAGTATTCTACTGCATGTCATATTTAACATTCATAATTGTTCATGCAAATGAGTGACTATTATTATTATTATTAATCTTGATTGTGTTCTTATTGCCTGCCTGACCACATCAATGGGTCTAATGTGAAGTTCGTCGTCATGTGTATTAAAGTTACAAACCGTCACTTAGTTGTTATTACTTTCGTTGGAGAAAGAGATGTGTGCACAAAAGTAAATTAATGTTTATTTGCCAGGCACGTAAAGAGAGAGAACCCTGTTACATTACATTCCTTCCTATATTGGATACTAATAAACAGTCGTGCAAAAGAAAAAGGCAGGAATAAGCACGAAAAATATAAATAAACCCACTCCTGAACAGTTGGGTAGCCAAGCCTTGTGCCTCGCGATGTCTTATATGCCTGAATTAATTATGTGCACCAAGTTTATCTAAAATGCATTTGCATCAATTGAACTATAACATGATTGAACATGAGACAGGAGTTCAGATGCACTTTTAAGGCAACGTGTTTTAAGCTGTTTTTAAGAACTGGGCTGTTTAACAATGACTTTTTGTTCGTGTAAATGAACTTTCTTGCAAACGAACCTTTTTTCACAAACTACGGTGAAACCAACAATCGGGCAAATGAGCTTCCCGTACAAGTGAAACTTTTCAACGCACAGCGGCAAATTAGCCACGCCCCGTGACCTTTACCGGCAGCAGGAATTTCGGTCAACAAACACGCATGATTTCTGTTTATGGAATATTTTAAAGACGAACGGAGGACCTAGTTTTTCCAAAAACATTGAAGGCTTTCAGGGACCATACGTGTACTAACATTTATAAATCTATGAAAGAAACTGTACGGACCTTATTATTAAGAAATAAATAAAACAGTTCCACCAGACGACATATTATCAAACAAGTTTTCAGAACTATAGTTTCTATTTTGGCTCAGTGTTCCTGATTCATGCGAGACAGTGTAAACTACGTTACGCCGTGTTCAGACCAAAATACTTTAGTCTGCATTTTAAGATACGTTTAGTTTCATTGTAAAAGCTTGTTTAAAGCATCTTGTGCTTTCATAGCGTGCTCCATCTTTGCTATTTTTCTTTTTTTCTATTCTATATGTTCAGTGTTGCAATTTGTTTTTTAGGTATCATTTTTTTTTTTATTCATCTTTGGAAGTATGATGAAAGGTGATTTTCTATAGGTTTATGTGAGGTTTGCATTTAAGGAATTTTAGCGCTTTGACGCATTCATACTGATAGTCCTTTTTTGCATTGCGAACATTTAATTTTTGTTTAGATGTGGCGTTAGGTATCACGTTTTGTTATTGTTTCGTATATATATCACATTGTCAGTTGTTGTAATAGTGCTTTCTATACCTTCTTCTCCTTAGTTGTTAATGTGACGGTTGTTTCGTTTTAGTTGTGAATTATTTGTAGTGTCTAATAGTTATTATTTTTTTTACATGTTAATACAGAATATTGGTTTTGTTGTCTTAGTTGGTTGATTTTTATTTGTTTTTGTGTGTGTTGTATTTGAAAATATACCATCATCATCATCATTGTCATTGACATCATTGCCTTCATCTTTTCATTGTACATTTGTCTGGACCCATTGATATACATGGCATAATTTTGCATATTTTTTTTTCTTTTATTATAACATGTATTGAGCACTGCAGTGTTCATTAACAATATCACTATAATTTAACACATTCTAATTATGTCCTTGGCGGGTTTGTACGACTTACATAGGTATTGAGTTTTGTATTGTTCATCATTATAAATATCACTATATTTTGAACAGAAAGTAGTTTCTGGTAGGAAACCATGTCTTCGTTTCAGGACTTTATAGAAATTGGGATTAAATTTAATAAATCAGGAGCGGAACTAGAGGCGTTTGCTACTGCACAATTTGACAGCTATAATGCAAGAATTGAAAGACAGAATGAACGTGAATTAAAACGGCTTCAGTTAGAACATGATGAGAAGAAAAAGACACAAGATTTGGAGAAGGACAAAATAGAACAAAAGGAGAAATTAGAGAGAATGAAGATGGAAGAGAAAGAAAAAGATCTTGCACAAGCTCTTGCGCTAGAAAAACTAAAGATTGACGCTGAGCAAGAAAAATTAAGATTAGCTGCTGCAACTGTTCAGAAAGCAACTGATTTGGAGATAGAGAAATTGCGTATTCAGAAAGATATAGATGTTGCTGTCGCCCTAAGAAAAGTGGAGTTGGATGCTCCAAACACATCATCTAGTACACCTGTGACCACAAACCGGATACGATTGCCTAATTTCAACCAACAAATCGACTGCGTCGATAGTTTCTTACAACGTTTTGAGCTCAAGGTCAGTGCGTTGAAGATCCCCAAGGGTCAATGGAGTGCAACATTATGCGATTTTTTAAAAGCGGACGCTCTACAGGCTTATTTTGCTCTGGACAGCGGTAGTAGAGAAGACTACGATGTTGTCAAGGAGACATTGCTACGTAAATTTCAGCTTACGGAAGCAGGATTCCGTGATAAATTTCATTCCTGTCTGCCTAGCAGGAAAGCTGACTTTGGAGAATTTATCTCATTAATAAAATTATATTCTAAAAGATGGATAGAATTGTCCGGAATTGATAAGACCTTCACTGGCTTACTTGATCTAATGTTACGTGACAAGGTGTTGTCGGCATGTAGTACCGATTTTGCCTCATTTTTTCAAGAAAGAAAACCGAAAGACCTTGAGGCAATGGAGATTCTTGGGAGACAATATATGACAGCTCACCCAGATAAAGAGGTTCACAAACCAACTATAAAGGACGCACTCCCAGTATGTGTGGCTCGTCATGATTTTAGAGATGGTGGTCATAGACCTCGATCACAGAGTGCGGACAGCAGAGTAAGGCAAAGCTATAGATCCAACTACCGAGGAAAATATAACTTCCCAAGGCAGAGGTCACCATCTAACTTCTCACAGAGGCGAGACTATGGTTATTCAAACCAAGGTCAGTGGCGGCAGAATTCTAGCCGTAATGAGGAAATGCATCACAAACGGATGGATCATAGACCCACACAAGACAATGCACCCTACAGTGGTAATATGAATAGTGGCAGATGTTGGTCATGTGCTGGGAATAGACCTTATAAGAAATATTATGGAAACAGCATTAACAAACACAGTGGGCATAATGACAATAGCAATCATGAGAAGGGTAATGCATGTGTAACTACAAAAAAGAATGATGAGAAGGGAACCGACCATGCCAATGCATGTATTGTTAGCTCACTTAATGATGAAAATTGTTATGGATGCAAATCTTTATTCCAACCTGGTTCACAGCCCAGATTAATTTGCGGGCATGCTCTACCCGCTATGTCATCTTGTGAGAACATGGGACGCCTCACATTATATACTGGCTTCCTGTATAACAGGCATGTAAGTGTCCTTCGTGATTCTGGCTGTACCACTGTCGGAGTCCGTAGATCATTAATTGATGAATCTGCCTTTACTGGTAAAACAGTGAAGTGCATAAAATTTGGTGGGAGTATAGAGTGTTACCCAGTGGCAGAAATAGATATTGCCACACCTTTCTTTACAGGGAAGGTAAGGGCATGTGTCCTTGATCAACCAGTATCAGACATTATCTTTGGTAATATACCAGGTATTAAGGATTGCTCTCCAGAGGAGATACATAAATGGGTTGAATCTCACCCAGTGTTGGCTAACGCTGTGGTCACTAGGGCCCAGCATGCCGCTGAATTCAAGGCAGAGCCAGCTATACCATTTAGTGAGACAGCATCTCTTCAGAATGTTCATAATGTTTCCCCCCCCCAGTCGTTCGCGACCAAACAGCGTGAAGATGTTGCTTTGCAACCATTGTTTGCTCTAGCAGAGAGCAAGCATGTGAAGAAGACAAAAACTTCACGTTATTGGTTTGAATTTAAAAACTCAGTACTGACTAGATGCTTTGACAACTATGTTTTAGTCAGGAGACAGGTAGTTATTCCAAAGAGTTTTAGACCTATTGTATTGAATACTGCCCATGACTCGCTTTTAGCTGGTCATATGGGGATTAAGCGTACTCTGTTTCGTGTCACCTCAAATTTTTATTGGCCCTGTGTTAACAGAGACGTAAAGCTATACTGCAGGTCATGTACAACTTGTCAAAAGGTAGCACGTAGGGGCAAGCACCACGCTGCACCCTTACAAGTCACTGATATGCCATTACGGCCTTTCACCAAGCTTGCAATTGACATAGTTGGTCCTATGTCAGTCATGTCAGATAGAGGATATCGATATATCCTAACGTGTATAGACTTATGTACACGTTAGCCAGAGGCCATACCATTGAAGACTATCACCTCAGCAGCGGTCGCTGATGCTTTATTTGTTATTTTTGTCGCATAGGATTTCCTGAGGAAATCAATGGCGTTTGCGAACGTTTCAATGGCTCGTTGAAGCAATTGTTAGGCAAAGTCACCGAGACATGTCCTCGTGACTGGGACCGAATGTTACCAGCGGTCTTATTTGCTTACAGAGAAGTGCCCCATGAGAGCACTGGCTTTTCGCCATTTGAGTTGGTATATGGTGCCAACCCTAGAGGTCCTATGCTCATACTCAAGGATTTGTTGTTGGGATCAGTGGAGGATGTTACTGTCCGCACCAGCTATGAACTGGTCATTGATCTCAGGCAACGCCTTGTGGATGCATGTACTTATGCATCAAGGATGATACGTAATGCTTCACACATGTCGAGATTGCGCCGCAACCAATCTCGAAAATTAAGTTCGATCTTACCAGGAGAAAAAGTATGGCTACTTCTTCCGACCAAGGAAAATAAACTGCTAATTTCCTGGCAGGGCCCTTTTAAGGTGGTTGAGAAGAAAACTGATGTAGATTATGCCATTGACATAAGGGGCAAAGTTAAAACATTTCACATCAATATGTTAAAATTATATGTGGAGCGCCCTACAGAATTAGAACCTATCTTGGACAGTATTTCTGATGAACTGGTGCAACAGACTTTGTCAGCTGTTGTGGAATCTGATGATTCTACAGCAAGCGATATTTCTTTTAATTTTCCTCTGCTGCCTTTAACATCTTCTGAATCTTGGAGAGATGTAACTGTATCAGGTGATTTAGATTCTAGTTATCGAGAACAGGCTCTTGCTGTTTTAGAATCTTTCTCTGATGTGCTGACTGAACTTCCAGGTCGCACTGATGTTATCTCTCATGATATTACATTGACTGATGATCAGCCTATCAAACTCAGCCCGTATACTATACCCTTACACTACAGATCTCAGGTGGATAGTGAACTTAAGGATATGCTACGCATATGCATCATTTCTCCTTCTGAATCATCCTATTCTTTTCATATGGTTCTAGTTAGAAAGAAGGACAAATCTCTTCGCATCTGTATTGATTTTAGACGTCTTAACAGTGTCACTCTCACAGATGCTGAGCCTATGCCTGTTTGGGAGGATCTCTTATCACAACTATCTCAGGCTACATACTTTAGCAAACTAGATCTATCCAAGGGATATTGGCAGATCCCTTTAACTGATAAAGCCAAACCACTAACCGCATTTATGACTCCATATAGTTTATTCCAATGGAATTATATGTGTTTTGGCCTTGTCAATGCTCCCGCGACTTTTGTGCGCATGATGCGGAGACTCTTAGGAGATAGATCTGATGTCATCACATACATAGACGACATCTGTTTATTCCATAGTTCTTGGCAAGAACATATCACAGGATTAAAATCTTTATTAATGCTACTCAGAAAGCATGGTTTGACAGTTAGACATTCAAAGGTTCAGATTGGTTGTCGAGAAATTTCATTTCTTGGTCACCGTGTTGGTAACCACATGTTATACCCTGATGAGCACACTGTCAAACGCATATTAGAATTAGATATCCCTCGGACAAAGAAACAGGTTAGGAGCATGTTAGGACTCATTAACTTCTATCACAAGTTCATTCCGAACTTTTCATCTATTTCTTCTGTCCTGTCATCTTTGACTAAAAAGGGAGCTCCTATTAAAATTGTTTGGTCCGATACTTGCAGTGGAGCTTTGAACAAAATTAAAACTGTATTTTCCAAGGCACCTATTTTGGTGTTACCTAATATCACAATGCCATTTCTTCTGAGGACTGATGCTTCTCAGACTGGCATTGGTGGTTGCCTGTTGTAATGGTTCAATGATACTCCACATCCATGCTTGTATGTAAGCAGGAAGTTGCTACCAGCAGAAACTCGGTATTCCACCAGTGAAAGAGAACTTGTGTCCATCATTTGGTGTATAAGCAAGTTATCACGTTATTTACTTGGCTCACACTTCTTCCTCCAGACGGATCACCATCCATTAACATCCCTAAATCAAAAAAAAAACGACAAACAGTAGATTACACAGATGGTTTTTGCTTATCCAAGAATATAGATACACAATTATTCCAATCAAGGGATCAGAAAACTTTCTGGCAGACTTATTGTCAAGGAATGTAACTGGAAAGTGAAATTGTTTGTGCCAGATGTTGACATTGTCTGATCTTGTTTTGTTTTTCAGGTGATATACTATTGAAACATTCATGTTACGACTTTAACTGCATTTTTTTGAAAGATTGGATTACATTTTGTCTAAACTTTTTAAATGTATCCGTTTTCATGTCATTTCATACTACAATTACTATTTCATATATTATTCTAAGCAGTATGATTTTTCTTTCATAATAGATTAATAGTTCTTGGGCTAACTATCCACTGTTCTCAAGCGAAAACCCTTGGTTTCCGCTCGGGAACAGAGGGGCAATGTTGGGAGTAGAAAATGCATTAATTTTAACGCCGAGTTTGGCACTTTGCCATTTCACCCAAATAGCCACTCTATGTCACGTGATGAGACTGGCTGTGAAAGTATTGCTAACGAGGCGGGTGAAAATGGAGTTAGCGAAGGGGGCAGTCAGTGTCCAGCCGTTTTACGGTTGAGATGTGTGTTTGGGCGTGTGTGGATAGCCCTAATGTATATTCCTGTTTTTACATGGAAGTATTCTACTGCATGTCATATTTAACATTCATAATTGTTCATGCAAATGAGTGACTATTATTATTATTATTAATCTTGATTGTGTTCTTATTGCCTGACCACATCAATGGGTCTAATGTGAAGTTCGTCGTCATGTGTATTAAAGTTACAAACCGTCACTCAGTTGTTATTACTTTCGTTGGAGAAAGAGATGTGTGCACAAAAGTAAATTAATGTTTATTTGCCAGGCACGTAAAGAGAGAGAACCCTGGACATTACATTCCTTTCTATATTGGATCTAATAAACAGTCGTGCAAAAGAAAAAGGCAGGAATAAGCACGAAAAATATAAATAAACGCTCCCTCAACAGCTACCAAGGTATGTAAATCTGTTCACAACATTTAGTTTCTCACCCTTAACCTTGATGATTGGCTCAGTATAAACTGTGCCAGGAGCTGGTTGGAACATGATTTCTGTTTTCTCCGTGTTGATGGTAAGCCCAAAGTTGGCACAGGCTTCTGAGAATCTATCCACACTATGCTGCAGATCAGCCTCTGAGCCAGCACTGAGGGCACAATCATCTGCAAACAGAAGATCTCTGATGGTGTATGATTTGACCTTGGTTTTTGCTTGAAGCCTCCTAAGGTTAAACAATTTTCCATCAATACGATATCTAATGTCGATTCCTGTGTCCCCGTCTATAAAAGCATCAGTCAGCATAGAAGAAAACATGATACTGAACAGAGTCGTTTAACTCCATTTGAGACGGGGAAAGGCTCCGATAGCTCACCGTTTTCCTGAACTCTAGCCTGCATTCCATCATGCAGTTGCTGCACTATTGTGATAAATTTCTTTGGGCAGCCGTATTTTGCCATAATCTTCAATAGACTATCTCTACTGACCGTGTCGAACGCCTTTGTCAAGTCGATGAAAGCTGTGTACAAGTCACAGTGCTGTTCTTGGCATTTTTCTTGTAGCTGTCTTGCAGCGAACACCATATCGGTGGTTCCACGTTCTTTCCGGAATCCACACTGACTTTCAGGTAAAATACCTTTGTCAAGATGAGCCGTAAGGCGATTCAAAAGGATTCTGGCGAATATCTTCCCAGCGATTGATAAAAGAGAGATGCCTCGATGATTGTTACAGTCTTGGCGATTACCTTTACGTTTATATAGATGTATAATTGACGCATCTTTGAGATCGTGTGGGATGGTTTCACTCTGCCACATTTGCTGGAAGATCGCGTGAAGTTTCTCTATCAGAACTGCACCGCCATCTTTATAAACCTCAACAAGAATTGAATCGGAGCTGGTGGCCTTTCCACTAGAAAGTTAAAGAATCGCTTTTTTAGTTTCCTCCAGAGTTGGTATATCATCTAATGCTTCATTTATAGGAATTTGGGGCAGACGGATGATGGCTTCGTCGTTAATAGATGATGGCTGGTTCAGAATATTATTAAAATGTTCAACCCAGCGTTGAAGCATTTTTTCCTTGTCTGTAATTAGTGTTTTTCATCTGCATTAAGGAGGGGAAATGATCCTGATGATGTTGGACCATAGACCGCTTTGAGTGCAAGGTAAAAAATTTTCAAGTCATGGCTGTCAGCAAAGCCTTGGAGCTCATCTGCTTTATTACTCAGCCATGAATCCCGCATCTGGCGCAGTTTATGTTGGATGATTCTACGCTCGTTGTTGACAGCGTCTTTCTTGGATGTAGATTTTGGATCATTTAAATATGCTTTATGGAGATGGTGTTTCTCAGCCAACATCTGCTTTTTATCATCTGAGTTCTCATCAAACCAGTCATTTTGTTTCTTGATTTTGTTTCTTGACCCATAACCTCTGTAGCAGTGTTGTAGATCTGCTCACTTAGGGCTGCCCAATTTGTTTCAACACTTTGACCGTCTAGCGAGATAGATTTGAGAAGGTCTTCTAGGGTGTCAGTAAATGACTGTTTGATTTTTGTCATCTTTAGTTTGGTGACATCTAGCCTTTTTGGGTTTTCTTTCCCTGAGGTCGCCTGGCTGATTGGATACGAATTTTAAGTTTAGACACAATGAGGCGATGATCAGTCCAAAATTCGGCACCACACATGGACTTGGTCACCCGGACATCTTGCCTGTCCTTCTTCCTAACAATTACATAGTCAATTAAGTGCCAATGCTTTGAGCGAGGGTGCATCCAGGAGGTCCTGTTGCGGGAAGGAAGTCGAAAATGGTGTTGGTGACAAGGAGGTCATGTTCTGCGCAAGTCTGGAGGAGAAGAAGTCCATTGCTGTTGCAGCGACCCACGCCGTACTTTCCGATAGTGCCATTCCAGGAGATGTTATCTGAGCCTACTATTGCATTAAAGTCACCAAGAATGATGAGCTTATCTGCTTTAGGAACTGATGCAATGACTGCATGTAGTTCTTCGTAAAACTTATCCTTGACGTCATCCTGGTTTGTCATAGTTGGTGCATACGCGCTAATGGTGGTGGCATGTTTTCTTCCATAAAGCAGGTGGATCTTGACCGTCATGAGTCGGTCATTTATTCCCTTTGGGGGCCCCGCTAACTTGCCGACAATTTATGTTTTGATTGCAAATCCAACCCCTGCTTCTCGTCTTTCTTCAGTTCCTCTTCCGCTCCAAAAGAATGTATAACCTGCCCCCTTTTCGCAAAGTTGGCCCTCGCCTGCAAGTCGAGTTTCACTCAGTGCTCCTATGTCAATGTTGTATCTGGCCAGTTCTCTCCCAATCAGGGCAGTTTGCCTCTCAGGTCTGTTTGCGTTAAAGTCTTTGTCAAGGAGAGTGCGCACATTCCATGCGCCTAGAATGAGGGGAAAAAATATGTCCTTTCTTTTTCTTATGTGTCGCCCGCGAAAGTAGGGTACCCACCAACCGCGGTAAGCTGGTTAGGTAGTGGTGGAGCAGGCAATGTTTAGGGCACCTTTTCTAGCCCCTTCCTCATGCCATGGAGGTGAGCGGTGCTTTCCTAAAGAGGGCTGCTCAGACACTCAGGGGGCTGCCGAATCCCACTGCTGCTCCGATCAGTGGAAGACGACCATATGGCCTGAGCCGCCTGTGTGTAGGTCTGCGACTACGACTGCCAGCGTACCCACGCCTGCCGCTTCGCCGCTCGCCCATCGACACAGGACTTGTTGTGAGTGGATGGATGAATGGATGAAAGAGTGACTTGCGCAGTGATTTGGATTTAAGTGAGGAAGAGTTGCGCAATTCGTCGACCTCACTCTCTCGCCTGGGTCCATCTGAATCCAGTGGCAAGACAAGTCAAGACGACTGGAGATGAAGTCAGGTACAGTGGATGACCAGGGCTTTCTACGTGCCTCGCCGTGCTCCTTACGCTCCACAGTGCGTTTCTGGTAATCGCCGTCATGCCCGTTGAACCAACAGGTGGTTTCTTCCGCGCAGTCTGTCGAATCCAGTCTTCGCATGCATGGGTAGGCAGACTCTAACTCACCGAAGGTTTATAACCATTCGGCTACCCTCACCTAGTTTAGCCGGCCTGTCAAAGCCGTTGCCCGGGGGGTGGCCGCTGTCGCATGCTGACAGCTGCGAGGAGCCACAGGTAAGAACTAGATGCCAGGTTTGGACCAAAGGTGGCCGACCTGCCCTGAAAAGGGCATGACACCTCCTTCACCAGAGGTACTACCAATACCTGACATCCCAAACACCCCTTAGGATGTATAGTAACACCAGAAAGACATCAGTAGCTTAACGAATAAAGCCAGAACATCCTTCACCATCTTAAACAGCATCTGGAAATCCTCTAAGTTTAGAACAAGGACTAAACTGAAAATATATGAGAGCTGAGTAATTTCTGTAAGTGCAGAATGCTGAAGAGTAACAGAAAAAGAAATGTCCAAATTGTCCTCTTTCCACACAACCTGCCTAAGGAAAATTCTTCGACTTTTCTGGCGAACACCATCAGCAGCCAAGAACTGCTAACTCGGAGCCACCAAGAGAACATGTGCATCAATGTAAGCGAGTAGACGGTAAAACTGGGTTGGCCACACCCTTATTCCATCACCAGAACTGCCATGCTATTGTGACTGGGTGGCCAGAAAGGTGTAATTTTAGACTGAGTAATAGTTGTTGATCTTGTTTACGGTGTATATTTGTGTTCATGCTGGCATTCTCACACGGGAATGGGCGATTTAAACGAAACACGCCTTTTCCATCTGAAAAGAAGACAAACGTGTAAGACGCAGAAGAATGAGAGACGGCCCTTGGTCTTAGACATCTCGGCGCTGTATGACACCAGAGGAAAACATCTTTTTGAGCACAAAACCGTGTGACTCGGGCAACATATATCGTGGTATGTTTGTGGGCGGACCTTGAGTTGTAGACGATTAGGAAGATAATCTTTACTAAAATGTGATCTCATGTCATCCAAACTGAGCATAGGATTCCTGATTTGTTCCCTAGAGGGATGGGCGGATCTTTGCCTGACATTTTGACGTGGCTGTCATGTGGTACAGGAGTGGATATGAAGATTTAAACTGAAACAGTGAGAGAGTCGAGTCAGAGTTGAGAAGGAGCCAGATCGTCTTCATGTGCGGTATGCATCCTCGGTATGATGCACCAGTGAGGTAGAGGATTTGATATCGCATTTGTTGCATCTGTGCTAAGATAACTAACGACAAAGAGAGAGTCCAGCAGTCTGTGATGGGTTACATGGTGTTGGATAGGAATTACCTACAAAGTAAACTTGTGGACAACACTGTTTTCTGTATGACTCATTTGCTACCTGATAGGGTTTCATTAATAAAAGTGGGACCCCTGTCATCAAGAGAGTTTTTCTGTGACTGCGGAACGTGTGTGAAAGTAGGCCAGAGAGTGACAACATTACACATGAATTCTTATCCTTCTTCCCACATTGTCTTCGCACTGTCACATTATGAACTCCAGAAGGAAAGCGAAAACAAGGATGGTCAAAAGCCACCTGGCGGAGAACAGTGTAGGCAGAGATGCTAAGCATGAACCAAAGCTGGGGCACCATACTGCTGACCGAGAACAGTAGAGACAGTTTGTTGCTGCCCTACAAGACGCTACCAGGCATGATGGTCACTGATTACTTGTCAGTCAGCCACCAAGGACCAAAGAAGAAGTAGACGGCAGCGTGACACTAACAGTATTCCGGCCGGGAACACGGTAACTTTTTAATACGCTCTACTCTATGTGCTGATTGGATGCTCAGTGAAAATCTACCGACTCTGTAACCACTACATTGTTCTAATCCTTGTAATATAGACTTACCAGAACAACCAGCTTCAGATTTTTTTACATTATCAAGAAAACTCTGATAGCCTGTCTTCTGTGCGTCGGTGCAGTTTGTGTTCTTCGTGATGCTTGTTTCAAAACATGAAATGTAAGCTTTGACCCCACTGCAATAACGAAACAAATAAAAGGGTATTTGTAACATTTCAAGACGATAAACACAAATATTGGAAATCAGTTGTATAACATTTACAAGGAAGACGAGAGACAGAGGCAGAGAGAGAGAGAGAGAGAGAGAGAGAGAGAGAGAGAGAGAGAGAGATTGAGAAAGATTGAGTGATTGAGAAAGAGAAAGAGAGATATTGCGAGACAGGGAGATTGAGAGATTGATAGACAGAGATTGAGAGAGAGATATTGCGAGAGAGAAATTGAGAGAGAGATTGAAAGATTGAGAGTTAGAAAGAAAGATTGAGAGACTGAGAAAGAGAGAAGTTGAGAGAGAGAGACTTACAGATAGAGAGATGGGGAGAGGGCAAGATAGAGAAAGAGAGAGAGATTGAGAGAGATTGAGAGAAAGAGAGATTGAGAGAGTGAGAGACTGAGAAAATTGAGAGAGAGAGAGAAATTGAGAGATTGAGAGAGAGTCAGAGACAGAGAGAATTTGAGAGATTGAGATAGAGATTGAGAGATTGATAGAGAGTGAGAGATTGAGAGAGTGAGAGATTGGGGAGAGAGATTGAGAGAGAAACAGAGAGAGACAGAGAGAGACAGAGACCGAGAGACAGAGAAAGAGAGACAGAGACAGAGAGACAGAGAGAAACACAGAGAGAAAGAGGGATTAAGAGATTGAGAGAGACAGAGAGAGAGACAGAAAGAAAGAGACTGAAAAATTGATGTGAAATTGATTGAGTGAGAGAGTGAGAGAGAGACAGAGAGAGACAGAAAGAGACAGAGAGAGACAAGGACAGAGGGACAGTCAGAGAGACAAAGAGATACAGACAGAGAGAGACAAGGACAGAGGGACAGACAGAGAGACAGAACATAGCGGGGCTTATACAATAACAACCTCCAGCATGAGAATGGAGGTATAAGCAACTACTACAGCCTTAAGGTTGCTGTCTGAAACTTCATTAACAAGGGCAGTTATTGTATCAGACTCACAATCCATGCTGCGGAAGGTCGAAAGTAGATGGCTCCGGCATGACTGGAAAACCTCTATAGAAACCTTGATTCTTCAGGAACTGGTGCAGATCTACTGTCCTGGTCATGCATGAGTATGAGGCAATAAAAGAGCTGACAGACTAACTTCAAGAGCACCCATAGAAGGTGCATTGGTTATGGATGTGGCAGAGATTTATGATTAATAAATTTCTATATCTCTTCTTTATTCTACACCTGTCTTTTACCTCTCGTTCGCTCTTTTATTTTTTCGCATACGCTTGATTGTTAACGAAAACTCTCCCATTCTAACCTTTGTCTTTTCCTTTCTAATTTAGCAACGCATTTTATTGCTGTTAAACTAGATTCTTTGATGAGATCGAATCGTGTTAATTCGTTCTCGACAGGGATAAGAAGTAAGACTATCGTCTATTATTTTTCTCTGATCTGTCCGCCTATAGTTAATTATTCTCGGTGAAAGATTTGAGATGAAAGACATTGATCGCTGGAAACGGCCATATGAAGCAGAACGTGTAAAACGCACACTGTGCGTTTTATTGCCGATGTCTGATCAGATCGTGAGAATGTACTGTAGGTGTTAAGTCTGGTTTCGGTAAGGGTGTGTAGAAATTCGTTTCATTCGTAGAATGAGTAAGGAAATGTGTAAATCTGGACGTAGGTGTTAACACCTGGCAAATGAGTCGGGTCGGGCTATAGACGTAACCTTCCTTGGATTTAGGAGAGATATATACTCCAGAATTCTAACTTTATTCATTCAGTACTGCCACAGCTTTAGAGAGACATCTAGCTGGTAGTTTTAGAACGTTGTATAAGTGAAGTTCTTAGTTTCTCGTTAGAGACACCTATCTGAGTTCTAGAATACATTATATAAAGAGAAGTTCTTAGTTTCTCGTGGAGATAATCTTAGAAGTTTGTGTGAAAGTAAAATATAAATATTGACTAGTATTGTCGAGTGATATAATTGTTAGTTCGAAGTATATCCTCACTAGATTTTCTGTGCCGAAGTGTTTTTCTAGAACAGGCCAGTCATTCAGTTATAATTCTCTAAAGTTTACTGTGCTACAGTGGATAGCTAAAAATTTAAAATTTCTAGCTAAAACTCATACAGCTATAATAAATTAAATTGAATTTGCTAGTAACCAGTCAGAGAATATTTTAACTAACTAGTAAATGCACTGATTCATCATTGAGTATTGACGAGATACTTACGTATTTCTAATTCATGATGATTGATTTTTAAATGACTAGAATTTATTTCACGGAAGCTTAAACGATGAGACAAGCTCTAAGCTTATAGTCTCTAACTTAAAGTTAAATAACCGAAGTGAATATTATATTTTACGCGAGGGTAGGATAGGATGTGTGTATAATATTATGGTTAAGTATTTTGTACTTTTCTCTTCCTTTTATACAGTATTTGGGTCACCTAAAATCTACCAGCGGTTTCAATACAGTTGAGACTAACTTAGAAGAAAACATTTTTGTATTTAACTACGCGGGTTTACAAGTTAAAACCTGTCTGGAATTGTGTTTGCATACAGAAATAGACAGAGTACCCATCTCACGAACGTTAAGACTAAATGATGTAACTGGGTCTATAGAGCCGGATTATATTTCTTCCCTAAATCTCATGTACATTCAGCCCCTGTGGCGTTATTACTAACAGTAACATTTCCGACGTTTGACCAATTGTGGTGTGAACAATAATTATATATTGAGAGAAGGTACCAACCTGCAATTTCCGAAGTACTGGAAATCTCAAGAATTCTGACACTGTGAGCCATGTGGCATCTCTTACATGAACTGATTTCTAGCGACATAAACAGTCATCCAATAAAAGTATAACCAGTGAAGATAACGCTCCCCGGAGTCTTGGAATTAACCGGTCACTGTAGAGCTGGGATTGTTTTTGCTAACAGAACACTGGATGTGCTGTGAGTGTGTGTCCTATGATTGCGCCAGAAGGTGAAAAGTCCAGTTTTGTAGGTACAACAGTACGCCAGTGGCCACTGCTGAATGAGTAGAACGAAAGCAGGAACGAGTGATTCTTTCATTTTTATAATTCTGACACCCACTTTGTGTTTTTCTTTATGCAATTTGTTGCTAATGATGTTTTCTTCTTAGAATAGATTAATATATCAACTCTGTTCTTAACTGTAGAGGGAAATCCTAGACCATAGCGTATAAATCTGTGACTCTTTGGGGGCTATAACTTTTTCTGCTAACGGGATCGTGGGCTCAACAGAGGGGGAAAGGATTACACCTGTGGGTCTATTTCTTTTAGTAATTCTTTAACCTATGTGTATTTATATGTGATTGATATTCAAATGTATGATTGTGATGAAATTCTTATGATAAATAAAACTTACCTAAACTTATCCAAGTGTGTCAGTCAGCTCGTCCCAAAATTATCTACATTTCATTGTTGTAGTTTTCACGTTTGTACGTCTAACTGTCGTCACTTATGTGTGTGTGTGTCTGTGAGTGGTTGATATAGAGTATATCTATATAACTGAGTAATCTGTCTGACTAATACTTTCTGTTGTAGAGATAGACTGAGCGAGAGGATCTCCTCGAGTCTCAGGGACAGAGTTACCTAATTTCCACCATCTCACTCGTGAAAATTTATTTCTAATATTATCTCCCACTGAGCTATCACCTGTTCTATTTCTATTCAGAAGGGTCCAATCTATGTCTTAATTCCCCTATCAAAAATCTACGACAAATGGGGTCTCGTCTAACGGGATTTTGAACTTAAAATAGGAAGAATATACGACAAATATCAGCTCTTCTGAAGGATTAATTTTCTTTATTCTGAAATAGAGTAAGAGTGTGATGTCTCGTGAGTTTTAGTATCTTTAAAAATAACTATCCCCTAGACTAACGATCTGTTTATGGGCTTGCTGACCACACTAATAGTAATTGTTTTTCCACAGCATTATTGGATATTATACATTTCGATTTACAGGTTGATTTTGTCGGAAGATATGTTATGTATTGATTTTGTAATACAAAACCGCTGGTAGAACTTGTGATTGTGAAACAATCACAGGGTATTGAAGCAGAAGGTGTTTTGAACTAAGTTAAGGAGTGCGTTCGGACTAATTTTTTCGTCCAGTTAATTGCCTCCCTTACCCGATCTGACTTCAGGGGTGAACTTGTAGTGGACTTTTATATTAAGGCAATTTTTTCTCCTAAATTTTTGCTTTTGCAATAATTGTTTTGTTTTCACTGTAGCAACTTATTTTTGTTAGTGATTAATCTTAACTACCATTTATTTGGCGTAGTCGTCTGCATCAGGAGCTTAATTGCCAATTAATAGCAGCGATAGTTAGATAACTATTTAGGAGGAGGTATCCCAGTTAAAATATATCATCTTTTTGTTTGTATTTTCTCGTAAGTGGTAAGGAACCAGCGTATCCTTTTTCTTACTTCATTCTCGATTAAGGGGGCATATACACCCATAAATAGACAAAAAAAGTTATTTTTAATTTGCATATAATAATTGTGTTTTAAATATTTATAAGCTTTTTACTTCGATATTCTTTTTGAATTACGTGTTTATCTGTCATAGTTTATGAGTTATCAATGTTCAAAGAGAATGAGTGTGTTCCAAAAATCGCTGATCAATCTAACACTCTATCTCTTCAGCTCAACGCTATGTCTTTTGCTCTAGAATCTTGCCCTTGTCCTAATGAGAAGATTGACACGTGGCTAGAAAAATTTGAGAAAATGGCAACTCTGTGCGGTTTAAAGAGGTCGCGTTGGTGTATGAATCTTTCTCGGGCTTTAAAAAGTACTGCTTATTAAGTGTACTCAAAGCTGGAAAGCAGCCAACAAGACAACTACGACGTGTTGAAGAAAGCTTTGCTTGAGCGCTTTGAAATGAATGCGCGCAAATTTTTGCAACTGTTTCGCAACAGCAGGAAGGAGAGCTCTGAAACTTTTCAGCAGTTCTCGTCTCGTCTAAAGGGATACTTGACAAAGTGTCTGGAGCAGTCACAGCTCGCCTCTACCTATGAAGGGCTTGAGGAGTTCGTTATATGCGAACAGATAAAGAACACTTTGTCTGGTGACACCCGGAGATTTTTAGCTGAGCAGGAGCAGAAAAGCTTGAAGACAATGTGGAAAAGTCTGAGAGATATCATAATGCGCTGGCAACAAAACGTAAACCGACAGAAGAGCCTTTTCGAAAGAATAATCTAGACCAATCTTCTCATGCTTCTCGACAAAATAACCACAGAGAAACTGGACCCCAAAGCCCCCCTCCTGAGAAGTCTAAGTTCTAAAAAAACAAGTACCCCACCAACAACAAACAGTCTGATCAACCCAACCGTCCTACATGACAGCGCGGTCAGAAAGGACAAGATGGCAAAGGGGAAAACCCCTGAGCACGGGACATATGATCAGAGCGAGCACACCGAGTCTAAACGCATCGGATGCTTGCTAACAGTCTCGCAAGACAGAATTGATGTCAGTGATTCTCAACCTGTAGAGGGAGAGAGACCCTCAACGCGAGGTACTGTTATATTGAACGATTCTTCAACTTTTTGTTTATTTGACACGGAGCTTTCTTATGATTGCATTGTCGCCAGGCACCTGGTCAAACCCGGTCAAGAGACAGGAGAAACCGTCCAACTTTGTGAAGTTTCTAAAGGAGATACACCTACAGCGCTTCCCATCGCATTGGTTGAGATCCACTCTGATTTTGTCAGAGGTGTAATCAAAGCGGCTGTTATGGATGACCGATCTACCCAGTCATACTTGGCGGTAGATACGTGTTTATTGGGAAACCGGAAGAGCCAATTGTGGCAGCAGTAACTACAAGAGGGCAAACCAAGAAGGAACGGGAGCCTGCGCAAAATTTGTTACCTATGGAACTTAAAGAAGCGCAACAAAAGGACCCTATCTTTGCACCCTGCTTTAGGAAACTGCCCATGGCTAAGGAACCCAGACGCAACGGGGACATTTTTTTCTAAGGATGGCGTACTTTATCGCAGAACGGGCAAACCTGACCAAGGTTACAACCAGCTCCTAGTACCGAAACAGTATAGAAGCCAAATCCTAGAAATGGGGCACTCTCTTCCCTTCAGCGGACATATGGGACAGAACGCCACAAACCAACGGATAACTACTCATTATTGGAATGAATACTGATATTATTAGGTATGTGAAATCCTGTGCCCAGTGCCAACGTGTGCCACCCAAGCAACGGACACCTCCAGTTTCCCTGGGTGAAATACCAATAATAGGAACACCATTTGAAGGGGTAGTGATCGACATTTTAGGACCCTTGGAAAGGACTAAAAGAAGGAACAGGTTCGTCCTGACCTTAGTCGACACATGCACTTTATGGGCAGAAGCTATACCGCTAACATGCGCAGATTCCAAGCATGTCGCAGAAGTTCTCATGCAGATTTTTACTCGGTTGGGATTCCCTCAACAAGTGTTGATAGATAACGGATCTCCATACCAAAACCTGTTAATGGATGAGATCGTTAAGATCTTGAGGGACCAGGACATCTACATAAAGCCTTATAATACGGCCGGAAGTGGGTTAGTAGAACATGTCAACGGAAACCTCAACATGATGTTAAGTAAACTGGGACAAGTGAAACCTGAAGATTGGGATCTTTGTATTCCTGCAGCATTATGTGGCTACAGAGAAGCAACTCATACTTCCACAGGATTTCCCCCAGCGACTCTTTTATTCGGCAGACCTATTAAGGGGCCACTTGAAGCCTACTTCAGTCTCTGACAGACCAGAAGGCTGATGAGACAGTCGTCTCAGCCAGTAAATATGTGTCGGATTTAAAGGAAAGGTTAAAACTTTAAGCAACGACCAACTTTAAGCGAGCACGCGCAAAGCACGCAAACCGATACAGGAAAGCCGCGAAAGAGAGAGAACTACAACCAGGGGAGAAAGTTTTGTTGTTACTCCCTACCGGGAACAACAAACTACGTATCGGATGGCAAGGGCCGTTTACCGTCCTTAAAAAGATTTCAAAGGCTAACTAATAAAGGATCTCTATTAAAGGAAAGGAGAAGGTCTACCATGTAAATCTGTTAAAGAAATACTTGGAAAGACCAGTGCCAACCTCCGAACATCTCCTGACGATCGCCAAAATTGACGAAGATGACGATAGTGGCAGGGAATTTCCACTGCACACACACGAAATCTTTCAACGATGTCAAAAGCGGTGACACTCTTTCAAGTGCACACGGAAGACATTGCAGAGAAAGAAAACTTTTTGAGCAGAAATGAATAAGAATTGGACAGAGACGGAAGGGGGTGGGGGGGGGGGGACACGATAGTGTAGATAACAGGCACCCATAAGCTACTGATATCGGAAATTTATTTCCATAAATTAGACATGGAGTGGTTCCATATCCTAAAGGGGGGACGTCTGTGGCAGAGATATTATGATTAATAAATTTCAGATATCTATTCTTTATTCTACACTTGTCTTTTTCTTCCGCTCTTTTACCTTTTTGTTCGCATACGCTCGATTGGTATTACATTTCTTTCGCATACGTTTGATTGGCATTAACCTCACCGTGTCAAACTAATTGTTACATACATTATCACTGCAAAAGCTTATGAATTGATTTTGCAAAAAATTCATGCAAAGAGATCAACTGTATGGGCGACCGAGACTCCTTTACGAGCAAACAAATGGAACAATAAGTTGTTGTTATTGTTATTATTGGATCCGATTTCTCTTGATCTCTATATATTTCCCAATGCAATCGCATCCAACACGAAAATAAGAATCTTCAACTCAAATGTGAAGTCAATCCTATTGTATGGCTCTGAGACATGGGGAACAACAAAGACAACAATCAAAAAGCTACAGATTTTAACTAGACAAGTGTCAATAGAACAAGAGATTAGAAGAAAACGATGGCGATGGATAGGACACACACTGATGAAACCAGGTGATAACATTACAAGGCAGTCCTTGTTCTGGAACCCCCAGGGCAAGAGAGGCAGATATAGATCAAGAAGCACATGGAGAAGAGAGCTGGAAACAGAGGTGAAAATGCTGAGGAGAACGTGGAAAGAACTTGAGTTGATGGCACGTGACAGGAGGACTTGGCATGTGTTTGTTGAAGGCCTATGCTCCTTTGGGAGTGGAGGGTTATGAATGAATTGTTGTTATTAAACCATCTGCGTTTAGGATCTCGCACTTCGGCCCAATACTATGTAGTGGTGTCTGCATGCACTTGCAAGTTGTTGTTTTGCTTTATATCAGGTGTTCCAGTTATGCGGCTACGGAAGATAGAGCATTTTCCAACACCATCTAGTAATGTGCACTCAAAGAGGTGGTAATTATCAGTTCTATAAGGATAGGTACACTCTGGAGCGTGTAGTGGTTGGATTCTGTTCTTGTTCAGCGGTATATGTGGTGTCCAGAGCTGAAAAATTGGTGCTCTGATCCTTCCGTGTAAGATGGCTGATGTTGTCCTTAGAATCAGGATCGGCCATATGTCTGTAAACCTCTCTCGCGGTTTGTCTCGGTCAAATTTCTTTGTTTGCTGTTCCTATGACCTGGTAACTCTTCAAAATAGTCAAACAATACATACGAACGATAAGAAGTACAGAGAACGGATTTAAACAAAAGGATTGAACCAAAATAAACAGAAACAAATTTAGGGGCCACGGACAAGGAAAATAAAAGACAGTCTACTCATGAAACAGAATATAGCCAGCAGGAAGCACTATAGACATTACGTTTTGGAGAAAAAGAACATTAAGATTTGCGTCACAAAATATATTATGTTGATCACATAGACTTTAAAGGAAGCGATGCAAATGGGTGCAGTGAGAGGATTGAACAGGAAGCCTTGGAGGAAAAATGTCAGTTAGCCGGCTATAGGAGCCGTAGTTCATTTGCTGATGTTCGCTTCGTGATTGCATACGACTGTACTTTAGAAATGTGAGTCGTGAGAATGTACCCGCATACCACTGTACTTTAGAAATGTGAGTCGTGAGATAGTACCCTCATACCACTGTACTTTAGGTATGTGAGTCGTGAGAATGTACCCGCATACCACTGTACTTTAGAAATGTGAGTCGTGAGAATGTACCCGCATACCACTGTACTTTAGAAATGTGAATTTTTTCGTTTGCTTAAATGGGATGATGTATATGAGACTGAGCAGATATTACATAATTTTTTCTTTTAAACTGCTCAAAGACTTTCCCTGCCACAGAAGTGAGCAAGAAAGTGTTATTATAATTACTTCATTTTCCACCAAGAATGTGTCGATATAAGCAAGAATGTGCTTATGTAATTTTTGTATTGATAATTGATGACACATTCAAAAATACAGATTAAATATAGACGGTTTGACCGCATGAGTGAGTCGGTATACAGAATTTATTTATTTGTATTTATTGTTTTGTTTATTTTATTTTATTATTTTTTTTTCCCCAGTTACTATCTTGTTTGTTTTAAAAAAAAATCTACTCATTTTTTTTTATGATTGCATACTGTAAATGGATGCTGTTATTTTAACTTTATAATGTTAAATGCCTTTAAATTAATGCTTAAAGTAACATGAGGGAATGAAGGGATATAGTATGCAAGATAAATGAGAGTGGAAGGGCAGAAAGTTAGACGGGCCTGCGTGCCCAATTCTTAACCCTTCGAAAATAAAGTTCGTTCTTTCGTTCGTTTACTTGGTATTGGGCAGCAGTGTTTGTATAACCTGATGGTAGCGGTATGTGTTGAGCCAGTCATATGGTTTTTGCTGTTATTATTGAGGTTGTATGTGTAGTATCGTGATTATTAAAAAAGTAGATTGTCAGTGTCGCGAGAGGTATAATTAGTATTAGATGATGAGTAGATAAAAAGGTGTATCAGATGATACAAGGATACACATGCCAGATAAGAGTTCTGATCTTATAAGAAATACATCAGTCTTAGAAATAAGCACTGGTGTATTGTTGTCATAGAAATAGTCGGATTATAAAGTTATCTGGCCAAGATGGTAATAAGATGTACCAGACACTAAGTCGTCTCCTCTCAACAACTATCCTATGATGTGTTATGTCTAGGGTAAATAATGAAAAATGTAACTTCAAAACAAACAGTAATGAGTTACTCAAGTCCTCATGTACAACTTATCAATTTATTATATATACATTGATTTCTTCTTTTCTCTTTTGGAAAAAGATTGATGGAATGCAAATAAAAATGATGAAATTTACCAAAAAGAAATGTGTAGCACACACAATTCAAATTTTACACAAAGAGTGTCCAATGACTCCTTTCTCTTGTCACTTTAAATTATAATGTCACTTATATTGACTTGCACTGTTGAATTGACTTGAACTAATAGTTCTTGAAGCACTGTTCTTAACTTTAAATATAGTCACTTTGACTTAAGAAACTGTCTTTACACATGAAGTGACAAAATCTTAAATCATCATCTGGATGTTGTAGGTGTGGTAGACCATATATTTTGAGTCAGTCCTTTTTGTGGAAAACTTATCTTAGTTGACTTCCCCGGGCTGTCAATCTGGTTTAGACGGTGGCTGGCAATTCCCATGCATTAGGGTTCTAGACCTGACCTGAGGTATACTCTTGGTGACTGAATGCTTCTCTCGCTGTCGCAGGTATACAACAGTCTTTTGCCTCACTGACAGTAAAGTATAATTTAACCTGCAACAACATAATGTTCCTAGGCTAGTATTTTGCTAGAAGAAACTTTATCTAGCACAGATATCTTCTTCTTCTTCCTCGTTCGTCCTGAAAAGGACGTTGGTTGCGTTGTGTCTGTTTACGCCGGAGCTGTGATATCTGCGCCTTTATTACACATCCGACTTTACAGCACGGCATTTTTTGGGACCGGGTTTGCCTTCCCTCTGCGATTACTAAACGAGTCTCAGCTTACCCTCAGACTGCAGTGATGCAGCCTGTTTCCAGGACCACCACGTGGAGGTGGAGTAGGGTCTTGGTCAGCTCTGGTTCGCTGACCCTGATGCAAGCAGTCAAGCTATGGGTCGCTGACTGCATTCTCTATTGCTGCATCTTTGGGTCCTAGCACAGATATGAGGCCAGTAAGTCATCAGATGTCATTTGTTAAGTCAGACTAGACAGATCAGTTCAGTGCCATACTACAGACATATTTTATCACATATATATATATATATATATATATATATATATATATATATATATATATATATATATATATATATATATCATTCATTTGAATTAACTCCTCCTATTCTTTCGAGGTGTTGTCACGTGCTGGCCTTCAAAGCATATATACACTGCTTAAACAGTAAAGACTTCGCTGGCTTGGCCATGTCCGCCGCATAGAAGATGGTTGCATCCCAAGAGATATCTTCTATTGCCAACTAGCAGATGGCAGAAGAACAGTTAGGCGACCGCAGCTGAGGTTCAAAGATGTGTGCAAGAGAGACATGAGGGCACTGGACATAAATCTAGCAATGTCGGAGGATGAAGCTGCCGATCGCACCAAGTGGCGATGCTATCTACGGCGCCACCTCAGATTGAGCGAAAAGAAACTCACACAACAAGCAGAAGAGAGGAGATAACGTCGAAAGGAGCACTAGGAAAATAAGCAGCTAAGGGCTGACACCTCAGGGGCGCATTCCCATAGTCAGTTATGACTGAAGGGGCTATTATTCTTTCACATTTCACTTCAGTGACATAGTATTGGCATTTGTTATCATCATTATATTCACATCATTCATTTAGTTGATTCATCCTATTCTTTCACATTTCCTTTATGTATTGTTCCATCCAGTAATCAAGAAAGGCTCTGTAAGTCTCCTGATAACTACTCTAGATTCCAATTCAATTCATTGTCTGGTTCATTTTTAAAAATGTACTGCATCAATGGCTTCTTCCCTCCAAGAATTACACAATATTATTCTACACAATATAATGTTCTGCAATTTGCCTTAATATATATATATATATATATATATATATATAATATATTAAATATGTGATATCTATAAAGAGAGGTGTTGTCAACTAATTGATATATATATATATATATATATATATATTTTTTTTTTTTTTTTTTATTTTTTTTTTTTTTTTTTTTTTTTTATTTATTTACTAAACGAGTCAGCTTACCCTCAATTCAGAAAAACACACATTGCATCAAATAGCTGCACACACATAAGGATGGCAAAAGGCTTGGGGTGAGCTCTGTCTTCTGTGTTTAAACAATTTGGTGGTGAGTGCCTATTCACCCACTTCATTCCCTTTTATACCTCAGTATCCTACGATCGAGGGAGCACTGACGTCATAGGTCATTCGTTACTCTCAGTTTCTGCAAAATGTGCTGAATCGAGCCAAGTGTGTTTGTGTTAAAACTTCCATTATATCCTGCTCCTTTATCTTTCATCTAATTTACTTTATCTTAGGCTTGTTACAACCGGACAATTGAGAGCTGTCGTTCTATTAATTGTCTTTCACTTCAGTATATTTTATCTTTCGCTATGGCTGACGAGAATGTGCAAAACTCTGTGCTATTCATGTCTTTCTGCCTTTAACCTCAATTATCTTTGGTTGTACTGCAAATAATTTAAATGATTAAAATTCATAACAATTATGTAGGTATTATAGTAAGCTCGACAGGGCTCCTTTCTGATAATTTTATACGGAATTACTCACTAATAAAGGAAGTGACGTCATACCGATATGGTGTAGAAGCAGACGTCAATTTTGAAGCAGCAATGGGTGATCGTCTGCTGGAGGAGATGCAGCTTGTGTTTTAATGTGAGCGTACGTATGTGTATTTTGCTCCTACAGTCTAATGTATTTTACCTGAATTTTACTATCACTAGGGCTAATAATTCTGTTATATATATGTGGTGATGTGACATTTGTATCACAAAAACGAAATATAACTGAAGTGATTAAGAAGGCGTACAGTTTGTATTTTGGCTGCAGAATAGGAGATCAAGATAAGAGCTGGGCGCCACACATATGCTGCAATACATGTGCAGCACATCTTAAACTGTGGTTGACTGGCAAAAGGTAAACTATGCCTTTTGCAGTCCCAATGATTTGGAGAGAGCCCACTGATCATCTCAACAACTGTTACTTTTGCATGGTCCCTCCAATTAGGAAAGGCATATCAAAGAAAAAAAAAATGGACTCTGGAATATTCAAACATCCTCTCTGCAATACGTCCGGTACCACATGGCGATGACCTACCAGTTCCCAAAGTGCCAGAATCATTTTCAGCTGCTTTTACCGATGAAGAAGAGGACATTGGTGGTCCTGAACCATCAACCTCAAGCAACCCAGATTTTGAGCAAACTACATCCCCTAAACCACACTTAATAACCCAAGGTGAACTGAATGATCTTGTAAGAGATCTGAATTTACCGAAGAACAAGGCGGAGCTTTTGGGTTCCAGATTGCAACAGTGGAATCTCCTGGCAGAAGATGTTACAATTTCTGTGTATAGGAACAGCCAGAAGCCGCTTATTACATTCTTTTTCAAAGAGGGTGACCTTTCTGTGTGCCACAACATTTCTGGTTTAATGGCAGCCCTCAAAATCAATTACATACCGGAAGAGTGGAGGCTTTTCATTGATTCATCCAAGACGAGTCTTAAAGCTGTTTTGTTGAATAATGGTAATGTGTTACCGTCAATTCCAGTTGGTCACGCAGTTCATATGAAAGAAACTTATGAAAACATTAAGCAGCTTTTGAAGTGTATAAACTACGATCATCATCATTGATCACTTTGCGGTGACTTAAAAGTGGTCGCTCTTTTGCTTGGACTACAGGGTGGATACACCAAGTACTGTTGCTTTCTCTGTGAGTGGGATAGCTGTGTACGAAGTGACCATTACATCAGAAGACATTGGCCAATCAGGCAGTCATTGCAGCCTGGCAGTAAGAACGTTGAGAACCCAGCACTTGTCGACACCAGCAAGATTCTGTTGCCACCCTTGCACATTAAGCTGGGTCTCATGAAAAACTTTGTCAGGGCAATGGAGAAAACAGATGAGGCTTTCAAATACATCATCAGAAAATTTCCAAGACTGAGTGAAGCTGAAATAAGAGAGGGAGTATTTGTTGGTCCGCAAATTCGAAAACTTCTTCATGATGACGAGTTTTTTTTTGCGTGTTGCATGGCAAGGAAAAAGCAGCATGGTTAGCATTTAAGTCAGTGGTGGACAATTTTCTTGGAAACAACAGATCTGATAATTACAATGAAATTGTAGAAAATCTCCTTCTGAAGTATAAGAGTCTTGGCTGAAATTTCAAATGAAAAGATTCAATTGTATGAAAATTCATTTTATAAGAGTCTTGGCTGCAACATGTCTTTGAAAATTCATTTTCTGGATTCTCATCTAAATTTCTTTACGTCAAACTGTGGAGCGGTCAGTGATGAGCATGGTGAACGATTTCACCAGGACATTGCTGCTATGGAGACAAGGTATCAAGGCAATTGGAGCCCTTCAATGCTTGCTGATTACTGTTGGACTGTGACAAGAGACACCTCAACGATTGACTACAAGAAGCAAGCAAAGAGAGTTCGAACAGCGACTGAATAATGACGGAATGGGTCAACAATTGTGCCTTTTTACAACATGATATGTGAACTTTAAATAATGTTTTTTATTTTTTCTATCATTTCCGATTAATATAATTAATTGAGTACGCATGTACCCTGTCCACAAAATTTAAATGCTAAACAAAAAAGATTTGCTGTTCACCCCAAGATACTAAATATCAAGCTTCCATACAATTTTGTATTACTGTAATGTTAAGTCACAAACGCCATCATCAAGCGAGCAACACTGCAAAAAAAAAAAGAGCCAATTGGTGATTTCATTATGACATATTTAATCAGGGTACCCAAACCTTTTTGAGTCTCTAAATCGACCATGGAAAATCCTAGATTCTTAATTTAATTTCTGGTAAAAATAACTTTTGACCAAATAAGGACTAGTGTAATTAAGTGGCCACAATAAATTAACATCAATTTTTTTTTTTGGATTGAAGTGGTTAATTCATTCATGTGAAGGATTGGTTTCGTTTTTAAGGACTACCTTCATTCCACACGAACAACTCAATCAGTGCTCCAATCTCCTCATTTAGATCACACAAGGAGGATCTCATCACAGTGCACGAACTCCGTAGCACCGGCGATAATCCCAATGTGTGTGTATATAGGAATCACACATTCTAAAAATATGTTGGTGGTAGGTAGGTTTCTAATTTTTAAATTTTGCCCGGGCGGAGGCTTTACAGCCTACTCTTTACGATTTCCAACTACCGTGAGATTTTTAACGTGCGCAACTTGCACACGGGACCTCCTATTTTTTCGCCCGTATCCGAGAAGGCTAGGCATCTGATCTCACTACCTAGGAGACCAGAGGGGAGTATGACAATATTAGGACCACTGCTTCTGAAAAAACATTTCCATAAATTATGTTCCCTCTACTGGGAATCGAATTTGGTACCTCTAGAATTCGAGGCGGACACCATACCTCTTAGCCACTGTGGCGAAATCAATTGTATACTTTTCGTTCCTTCCGTTCTCTCCGGCAGTATCCCTTCGTGTCTTCATTTTCCTCACTCATTGTCCTATTATTTGGCATATTTTGTACATCTAAATTTTTTGACTTGCAGCTCCCAGACTTATTTACGTTTCACCATGTGAATCATAGCGTGACAAAGTTAATTGAACAGGTCAGCGGATAATACTTTTATCGCTTAACTCGTCTAGTAACCTTTGATAGAGACGGTTATGGTTGATCCAAGGTGGTCCCGACCACTCCTCGTAACAATATGACCCCGCATAGTACGGAAAGAAAGCCATATTGTTTGTCTAAGCTGTCGGGGATCCGTAGTTGTTCTTCTGGCTGATGCACAAAAGCACAGGTGATAATTAGATAATGGCTTCCGCTGGCCCATTTCTGTGGCAATAATACAGTTAACCCGTCTGGGGAGATTATGGTGGGAAAGACATGTAGACAGGAAATTAGTTCACAGATGTGTTTGTGAGTTTTCATACGGGGCAATCGGAAGTATTACGGACATATTTGAAAGACGTCACGTGTTGCAATTTTTAAAAATTGATATTTTAAAACACGCGGGGTTAAGTAATGATTTAAAACCTCGACCCACATAGTTCTAAAGAGATTGGATTAGTTTAATTTGAGAGACGGAATAGACATTGGATTTCATTGACAAATTCGTCGTAAGTCCCATGGGACTTGGAGCGAAAATTGAGAGATTTAATCTAACAATTCGTAGACAAAAATCAGATTGCATCACCGAGTCTAGCTAGCAATTCCACAGAGCCAGAAAAAATGATCGGATAAAGGATTCCAAAATGATAAGTGACAGAACGAAGTATTTGGGCACCTTTATAACTTAAAAGGAAACCCGCATATTTTAAATACAAAGACTGGAAACTTAAGGAATCAGAATACAAGTCATAAGAGGAATAATAAAATTACCCAGACAAGTGATTCGAAGCATCGCATCAACGTGGTGCGTCCATACATCTGTGCCAGGAGATTGTGTTCCCAAAAGTTAATTTGGATTAAATGTAAACATTTATTTTACTATGTGAATTTGACATGTCAGTACTTGCTAAGTGGTTATTCAAGTCAAAGGAGGCTGGCAACATCAACATATGAAAATAGTATGTTCATAAACCACTACAGCAAGCGCTTGTGTTTGTTTTATGCTAATTCGCTCCGAAAAGCGAAAGTAGCAGTAACCCCAGACTCTGAATGGAGTAGTGATGAGTGATGATTACATTCCACTTGCATCTGTCTCGTATTATTTTGTGAGATATATGTACCTTGTTAATTGTAATTCAGGCAAGAAATTGGACTCGCGCTGTCCAGACACATTTTCCCCATTAAATTAACCAGAAGAATAACGGTGATTTGTAATCATATTCCTTGAGTTATACTGGGCATGCTCAGGGAAAATAATTATTCAGAGAGGCTAACTTGGGTGGGTGGACAGCGAGACAATGTGCATGTTAATCTTCCAATCCAGTGCACTTAGCAGAGGCATTTGTTCTTTTTATTTTGTCTAAATTCGTAGTACAAAGCTATCAGACTGTTCGTGGTACGAAGCTGCAAGACTAAAGTTTCGGCGTCACTAGGTGTGAGTCAAGAGCTGGGATTCAACCCTAACCACCTACATTGGACGAGTTGTGTGGAGAAGTGCCCTCATCACAAACGAATTGACGAAACCACGGCTGCAGGACTCACTCAGACCAGCTAAGTTCTTATTAAAGGAAAAACGGAAACGGACAATTATTTTATAAGTCCTCAACCCCTGTCTCAGTGAAGACACTATTTATATACATCTAAAATTCACCATCATTCCATCATTATTTTAGCCTGTTAAAATCTACTTGATTATTAAATTTGTTACATGATATTTTAAAACACAACAATCATTGTTGATTCAGTTATTATATGCATGAAAGCAAACGTATGAGCAAGAGACTTTAATATATATATATATATATATATATATATATATATATATATATATATATATATATATATATATATATATATATATATATATATATATATATACACATTTAGACTAGGTTCAATCAAGCTGGGCTGGTCTGTGTGGGTAGGGGTCAGACAAAAGCTGTTACCCTGGTCCTCCAGGTTGGGATTTTTAGCACAGGGCCGACACCCCTGTCTTTGTAAAAAAATCGCACATGTTACGGAAACGGCAACAAATGAAAAAAACTTTGATGCTAGACGGACATCCGGAGTCTCAGGCTCGTATGACTGACAGTGGTGACAGCCAAAAGGAAGTCATTGGCATGAAAACAGATACCCTGACCGCAAACCACGAAACCAGAATTGGTTTTTGGAACGTCAGAACTATGAATGAGGCAGGAAAGCTGAGAAAAATCACAGCAGAGATGAGGAATTACAAATTACATATCCTGGGAATAAGCGAGAGCAGATGGACATAAATGAAGAGATTAAAAACAGCTACAGGGGAAACAGTACTTTATTCTGGCAGAGAGGATGGTCAGCACAATGAAAGTGTAGCCATTATCCTGAAGAAAGGAATGGAAAGGTCTTTACTGGAATGGAAACCCATTAACAACAGACTGATAAGAGCAAGACTGAGAGGGAGATTCACCAACAACACAATTATACAATGCTTTGCACCAACAAACGACAGCGATGAAGAGATCAAGGACGAGTTCTATCAAAAGGTACAAAAGGAAAGGGAAACTGCACCCAGCTACGATCTTATTATAGTAGTTGGAGACCTAAATGCGAAACTTGGAATACACAATAATTATAACGAAAGAGTAATTGGGAAATGCGGCAGTGGAACAGTAAATGAGAATGGAGACACATTAATAAGCTTCTGCAGTATTAACAACCTGGTCATTGGAGGAACACTTTTTCAACACAAAGAAGTGCACACGTTAACATGGAAATCACCAAACGGGCGAGACAGAAACCAGATAGATCACATAATGATCAATGGCAGATGGAGACATACACTACAAGACGTGAAAGTAAGAAGAAGCGCAGATGTGGTAAGTGATCATCACCTAGACGTAGCAAGACTGAAGGTGAAACTCAGAGCTGCTGGACCAGTTGCAGTCAAACAGAAAAGATATAACATCACGAAACTTAAGTACCCGCTCACCAGAAAAGCCTTCGTGGTCGACGTAAAGAGACGATATCAGATTACGAAAAGCCAGGAAAGAACAGAGGCCGACGATGTCGACCAAAAATTCAACACCATCTCAACAATATACAAGGAAAGCAGCAAGTCATACTTGGGATTCCAGGAAAGAAAGAGCCAAGACTGGATAACACCAGAAACGCTAAACACCATAGCGAAGAGAAAGAAAATGAAAAGAAAAAAAAACAGAAGCTAAGTCTCCCAGGTTAAAGGCAATATATAGTGAACAGTACAGTCAGCTGGACAAGGAAGTAAAACGTCAAACCCGTGCTAACAAAAGGACATTTCTGGATGAACTTGCAAGAGAAGCAGAAGAGGCAGCACTGAGAAATGAACAAAGCACAGCTTATAAAGCAACTAAAACTATCAGTGGAAAACGAGGTGCAAACAACATAACGTTAGTAAGAGACAAGCAAGGAAATCTCATCACCACAGCACAGGGGCAGGAAACAAGATGGGCAGAGCACTTCAGAGAAACACTGAATAAGGAACCACCAGAGACTCAGCTGAATGTTCCTGAGGCTGAAAGTGACTTAGACATAAATACAGACATTCCGCGAAAAGAAGAAATCATCACAGCTATCAAAGTGTTACAAAAGGGAAAAGAGCCTGGTCACGACGATCTAAATGCCAAGTTATTGACAGTGCCAGTGGAACAAGAGATGACAAGAACCTGACAAGTGCCAGTGGAACAAGAGATGACAAGAACCAGACAAGTGCCAGTGGAACAAGAGATGATAAGAACCAGACAAGTTCCAGTGGAACAACAGATGATAAGAACCAGACAAGTGCCAGTGGAAGAAGAGACAATAAGAACCAGACATGTGACAGTGGAACAAGAGACGATAAGAACCAGACAAGTGCCAGTGGAACAAGATACGATAAGAACCAGACAAGTGCCAGTGGAACGAGAGATGATAAGAATCAGACAAGTGCCAGTGGAACAAGTGATAATAAGAACCAGACAAGTGCCAGTGGAACGAGAGATGATAAGAACCAGACAAGTGCCAGTGGAACAAGAGACGATAAGAAGCAGACAAGTGCCAGTGGAACAAGAGATACCAGTCAAGTGCCAGTGGAACAAGAGATGATAAGAACCAGTCAAGTGCCAGTGGAACAAGAGATGATAAGAACCAGACAAATGCCAGTGGAACAAGAGATGATAAGATCCAGACAAGTGCCAGTGGAACAAGAGATGATAAGAACCAGACAAGTGTCAGTGGAACAAGAGATGATAAGAACCAGACAAGTGCCAGTGGAACAAGAGATGATAAGAACCAGACAAGTGCCAGTGGAACAAGAGATGACAAGAACCAGACAAGTGCCAGTGGAACAAGAGATGACAAGAACTAGACAAGTGCTAGTGGAACAAGAGATGACAAGAACTAGACAAGTGCCAGTGGAACAAGAGATGATAAGAACCAGACAAGTGCCAGTGGAACAAGAGATGACAAGAACCAGACATTTGCCAGTGGAACAAGAGATGAGAAGAACCAGACAAGTGCCAGTGGAACAAGAGATGAGAAGATGACGCTGGTGATGGATAGAATATTTAGAAAGAAATATGGCATTGCCAAGCACTTTTCGTTCTAGAATCCCTAGAGTAATAGAGGTAAAGGGAGGCAACAGAACACACGAAGAAGAAAGCTGGAGACAGGCATAATGGGGATGGAGTGGACAAGGAAAGACCTTGAGGTGATGACACGTGACTGGAAGACTTGGTTGATATTTGCTGAATGTATATGCTCGGGTAGCTAGAAGGTGACGAGGTTGCCAGCCCCGTGCACAACCTTATATTAGCCGCCGTGCACAACACTGCTTGAGGGTACAGTATATTTTATGATATTACGTAAATGGGGGAGATGACGACAACATTGCAAGTGAGAAAATAACACCAAGAGATGCGCACGAATAGTCATATAAAAGTGTAACATCAAGACAAGAGACTGAAGACGTTGGAGATTACATTGCTGATTATTTGCTAGATGACGCTGAAACACCGACAATGAACAAGCAGTTGGATGAAAGGTTCGAGGCTAATCTGGATATACAGAAATATGGAAAGAGAAGAAAACAAATAAAGAAATCGTAGAAAGGCTCGAAATGAAAATAAACTTAATTAATGACGTAACAGTTAGAAGGTAAAATATTTTGGCCATGTAAAGAGAGCCATAACTTCTTGTTGATAAGTATACTATCAGGAAACATGCCCACGTGCACTGTATGGGAGAAGATAACATCAAGAGACAGTCAGGAATGACCACATAAGAGTGCTCCATCAAGACAAGAGACAGTCAGCAATGACCACATAAGAGTGCCCCATCAAGACAAGAGACAGTCAGGAATGACCATATAAGAATGCCCCATCAAGACAAGAGACAGTCAGGAATGACCACATAAGAGTGCCCCATCAAGACAAGAGACAGTCAGGAATGACCACATAAGAGTGCTCCATCAAGACAAGAGACAGTCAGGAATGACCACATAAGAGTGCCCAATCAAGACAAGAGACAGTCAGGAATGACCACATAAGAGTGCCCCATCAAGACAAGAGACAGTCAGGAATGACCACATAAGAGTGCCCCATCAAGACAAGAGACAGAAGACGCTGCAGATCCATGGCAGCCGACCCGACCTTCTATTCATAGAAAGCAACTGATATGATCTCGCGATGTAAATCCAAATATTTCTTTAAGTTCAACTTATACAAAATCGTAACTTGCTCCTCTGGTGATTGTCAGTAACTGTGTGTTTAAAACTCTATATTGCCAATCAGAACAAGATCAAATTTGTTCAAACGAAACCAAAAATATCCGTGTAGTTCCCTAAGGTCTCTCAACAAACAAAGAACACACGTGACTACTGCACTGTTGTCAGGCATGTAGTACGCGGCGATAAAATGTGGTTCTGCATGGGACTGGCAACCTCATCATGAAAAATTGCCTCCGAAACCATTGCTGCAAGAGTGAGTGAATCCTTGGTGCACGTTTCCTGTAAGAGATCCAGCTACAGTGGCGGATCTATACTTTGTAAGGAGCGCACAAGATAATTGTAGCGGTCAGTTTGCTGAGTCTACAGTATGTTAAAATGTACCTGTTTAATTTTGAAGATATTATTATTAAATTCTTGGTCTAAGGGGATTAATTCATATTTTTCTGGGATGATAGTTAACAGTGGTGGTTGCTTCACTTGTCTGTTAATCCAGTGTCTAATTTAAGAACCGATGTCAGCTGTTCCTGACAGGTTCACCCTTTTTGAGTTTAGCTCAAGGAGCTAGCGTCACGACGCATGCGCGAAGAATCTTGCGCGATTTAAGACATCCTGTGTTAGAGAGTCGAGCTGTAGTCTTTGAATGGGTCAAGACGTTGTTTTGGGGAAATTCTCTGTGTATCGACCAAGATGGTTATAGATTGTTCCATATATTATATTCTGAAGCGCCTAGGAGGCGAGTGAGTGTTGTGATATTTATTCTGAGGGACATTAAGGTAATTTACCCCTGAAATAGTTTCCTGTTTGCCAGAATTATAAATGACATTTTTGTAGCCAGTTCAGTGACTTTTCCCCTTGGCGGGAAACAGTCCATTTAAGATTGCCAGAATTGGAACTCATGAAATATGCAAACATTATTTGCATCGGGCCTGTGTATGCCCTAAAGAACTGTATATTTGCTGTATCCCGCTGTTTGCGGCGATGCCATTTAACGAGGGTTGATTCACCCTGTTCGTTATTGTAATACCACAGAGAGTGTCATATCTATAAGCCCGCCATATTGCGCGGCCTGCTGTAGACCCATATAGAGAACTGACTTACTGATGTCAGAAAGGAGTTGAGTAAACTCGCATATTCGCTGTATTTTGTTGTAGCTGACTAAGGTGGAATTGTACGAGATCAGCTTTATTATATACATGCACAGCTTGCTGAAAGAACTGTATCCATACATGCTATGTCCTGAATTGTTAATGACTATCTTATGTTGATGTCGGCGTACCCGTCGTTGTGTTGTATTAAAGTCAATCAAACGTCAGAGGTGTTACAAGAACTATGTGAATTACTACATGTAATTACCACGTCAAGTGTGATATCATTTAGAAGCATTGTCTTCCACGAACTTACATACACGCATTCGCATCCATTGAGGTCTACCCACACTTTATATTATACTTCACCTCAACACATTCAAGTCATCCATACGAATGCCAGCATTGTTGCGGCCAACCAGGGCCTGTAGTTAATTATGCCCGCCTGTGTGGCTTAGAATCGTTTCTAACTTTGATACTGGACATTCGTCAACATTTAACTCTACATTTAAAGTGGCCAAACTGAACCTGTTCCATTTGGGTCACGTACACCTGTACGCTTGGACGAACACAGACCATTCCTGACTGTTCAACATTTATGATGACAGAATTCCACACTAACATTATCAAGGCGATTTGCACCTTAATAACAACCATGATGGCCAGATCGGGCTTTAACAATAATTAATGAATTAAACAAAACAAAAAACATGTGTTACCTGCAAACACCAAGCCACCCAGTATCATTTGAGACTTGACCATCTTCACTGGTTTCCAAAAATATCCTGCACGGACAAAACAAAGGTAACCCACTAAAATAAGTTATATGACGACTAAGCAGATCGTAAAAAGGGGGGGGGGGATATAATGAGGTTTTTGTGGGGAGGGGGGGGGAGTGGCTGGTAAACTCAATGTAAAACACATTGCTACAGAACCCACTACTATAAGTGCGCTTTGATTTCTCTGGTGCAGGCGTAATTGGAGGCGGGCAGCTACAGTGGTTACTCCATGCTTCATAAGGAACAAGAAGGATGATGATGATGATGATGATGATGATGATGATGATGAATTCCATACATAATTCACCAGCTCTGTTTTGTCGTCCGCTAGGACGACCGCTACCAGGTATCTCGTAGAAGACGATCAAGGAGTGTTGGACATGGGGCCGGCTGCCCCATTGTTACGGTATATGATATTAACGCCGTCTGCTAAAGGTTACCAGACGTGCAATTATAAAGGTTAAGACATTTAATATATTGCGATAGATGTTTCAATTAATGAACGCTTTATACACGATCGATTATGACGTGTATAGCGTTGTTTAGGACACAGTCGGTAACTAAGAAACGCTACCCTTTTCACATTGACCGTCAAGCTGTTAAGACGCGTCTGACTCTCCTTCCAATGTTGGGCATGGTATTGCCATACAGATATATTTTATGTAAGTACGGACATGGGTCAGTCCATTGCTATTACGAAGATTTGAAATGATTAAAGGTCAGTACGAAAGTGAAAATTAAGGAAGGATGAATTACAGTTCATAGTATTTGATTTTGCCAGACTCATAGACTCACTGTCGGCCGTTGGAAAACCCCAACCGCGCGTGCATACAGCTATGACAATCTGCATACAGTAATTTGATTATTGGACAAGGACTGATAGGATATCTGCATATCTATGCCATATATTTTCAAGTTATAATATGTACCTTTGTGATCAACATGCATGAATCGTTTTGACGTGTAAACTGTATTAAATGTTGGTGGACTCAATGGAACCGACTTGTCACATCAATCGTATTCCAAGTCATTCAATTATTGTTCAGAATCTTCCACCCCTGCATTCGCGTAATCTTACATAGAAGGCACGATACACGATCACTCAAGAATATCAAGAAGATAAAACAATGGCCAGACATTTATAACTGTTTTATTAATATCACATGGAACATTATTCAGAGCTAACCAAACCACGCCTTGCAACAGACCACTTCCACTTGCAACAGTGGTGGCCAGTGTGGGGACGAGAAAAACAACCAAAAACAAAAAAAAATTTTTTGAATGACTTTCGAAGGAAATATTTACGATCAGTTTTCGATCACATGATCCAGCTGAAGATGACGTGGAACACAGTCTAATGCCTAACAACGCGACGTCACTGAAGTTCGTGTAGGTGAAACTATCGGAGAAACTGAAGTCGTTCTGTTAAGCCTAACCAAGGGAAAAATAAGTCATTTGAAGCAGACACAAGAAATGGACTACAGGAGCAGACAGTCAGGGGCTTTAGCCTAGCTGTTGACGACCGCTAGCACTGATCGAAGCAACGGGAAAGATAAGTCTAGCTGTTTAAATTGTCGTCATTGCAAAACCGTAATACTGAGTCCATTTTGCTTTGATTAGGCATGTCTATGTATTTTTCATGTATATATGTTAAATTTGTTTTCCATCGTATGTATTTGTTGTTAATTCGTGGGCCGGTTGGAGAGGGAACTGAAATCTCTGGGAATGTCGCGAACAGCTGACCACCTAGATTTCAGTCGTTCTTAGGGAACTTAAACGATTGCATTTTTGGAAGCCCATTGAGGTTGCCATTGGACAGTCTGTCCAAATCTGCTACCGTTTGACAATTTGCGTTAGCTGTACTGTCCCGTAGATAATTGGTGTATTTTATTCGTATTTAGTTAATAATTTTGTTCAGTTCTGTACCATGTTCGTTACTATTTCGTCCATTCTCCTCTGACTATCATTTATTTTATGATTATTAAATTTTCGTCCGTTATGAGTCCTGTGACGTCATCATTTTTCGCAGTCATTTTTTTTGTGTGTACCTTGAATATTCAGTTGACCTCAGGTCAGACCTTGACCCTTCATTTGGTCTGTGACATTTCCGCTTATTTTATTTAGTTCATAAATTCATTTTTAATTGTGAAAATGTCTTGTTTGCGTCTTGACATTGTTTGTACCCTTTAGTTGCATCATTGCTTGTCTGTCCTCATAATATATATTAATATTACATTAATAATATGATAATTATATGCAATAATACACTTGTAATTTAATTTAATTAATTTTTTTTTGATAATTAAGATTAATATGGGACATTGCATAATTATGCAGTGATAGTCCAAGAAAGTAGCACTACAATTTATCATAGATGCCTAGGGCATAATAATATAATATATATATATTGACAACATAAATAATCTTATAGCTACCTTTGAGGTAATAGACCCATTGTATATTATTTAATATACTTTTCTGGTACTAAGAGAGTGACTTAGTACATTGAACAATATAATTACTAGGAATTATACCCAACATTATTGGATATTGAGGTTAATTGGGTGATATAATTACATTATATTTAACAGATATCATAACTATTTATGATATAGTATTATTTAGATACAATATTGTTACAAAATATTGTCTATTAGGTGAACTTAAACATTAAGTTCAATACTATTGTGATTACTTATATTGAATATTTCTAAGTTGAGTAAGTATAATAATTACTCTGAAGCTACTATTGACTATTTTAATCAGTAATTATCAATAATTACTACAGATAAAAGTCAAAATGCTTACTATAGACCATTTCGTTAAAATTGGCCGTGATTATGGCTACAAATCTCAAGAACTTCGTCAGTTTGCTGAATCAGAACTGGAAAAATATGAAAGAAAGGAAGAAGAGAAAAAAGCTGCATTAAAGAAAGAGGAAGCAGAACTTGAGATGAAGCAAATTGCCAAGGAAAATAGATTGAGAGAGATTGCTCAACGTGAAAGAGAAGAGCAAAGAACAATCGCCAAACAGGAAGAAGAGAATAAATTGAAACGAGAGGAAATTATTTTACAACAAGAAATGGAATTGGCGCGTATTAAATTGGAGACAGCAAGATTACAAGCACAAAGTGCTGATGCAAACCAGAATAATAACGCACAAAATGGATCATCATCCAGCCAACCTAAACATTTCTATAACTTTAAATTACCCATTTTCAACTTGAACGTCGACGACCTTTCATCGTTCCTGGCACGGTTTGAACAGACTTGCAAATCTAACCATTTGCCTGAAGAGTCATGGGTACTCAAGTTAAATGAATTCTTGGTTGGAGAACCACTGACAGCTTCTCAAAATGCTGACCCATCAATAGCAAATAACTACGGTGCTATTAAGTCCTTGCTTTTACGAAGATTTCACCTGGACGAGGAACACTGTAGGTTGAAATTTAAGGGAATTCTACCTGAATCTCCAAGGGATTTTGCTGGATTCATTGCGAATATACGCAATACATTTAATAGATGGGTTGAACTGGCAGAAGTCAACAAATCATACGACAAATTAGTTGATTTACTACTGCGGGATAAGGTATTATCTTCAGTTAGCCAGCCATTTTTTGCATATTTGCAGGAGCGTAAACCCGGTACTATGGATGAGTTAGAAAAAATTTCTTTAAACTACTGTTCGGCACATCCGAATGCAACCATTTCTAACTCCTCATTAAGAGAACCTCTACCTGTGGCGTCTAATATGGCCTACAATCATAATAGCAAACAAAGACATCACAGTGTAGACAGAAGCAGGTTCCAAAGAAATCACAATGTTAACTTTCAGAAGGGACATAATAATGATTTCAACAATAAAAATGAGTTCAACAGAGGTAGATCACGAGATAGAAATTATTCACCTCAAACAAACTACCACAATGGTCAACATAACACTCATTATAATCGATCACATACTCCCAATAATAATAGTAACTGGAATGGTAATAATCATGGCTCGAGACATCGAGATAATAGTTACTATAGAGGACGACGAGATAATTCTAACAATTATACTCGGAATCGATCTCATTCTCGGGGATCATCTCATTACAACCATAATACAGGGGCGGCAGTTACAAATAATACTACCCCTATAGCTCAGGTCCCACTTGACAATAATACAACACAGTCTTCTGCTGCATGTTTCGCTATTAATTATAATGTGGCAAATAGTTGCCAGCAATGCAATCTTGTTTTTCAGAAGGCGAAAGAAACAGTGCTTAACTGCGGACATATTATACCACAGGTAGGTCTTGCAGTCAACGATGGAACAGGCCTATTAATTTTTAACAGAGGATTAGTTAATGGATCCGTCGTCTCAGTGTTGAGGGATTCGGGATCCACAACGATTGGGGTACGACAGTCGCTGATACATCCCAGCTGTGCAACGGGGGAATATGTCCGTTGCATGACGTTTGGTGGAACAATAGAGTTTTACCCCACAGCTATTATTCATGTTAACACTCCTTTTTTCACAGGGAATGTAAAAGTATGTATGCTAAAAAAGCCTATAGCTGATTTGATGGTCGGTCGTATACACGGCAGTAAAGATTGTACTCCAGATGAGATTATAGAATGGGAGAAACATAACCTATGCACTGGAAACGCCGTGACAACTAGAGCGCAGACTCAACTCATGGAGAAAGTTGATGATAATAAAATGGATGCAGACAACCAAGAGGAATTTGTAGTCAATTCACCTATTGATAGGGAAACATTTGCAACCAAACAAAAAGAGGATAAATCTTTAAAAAAATTTTTTAAGCTGGTTGATAAGGTTGACAATCTATCCTCAGGTAATAATAACAAACATTGTTTTGTTATTAAAAATGGCATATTGATTAGATGTTTTAATGACAAATCACAAATGAAACAACAAGTTATGGTCCCATATACTTTTAGACGGTACATTCTTCAACACGCACATGACTCACATTGTGCTGGACATATGGGATATACTCGAACACGATCTCGAGTACTGTCTTCATTCTTTTGGCCAGGGGTGTCAAGAGATATTTCGCAGTATGTACGTTCCTGTACTACATGCCAAGAAGTGAAAGCACGTGGAGCTTTTCACACGGCGCCTATTCAGGCTTGCGATATCTCAGTGAGACCTTTTGACAAGATGGCAATAGACATTATTGGTCCATTGCTACCATCGGCCAGAGGACATAGATTCGTCCTTACGTGCATTGATTTGTGCACACGATGGCCAGAAGCTATCCCATTAAAGACCACCACTACCACAGATGTAGCTGATGCACTACATCTCATCTTTTCTAGAATAGGGTTTCCTAGAAAACTTTTATCAGACCATGGGTCACAGTTTATATCTGACACCATGAAGGAAGTCATGAAAACTTGGGACATTGATAGAAATTTAAGTAGTATTTATCATCCGATGAGTAATGGTGCGGTTGAAAGACTTAACCGTACACTTAAACAACTACTACATAAGGTTACTGCTAAGCACCCTCATGACTGGGACAGAGCACTCCCAGCTGTTCTATTTGCTTATCGGGAGGTACCGCATGAACAAACTGGCTTCTCTCCCTTTGAATTAGTTTTTGGTGCTCCCCCAAGAGGTCCTATGGGACTAATAAAAAACTTATTAATTGACGACGAGATGACTCAGGACACTCAGTCATCTTACGAGTACGTAATTAATCTTCGGAAGAACATTATTGAGTCTTGCCTGTTGGCAACAGCTTCTTCTGAGGCTGCAAAAGCTAAGGCTCGATCTCTACAAAATAAGTCTCGACGATTACGCCAATTATTCCCAGGCGACGAAGCTTATGTGTTACTTCCTCACAATAACAATAAATTATTGATATCTTGGAATGGTCCTTACAAAGTCATTGATAAAATTTCCGACGTTGATTACGTCTTAGATATCAAGGGACACAAAAAGATATTTCATATTAACATGCTCAAGCAATTTCATACACGTCCTGAACACTTACAGTCAATTTTTCATGAACTAGATGACAACACACTCCATTGAACACATACCTGGCACTGAAAATTGTGTGGCAGATGCATTGTCACGTAATCCTATTGACGACGAATAATCAACATTGACACTCTTAAACTACATCAATCAGAACTACATTGGATTGAACGATGTATCAACTATAAAGGAACTAACCTTGCCTTCAATTTAGACTTTATAAACACTATATGCATCACAGAATTGAATTAAAAGACAATCAAGGTATATATAGACATTCAAACTTCGTCTAACGTCCATACACGAGATATGAATACTCTTTGAACAATCATGGATTTATATCTGACGACAAACCGAACTGATGTTCCTGTGTATACTTAATTCTTGGATGCTGGGATAAATGACATTTCTTTCCAACGTAAACGTTTGACCTTTCTTGCCTAAAAGAATTCATCAGTATCAAGACTACGGATGGATCATCATATCCTATACTAATTAATTAGTTAACTTAACTTCTTAATTGAATTATTATCAATAAAATGAAATGTGAGAAAAAAAAAAATGAAATGAAAGAACAAAAAAAAAAAAAAAGAGAACGAAATACTAAAAGAAGAAATTATGAAAAGAGAAAATAAATCTCACACAAGTATTAGATTAATAATTTTTTTTTAATGTACCTATACATTATTTAGTTAGTTAAATTAGATAGTTATTATTCACTAACACTTAACACACACAATTAAGTTAAAACTTATATTCGAATTTCTTTCTATTTCTTCTCACTTAGTTTGTCTTTTCTTCTCTCATAACATCGCATTACATTAGAACCTTAATAATTTAACTCTTAGTTTAATTAATTAATTTAATTTTAATTAGTCAAATTAATTCCTATATGACATACTAATACGACAGACCTTACTTTAATTTAATTTTATCATTCACTATTAACATTGGACATTTATTTAGTTGATATAATGACATGTATAATATTGATATATAATGTGATTTATGATTATATGACTATGACAAATAGTTAGTTGACACGACCGCAACACGGTTCTACTCAGAACATCGTCGGCCATATGTCACAATTGTGTTAAATTTTTTTGAAAAATTGTTAAGTCGGATAGATATTGAAAAAAAATCTATCGATTTTTTTTTCCCCGGTGTACAGGGAATTGTTACGGTATATGATATTAACGCCGTCTGCTAAAGGTTACCAGACGTGCAATTGTAAAAGGTTAAAGCATTTAATATATTGCGATAGATGTTTCAATTAATGAACGCTTTATACACGATCGATTATGACGTGTATAGCGTTGTTTAGGACACAGTCGGTAACTAAGAAACGCTACCCTTTTCACATTGACCGTCAAGCTGTTAAGACGCGTCTGACTCTCCTTCCAATGTTGGGCATGGTATTGCCATACAGATATATTTTATGTAAGTACGGACATGGGTCAGTCCATTGCTATTACGAAGATTTGAAATGATTAAAGGTCAGTACGAAAGTGAAAATTAAGGAAGGATGAATTACAGTTCATAGTATTTGATTTTGCCAGACTCATAGACTCACTGTCGGCCGTTGGAAAACCCCAACCGCGCGTGCATACAGCTATGACAATCTGCATACAGTAATTTGATTATTGGACAAGGACTGATAGGATATCTGCATATCTATGCCATATATTTTCAAGTTATAATATGTACCTTTGTGATCAACATGCATGAATCGTTTTGACGTGTAAACTGTATTAAATGTTGGTGGACTCAATGGAACCGACTTGTCACATCAATCGTATTCCAAGTCATTCAATTATTGTTCAGAATCTTCCACCCCTGCATTCGCGTAATCTTACATAGAAGGCACGATACACGATCACTCAAGAATATCAAGAAGATAAAACAATGGCCAGACATTTATAACTGTTTTATTAATATCACATGGAACATTATTCAGAGCTAACCAAACCACGCCTTGCAACAGACCACTTCCACTTGCAACAGTGGTGGCACTTCCACTTGCAACACCCATCTTTTAGAAACATATCGCCACAAACACTTTTTTTCCCCTAACCAGCGACACTTGGGCTTTCAGCCCTTCGGCCAATGACATGTCATTGCGAGGCTGTGGAGCCTATGGACTTTCCTTCCCATCCACAGAGGGTTTGTTCTCAGAAGCCGCTCAGGTTATTCCAGTCCCCTGGTCGAAGGCACAACTTCAAATGTCTTCGCCAGGACGCGAATTAATCCAGTCCAAGTCCCGGTCGAAGACACCCCCTCAAATGTCCTAGCCAGGGCACGAACCTGGATCACTTGATCGCCAGCGCATTGTGGCAACCATTTCGCCAGCGCGGCTCCCGCCACAAACACTTCAACAACATTAACAAGTCACCCAAAGAAACACATGGAGAAAAAATATGGGAGAAAGACGTGAAAGTGGAATGTGGTAAAGAAAACATAGGAAGGCCTTCTGTTTGTGACACAGGCGTATAAATGAAAGAATGAATCCATTAACATGACTAGATAACAACTTGTTTCAGGCCGGGGTGGGGGGGGGGGGGGGGTTGATGGCTCGGGTTCTACCCAGTAAGTTCGGTTTCGCTCCCATTCTGAGCATTGTGCACTATTCATGAGTTCTTCACGCGAGGTGTGTAAGACATGGTTAAACGTTGGCTACTATCATCGGTGGGGAATTTTTTCCCTTGCAGATCTGGTCACTTCCGGGCGCCTCATTCCCCAGTCCAAAAGTATCCCTCAGATGTGATGGTTTGCTTTAATTGTCTCTGTTAAATCCACACCATCTAGTGACAATATAGCAGACCTAAACATCTAATCAGAACCGCACACTTTAACACTTTGGCTTCAAAATCATCAGGGGCTAACGCTCAGTAATGGTGGATCAAAGACTAGACAACAATTTGTTACAAACCTCTTTAAGTCCCAAAAGCCGATATATCGTACTTCCTTCCAGACCCATTTGACCCAATGAACGTTAAATCGGCTTTCGTAACTTTTGCTCCCTTCTAGAGCTGTTTTCTAGTTTTAACAACCCAAAACGTCATTTCTGACAGGAAGTACTTTCATTTTAAATACCTCGTATTTATGTATATGAACATTAGCAAATGGTGTTTTTTTTTTTCAAACAACAACAATAAAAAAAAGCACTGGGGTGGCCATTTTTGTTTGGGCCAAACCCAGCTTTTTGTTTGGTACTGAAAGACTGAAATAGTCACACAGAGAGACAACTTGCTTTCTTTACCGATGCAGAAGATGGCAGATGTGAAGCAGAAATCAAAAAGAGACCAAAATGGCTAAAGCTAAATTTAGTATCATGAGACAGAAACAATCATCCAAACAAATAGCTTACAAATTAAAATGAGTCATCATGTGTAATATTTACTCTTCACTACTGTAATGGACAGAAACATGGACGATAAACTAGCAGTAAGAGGAAAGAGTTCTAGTCCTTGAGATGCGGGTGTACAAAAGTGTCTGGCACACCTTGGCGAAAAAGACGAAAACACGGATATAAATCATAGAAAAGCTAGGATTGAAAACAGAAGCAATGAATGAGACCGAAGTTAGACAGTTCTTCTTCTTTGTTCGCCTTCAAACTTCTACATTAATGACTCTAATAAAGGCAGTAGTCAGCTCAAGGTCCCTGACATCTCGTTCGCCTTCAAACTTCTACATTAATGACTCTAATAAAGGCAGTAGTCAGCTCAAGGTTCCTGACATCTCGTTCGCCTTCAAACTTCTACATTAATGACTCTAATAAAGGCAGTAGTCAGCTCAAGGTTCCTGACATCTCGTTCGCCTTCAAACTTCTACATTAATGACTCTAATAAAGGCAGTAGTCAGCTCAAGGTTCCTGACATCTCGTTCGCCTTCAAACTTCTGCATTAATGACTCTAATAAAGGCAGTAGTCAGCTCAATGTTCCTGACATCTCGTTCGCCTTCAAACTTCTACATTAATGACTCTAATAAAGGCAGTAGTCAGCTCAAGGTCCCTGACATCTCGTTCGCCTTCATACTTCTACATTAATGACTATAATAAAGGCAGTAGTCAGCTCAAGGTTCCTGACATGTCCAAACAGTTTTTCGTTGACAGAAGTGGGTTGTTGCCATACGTCACTCCGTTCACTGCTGTAGTTGGGCAGGACTGGAGCAGATGTTCGGCTGCCATGGGGCTGGTGCCAGAGAAGCAGAGATCTGCAGGACCAAACCTGTTCTTGGCGATATAAAACGACGTAACACAGTGCTGAAAACCATAATGGAGCGAAAAGTTGAAGGCAAACGTGCAAGAAGAGGAAAGACAGCCGAATAAGTGGGATCATAACATCAAGAGATTGACAAGAAAAAGTCTGTCAGCAAATACCATCAAAGCAAGAGACGGAAGACATTGGAGATTCGTGGCAGGAGACCCTTGATTTGGAGACGGCATTTGATTGACTAAAGCTACAATTATCTTTTAAAATAAAGTACACGGCGAAGAATATAAATATTGCGTCCAATTGACTTCACTTTCTTCCTTTTCCCTGACGAAGGCCTTGTGGCCGTAACGTTGGCTATTTTCTTTGTCTTTTGTCCTCGTAAGACGAATCACCTTTTTTCGATTTTTTGTCACACCCATCCATTGTATCATCCATCGTAAGTTCGTATCAGATGGTCAAATCCAGACGTTATGAAAAACAGACACAACAGCTGAGTTTGAGACATGAGACAGTCAAAATAAGACAGCTGATACTAAGAATAAAAATCGTCAACTCAGATATCAGGACTGCCCTTTCGTGTGTCTCTGAAACATGGAGAATAAAAAAAATAACAATCAGAAGGGTAACAGACTTTCATGAATGGATCCTTGCGCAGAATAGAAGGATCAACATTTCAATCAAAGTAGAATTAGCTACAGCAATATCAAAGCTTACAGCAGGGCGTAAAAAATCAGCTCTTCCAGCCAGCTAAATTTGTTCAAAACAGTTCTTTTTGTTTTCGTCAACGAAAGTGAAGTGTGGAACATCTAAACAGTGAGAACAATCCACAAATATTAAATTCTACATAAGACTATTTATATGTCCTAATAGCTTAGACCAAACAGAATCCGCCCGCTTATCTGATCTTATACTCGGGAAGAGAAACACCCGTGTTGACTAGTAACTATTTTATAAATTTTTCAAGAGAAATAAAATCGTTTAATATCTGAGCTGAAGAAAGTATATTGCATTGATAATTTTTAATTGTACTTTTTAATTCACTTATCATAAAAGGCTTTTTACAAAATACTATCATAAATGTAATGAATAAGTACCGTAATCACGCTCAAAGTGTAGTAATTTGAAGTTGTCGAACAAAAATTAACTGTGAAGAGCTGAAAACGTGTTTTATACCTGGTTTTCGTTGTTATTGCCACATAAGCCGTTACCCAAGGCATCATACGACTGTTTGAATGTGACAAAGCATTTCCCAAGACCGCGTTACTAACAACAAAAAGATGTTATGTTGGTTTAGCTGTTGTGAGAGAGATCGAGTGACGTACCTCACTGTCAAATGAGGATCTGCGTCCACAAGTTAAATACAGCATGTCTGTATGAAACCAGGGAAACTTAATATTAAACACACAAAGTGCTTGACTCAAGAAAATATAGCACCATTCTCTTCCAGAGCTGCACTAAGTGGTTTCCTTTTTTAAAGCAAGTTTTATTAACTTGATGTGCCCGTTGTTTGGATTTTGGGGGTAGGAGTCGCGAAGAGGTATGAGGTCCGCCTCTAGTTCTAAAGGTACCGGGTTCGCTCCCAGTGCAGGGAATATCATCATCATCATGTGACGTATTCTTTCCAGAACGTTGTCTCCATTACAGCTGCTCTGAACGCATCACGATTCTGGGCAAGTCGACCTGCATCAGCCAAAGACAAGTTCAGACTCTCTGTGATGTCCTGGGTCCACCGTCGTCTAGGTGGAATATACTTGATTGAAATTCCTAATGATGTCATACTCTCCCCCCACCGTCCTTTCCCGATATCCTGAGTAGTGAAATCGGATGTCTAGCCTTCTCAGATAAGGGAGAAAAATAGGAAGTCCCGTGTGCAAGTTGCGCACGTTTAAATCCCTCGGCAGTTGGAAATCATAAAGAGTAGGTCATACGGCCGCGGCCCTGGCAAAAGTTAGAATTTAGGAAATAAACCCACCACAAAAATATTTATAGAATGTGTGATTCCTGTACCCGCACATTGGGATTCTCGCTGGTGCTGCGGATTTCGTGCACTGTGCTGAGATTGCCCAAGTCTGATCTAAGCGAAAGGATTGGGGCACTGTTGAAATTGTCCGTGTGCAGTGAATATAGTCCTTAAAACCAAACCAAACTACTAGGGTAGTGGCAATAACTTAAACAATGTACAAAGAAATGCCGCACCAGTTCAAAAGAAAATACCTCCTAGAGTAGAAAACACTAGAATCTTGAAGGCTTAAGATATCATTTTTTTCCGCCTTTTTTTTTTTAAATTTCTAACAAAGTCAGACATAAAAACATTTTTTAAAACCTGGCCATTTCATTTATCTAACCTTGCCAGAATTTTTTAGAATTTTAGGCCGAAAGTAAAGATAACTATTCCCCCCCCCCTCCCCTCTCCCCACCCCCTTCCCCCTAAGCAATCATCGCTATCCTCTTAAAAATCATGGAGTCACCACTACAGTTGACCCCCACCCACCTATAGGAAGAACGTGGCGCAGTGGTTAGTCCGCTAGCTTCCTAGCTTGGTGGTCCATGATTCAATCGCCAGTTGAGGTGGGATTGTTTAGACCGCAAATGGTTCTGGGGTCGATCCAGCCTCATGAACTGGGTACCAGAGCAATTCTGGAAAGGTTAAGGTGGCCAGCGTGATACTGACCACATCACCCATTGTGTGCCGTATGGTCAAGAAAATATGTTCCTAACACCATATTTCCAATATGCCTGAATGGGCGTGTAACGGGATCTTTATCTTTTACCTTTCTTGCATTATTAAAAAAAGAAATATATAATTTGAAAATAATTAAAACAGTTAAAAGTTATAACTATTATGCGGTATTTCAGCTGAGATTATAATATTAATTATAAGTCGCTCACGAGGAAGTTGTTAACTATTGCGGATAAAAGTTAACAATTGTGGATAAAAGTTAAATATTGCGGATAAAAGGTAACTATTGCTGTTAAAAGTTAAATATTGCAGATAAAATTTAAATATTGTGGATAAAAGTTAACTATTGTGGATAACCGTTAACTATTGCGGATAAAACTTAACTATTGCGGATAAAACTTAACTATAGCAGATAAAAGTTAACTATTGCGGATAAAAGTTAACTATTGTGAATAACAGTTAACTTGTTTGCAGATAAAAGCTAACTATTGTGGATAAAAGTTAACTTTTGCGGATAACAGTTAACTTATTTGTGAATAAAAGTTAACTATTGTGGATAAAAATCAACTATTGTGGATAACAGTTAACTATTGTGGATAACAGTTGACTATTGCGGATAAAAGTTAACTATTGTGTATAAAAGTTAACCATTGCGGATAAAAGTTAACTATTGTGGATAACAGTTAACTATTGCAGATAACAGTTAACTACCTCTTCTTCTTTGATCCTTAGCCGCCGACTGTCAAAGCAGTCAGTGGCCATCACGCCTGGTGGCGTCTTGTAGGGCAACAACAAATTGATTCCACTTTGCTCGGTCGGTGGCCATCCTTCGTACAGTGCCCCAACTTTGGTTCATTCTTTGCATCTCAGCCTCCACAGTCCTCCGCTAAGTTATTTTTGGTTGGCCTCTCTTTCGTTTTCCTTCAGGGGTCCATAGCATAGCTGTTCTCGTGATGGCATCGGAGTCTCTTCTGAGGACATGGCCAACCCAGCTCCAGCGTCTGCCAGCTATTATGGTGTGCATGTCCTCTTGCTTGCTCCGAGTAAGCAGATCTTGGTTGTTGATGATATTCGGCAAAAAGATTCTGAGAATTTTTCTTAGGCATGTTGTGTGAAAAGATGACAATTTCGACATTTCCTTCTCTGTAACTCTCCAGCATTCCGCACCATAGAGAAGCACAGAAAGCACACAGCTCTGATATAATCTTAATTTTGTGCTTGTGCTGTACTGAGAGGACTTCCAGATGTTGTTTAGACTAAAAAAGGCTGTTCCTACTTTGTTTATTCTGTTGTTGATGTCTTTGCTTGCTCCGCCGTCTGGTGTTACTATGCATCCTAGGTATGTGAAAGTGTCTGTCTGTTCCAGTTGCTGATTCCTTACTGATATGGGCTCAGGGTTGCTCACATTGGGCGTCATGACCTCTGACTTCTTTAAATTGATGTTCAAGCCCACCTGCTGGCTATTCTTATTAAGTCTATCCGTTTTTTCCTGGATGTGTTGATGTGAATGTGCTAGTAGTGCAATGTCATCTGAATATTCCAGATCTTCTAATGTAGAAAATGTAGTTCATCTTATTCCTCTTGGACTGCCCTCTGCATTCTGGCGCATCACCCAGTCTATGACTGTTAAAAATAGAGTGGTTGATAAGGGGCATCCCTGTCGTACTCCTGTCTTCACCTCAAAGGTTAGATTGCTCTGCCCTATGCTACACATAAAGTTGGCATAGAGGCTTTTTATGATTGACACTATGCAGCTTGGAATTCCATAAGCCCTCAGTATTTTCCATAAACTATCCCTATGTAAATAAATATTAGACAAACATAAAACAAACATATTTATTTGCTGTTTACATGCCTCGGGTTTCCCTTCCTCGTGTGTTATAAATGTCCCTATGTATACTGTCAAAATCCTTTTCAAAATCAACGAAATTAATGTACAGCTGTCTTTGCCATTCTGAGCACTGCTCTATAATGTTCCTGCTGGTAAATATATGATCTACACATCTTCTGTTCTTTCTAAATCCTGCTTGTTCTTTCTTCAGTTTGTGGTCTACTGCTTTTGAAATTCTCTGTATAATTATCCTGCCTAGTATTTTGCTGGGAACTGAGAGAAGAGTTATTCCTCTCCAATTATTGCAGTCTGCAAGATCTCTCTTCTTGCTCAATTTGACAATTATTCCTTTGTTCCACTCCGTTGGTGTTGTCCCTGTTTTCCAGACTTGTGCAAATAGTGGTTCTAATAGTTCTGCTACTAGCTCAGGGTCTGTCTTAAATAGTTCTGCATTTAAGATCATGGCCAGGAGCTTTTCCATTCTTTAGAACAGTTAACTATTGTGGATAACAGTTAACTATTGCGGATAACAGTTAACTATTGCGGATAAAAGTTAGTTTATGCGGATAACAGTAGAAACATCATTTATGGAAAAAAAAACATTACCCCCCCCCCCCCCCTCTTTGCGTAACGTCATGTATAGATGACCTCTATGAACAATGACAAATTTCATTGATATTTAAGTTGACTTTATCCGTTTTCGTCCTCCGCATTTACCTGTACGTTCCATTCACCAGGTATCATGGGCTTATTGTAACAGCAGTAAGAAACCTAGAGGCATGATTAGATGACATAGAAACTCTCTGGCTTAAATTCAAGGACATCATAAAAAAGCGGCAGCAAAAGTATGTGGTGAAGTTCAACTTGGGAAGAATGGAAAGAGGACACATTGGTGGACAGAAGTTAATAGAAAATATGAGAAAATAAGAAGGCATGGAAGCAATACTTAAAAACTAAAAACACAGCATGAAAAACATAGAGAACATGTGATACTCAGAACAGAAGCAAAGAAGAAGGTGCTAGCATCAAAACAGATATTGTGGGAAGAATTTGGAGAAAAGTTAGAATAAGATGCTATGACGTATAATGGAAATATAGCCTACAGTATCTGACAGTCTTTTGTGACCTCGTTAGCGTATATGATTTGCCAACAAAAGCATGCATTTTTCTGCCTGTCTGACTCCCCTTTTAATCCACGCCTCTTTTTCTGTAAACACGGGTTAATGCATAGTTTACAAACTTCGCGACCTGCCAGTCATAACAGGTAGCGAATTAGGTTTGTTTACCTAGCTTATCACGCGAGCTTATCTGTCAATCACACGATAACTGACAGACCGCACGTGAAGAAACCGAAGATTCTTTGAAGTTCGAACTCAGGAGACAGCCGGGAATTTCCCGAATGGCTTTGATCCCCAGAAGCGGGCAACATTCTACGAGAACCCCATTACACGTGAGAATTCTTCTGTTGTCGATTAGCAACGCCGACAGAGCGACCGTGGAAACCTTTTATCTTGGGAAATTTCGGTTTCTGATTTCTCTCCTATGCACAAGTGTGAAAATTAGCATCCTCTAGACAGCAGATAACCAGGATGGTATACATACTGTGTCTTCCAAAAACCGTTATCAGTTGTCGCTCAGAATTTTTTGGATAGTCTAAACACGTAGTCTAGAACCATTGTGGAAGGTGTGTGATAAACGATTGAATGCTTCCACTGATAACGTGTGATATAATGTGTATCTGTTATGTGTAGAGTCGTGTAACTGGTCATCACCGAAGCAGGTCTTCTTTAGATACTTCTGCACCATTAAATCAAAGTTAAACCCCGTTAGGGGTTTTCACATTAGTGAGATCTCCATATCCCTGTCCGATAATAAGTTTGGTATACTGTTCTCAGGACAGCGATCCATAATGATGACAAGAAAGCAAGATGGCTGCCTTCCTGAGTTTTCGCTCACTCACTCATAAGAAGGATAATGATAAGCGAAAGTTAATTCAAAATTTGAATATCAATAATTTCCTAGCGTTTCCCTACTGTTCCACATTACTAAAGTTGTTACATGTAGACATCAGCACTGTTGGGAAACCTGTCATCTTCAATGGTATATCAACGACCAACGATGTTCGAAAATACGACTCCATCTAGGCCTAACCACGTAGAGATCATCAAAAGAAAGGGTCTGGCATTACCTGGAGTCCGAATTAATAACAAAGTGCATGAGGAGAATCTCTGACAAATAGACTCTTGCGGAGACACAAACTTCTCCTGGAAAAACATGCACAAATCACTTTTTAACCCTGAGAAACGACCAGCAGCCAAGGAAACACACTCAGCCATATTCGGTGGCATTATCGAGACTCACTACGCATGTCTCGAGAAACGAAAACCTGCCCCAGTATTCGGCACAAAGAATATAGTCCGACCTAAACATACAAAGATATACAATATAAGACTGAATCTTCTTGTACTAGACAAGTAATACATATAAATTCAGGCCATAAACATATTGAACAAGATCAATCTATATTCTGGCCCTAACAAATGAGAAATTACATAAATTCGGTATTAATCCGCGCAATCAATATTCAAGGGGAGATCATCCACATAATCAAAAGTATAAATCAAATCATGGGTGATCTAACTTTGACTAAAACCAAAGTAATCTCTTTTTTTTCATATCAATAAGTCATATCGTAATTTTTGTAATCTGTGCATCAAAAATATGTGCGCAACAGATTACCACACCCCCTGGGGAAAAAATGGTACATTTTTTTTTTAAATACATCTAGGAGCATTATACAACAGGCTCACAACGCACGATCAACAATGCGCAGATGATAAGCATTCCAAACAAATGTAACGCCTAATGTGAGGCTACGTCGTCATATGGTACGACAAGTGAGAATATAACTCAAGATCTCAGAGAACGTATTTCTCTAAGCATAAATATTTCCAGAGAGGTGTCACCAACGCATACTACAATACTGGCAATGCCACAATTTCTACAATAGTTTTTCCAATAATTTCATCTTAGGTATCTTAACATCATGATTATCAAAGACGAAAAAAACACATCAAAAGATCAGCGGTGAATATACATCAATGAACCGCTAAGTAGTGATACAATCAATATATATGATATATTACATATGTGTACATATTTTAGTATAGAAAAAGTGTAGTAGAGTTAGATCTGTAAAAATATCAGGATATAACGGTTAGGTGGAATCATGTGGGCATCTAGATAAGATATCTGCCATCACATTTTCTGAACCACGGATAGCTCGCACCGAAAAATGAAACGGCTGAAGAGCAATCGCGTATCGCGTTGATCTTGCGCTCTTCAGATTTTTACTCTGAATAGCCGTAAGAGCTTTCTGGTCAGTTTCCACAATGAAATGCGCGCCAAGAAGAAATCTTTGAAGTTTCAGGATTGACCAAACCATAGCCAATAACTCACGGTCTAGGACCGAGTAATTCTTCTCTGTGGCATTTAGTTTCCGAGAAATATACATCACAGGATGCAGAGTTCCGGAGTACTCTTGCATTAGTGCTGCTCCAATCCCTGTGGATGAAGCGTCACTACGAAGAATAAATGTCTTATCTTCAGTAGGTAACACTAAAATAGGTGAAGTAGAAAACATAGTTTTAACCTTATCCAAAGAGGATTGACATTCTTGAGTCCAATGGACTATATTAGGAGACCCTTTCTTTAGCAAGGAAGAAAGAGGTGACATGATTGAGGACAGATTCGGAATGAATCGTCCATAAAATTGTATGAGACCTAAGAGACTTCGCACTTGCTTTTTAGTCTTAGGAATAGAAATGTTAAGTATCTTACTTGTATTATGGTCCTCTGTTTTTAAGAAACCATGACCAACACGGTGACCTAAGAAAGATATTTCGCTAAAACCAATACAAGCTTTAGATGGTTTTGCTGTCAGGTTATTCTCGCGTAAGGTAGACAATAGTTCATTTAACCCGTTATAGTGATCTTCCCAAGTATCACTGAAAAGACAGATGTCATCAAGATATGCAATGACATCTGAGCGATGAGATAGGATTCGACGCATCATGCGTACAAATGTTGCAGGGGCGTTCATAAGGCCGAAAGGCATGAAATTCCATTGGAACAGACCCCTTGGTGTCGAAAAAGCAGTAAATGGTTTGGCGTGTTCGGATAGAGGAACTTGCCAATATCCCTTAGACAAATCAAGTTTAGTGAAGAAATGAGAATTCGATAGTCTAGTAAGTAGCTCTTCTAGTAAAGGCATAGGTTCAGCATCAAATTTCGTCACTTGGTTCAATTTGCGATAATCAACGCACAGACGTATGTTATTGTCTTTTTTCCGTACAATAACCATCGGCGAAGAATATGCTGATGTGGATGGTTCAATTATTTTCAGATCTATCATCTCATCCAACTCTTTCTCAACCTGAGCTTGAAAATGTATCGGGATAGGATACGGTCTGACTCTTATAGCATTATGGTCAGTAAGTATAATGTCATGTTTAATGACATCAGTTTGACCAGGAATGTCAGTAAGGACATCCTGAAATTGTTGTAACATAGTAGAAACTTGTTTCTGTTCTCCTAGAGATAACTCGGGAGAAACCTAACATCTTTCCATGACTCATTAGAATGAAGTGGAATCATCGGAAAAGGGAGATTCACATACGAGAAACTCGTTTCCTCATCCTGTATCACTGACAGTGATGAGTAATGTCCATGCGGGACTGGAGAATCGTCCGTTGCCTGGAAAACAGGTTGTAAATAATCCGGACGTTCATGGAATTCCGTAAGCATGTTGATGTGGAAGGTTTTATGCTTCCCGTCAATATCGACGATATAGTCAACGTCGGAAACTTTTGATATTACATCGTACGGACCTTTCCAAGAAATAAGAAGTCTGTTTTCCCTACAAGGTAGCAAGACAAATGCTTTGTCTCCCGGACAAAGTTGTCGCAAGCATCTCTTCTTATTGGCAAATTGCCTTGCCTTCTGTTTCGCAAATTCAGAAGAAGCAGTTGCCAATTTGCATGCTTCAATAATCTTGTGGCTAAGTGCAATGACATATTCGTAAGAGGGTTTTGTGTCATCGATAATATTATCAGCAGTTATAAGGTCATGAAGTAAGGACATAGGACCTCGCGGTTTCGCACCAAAAACAAGTTCAAAGGGAGAAAATCCTGTATGTTCGTTGGCGACCTCTCTGTATGCAAAGAGAGCCGCGGGTAAAACCCTGTCCCAATCCTGAGGATGGTCTTCAGTTATCTTACCTAACAAGTTTTAAGCGTTCTATTAAGACGTTCTACCATCCCATTAGACATAGGATGATAAATACTACTCAGAGATCTCTCTATCTTAAGAGTCGACATCACTTGAGACATGGTATCCGATATGAGTTGGGTACCATGGTCTGATAATATTTCTCCTGGAAATCCCAGACGTGAAAATATGAGCCAAAGAGCATCTGCAATATCGGCAGTAGTTATGCTCTTCAGAGGAATAGCCTCTGGCCAACGTGTGCACATATCGACACACGTCAGGATAAATTGGTGTCCTCTAGCAGACTTCGTCTTAAATGGACCGATGATGTCTATCGCCATTTTTTGAAATGGTCGAATTGGAATATCTGCAGCCTGAATAGGTGCAGCATGGCGTGGACCTTTGGATTTAACTTCTTGACATACCTTACAAGATCGACAATAGATTCGTATGTCCTTGTTCACAAAAGGCCAAAAGAAAGATTCAAGAACTCTAGATTTAGTACGGGAAAAACCCATATGCCCAGCACACTGTGAGTCATGAGCGTGCTGTAAGATTTTAACTCTCATATTTTTGGGCACAAGAATTTGAGAATGACTAGACTTAGCGGAGTCTTGTACCATACGTACAAGTACGCCATTCTTCATCGTAATCCAAGAATTACGATTTGTATCTTTATTCGGATCACCTTTTGTTGCTAGCGTGAAGAATTTTTTTAAAGTAGGATCATCTTCCTGTTTCTTTATGAATGAGTCACGAGAAATTTCCAAGGGATCACCTTGGTTCTGTGTATCGTTATCTTCAGAAGGTGAAGATTGAGGCACGTTAAGAGCTTGAGCCCTAGTGACTACAGCATTAGCAGTTTGCATATTCCTATTTTCCCAATCAACAATTTGTTGCGGAGTGCATTCTTTCACTCCAAAATGCGACCGATGATAAGATCAGCGATCGGATTCGGGAGAAGACATGCGTGCACATCTCCTGTAAAGAAGGGAGTAGCAATGTTGACAATGGCAGTAGAGTACTTCTCCAATGTGCCACCAAATGTTACGCATTTGATTACTTTGCCAGTGGCTCGAGAAGGATCTATGAGTGACTGCCTCACTCCAATGGTTGTGCACCCGGAATCGAAAAGAATTGAGACCGGAGTACCATCTACTAGACCTCTATTCAAGACAAGAGCACCTCTTCCATCATGCGCGACTGACGCAGGAAGAGCGGGAAGAGGATGACCACAGCTTAAAGTAGAAACCGTGGTTGGATCGAATAATGTTTTGCATTGGGAACATTGAGATGCTGTACCAAAATCGAAAGCCGAACATCCCACATTATTAGAGTCTTTCTTATCATTAGTTTGATTACCGGCTTCATGGAACTCTTGCTGTGCAGAGTTAGCCTGGTAATGTGATTTACCTCTTTTGTATTGTGATCTACCTCGATTATCATAACCTCTATAGTTATTATTGCCTCCTCTGTTATAACCCCTACTTGGGTTTGAATCATAATATTCATGATCATAATCATCATGTTCATTATAATGAGTGTCTCTGTAATGTTGGTTTTGTTGTTTCCATGAAGGAGAACTTGGGTAGTTCCAATAGTGACTTCCTTTGCGGAAATGTCTAAAATTATGGCCACCCCTCGAGTATCGAGGACTGTCAGCCCGATTCCAGTTCTTCGGAGAAGAACCCTGATTTGAGTGGTTACCTTGGTTTTGATACTTATTCCAGCTAACCTTTTTATCAAATTTATTTTGAGCTCCTTGGAATTTGTGTGAGTAATTATTATTGTATTGTGTTGCTGACGCAACTGGCATACCCTCTTTAATCTTAGTGTTGCTAAGAGTTACGTCAGGGTGTGCCGTGACGTATTGGTCACAAAATTCTTCCATTTGTTTTAATGTTTGAGGTTTACGCTCGTGTAAAAATTCAAGGAATTGTTTGTTCACAGAGGACATGATCTTGTCTCTGAGCAAAAAATCCATAAGAGCTTCATATGTTTTCTCTATCTTGGATAATTCAATCCATCGTTGAAATGTAAGACGTGCTTTTGCAATGAATTCTGAGAATTCTACCCCTGTCTCAGGTACCATTGTCTTAAACAAAATACGATAACCTTCCTCTGACAGTTGGTACTTCTTTATCAAGGCTGCCCTGATAACTTCATAATTATCCTTGTCAGTTTCTTCAACCAAACATAATCTCGTCAGAGAATCACCTTTTAGATTCTCAGACAACTGATTAGCATATTGTGATTTATCCACATTATGAGCTCGACATGCGCGTTCAAATCTATCAAGCCAGAATGCTATGTCATCACTGGCAGAGTTGAACGCTGGTACCTTGACCTTGTAAGTAAAGGGTTTAGCATTACCACTAGATAATTGATTAACCATACTCATATTTGTTAATTTCATTTTTTCTAACTCAAATGCTAAAAGTTCTTTCTGATGTTCATGTTCTCTTATTTCTTTTCTCTCCTCAGCAGCAGCTTGAAGTTTTCTCTCCTCAGCAGCAGCTTCTAATTTTTTTCTTCTATTAGAAGTTTTCTCTCCTCAGCAGCAGCTTTTCTCTCCTCAGCAGCAGCTTTTTTTTCCTCAGCAGCAGCTTTTTTCTCCTCAGCTTGCATCTGCAATCTGAAATTTTCAGCATCTATCTTCTTTTGTTCAACTTCTGCTTTCCATTTATTCTCATCTTTTTGTTTTTTCTCTTCTGATTTTAATGCAATGGCAAATTGAGCAGTTGCAAACTCCTCTAAATCCTTACCAGACTTATCACCGGATTTCCCTTGCTGGATAAAGTAATCTAAATTAGCCATCCTGTCTTATGAAATCAGTAACCTGAAAAAGTAAATAAATTACCTTATCCCACTTTAATGGGAGACAAGTCTGTACTATAGACTTGTATACTCACTTAATTTTATTTCACTCTCTTAGTCTTAGTCAAAGACCTTATATGGTTATCTTATTTATAATGAAACAAAAGATCACTTGAGTACCTGTGGAAAATAATATCTTTCTATCCCAATCAATGTGGGAGACAAGCCCTATACAGGTCTTGTATACTTCCTTGTACAGTAATAATAATAATAAAGTACTGGCCTGTACTATCATATAAGTGTATTCAAATATACCTCCTATTATCTGTCAACCAAAGACATTAGCAAAGGACAAGCATAAAAGACAATATGAAAACAATTGCAGAAATAAATTAAATTAAATTAAATATAAGGAACTGAAGTAAGTAAGTAATCACAGAATCTGTGTTGACAACTGCAATGGAATCAACAAGACAAATAACGCCACAGTGTATAAATATAAATGGTGTATAGAAATAAATTGATAGAAAAGGGAAGATCTACAAATACAAACAGATCAAACAAAACTAAGGAACACAAAATTATTAACAAAAACAACAAAGAAAAACGTGTCTTAACAACTAACAAAAATAGCAACAGGTTGTCGCTAGCAAATTTCAATTAAGAAATTTGTTCCCTATGGAACACTAGTACAAGACCAATATTACTCGGTATTTCTTGTTCTAGTCACCTCACCAACCACCCACGGACATATAAACAACTATACATATAAACAAATAACATGTAAACATCAATAGCATAAATGCATACATTAATCAATTAGATGTGTTGTGGAGAACGCTTAGCTTTTAATCAAAATAATTTTCCACTTTCAATAAGATCTTAAATTTTTGAACTAATTAATTACAAAGTTCAACAATGAGTATAAAGAAGATCCACCGATGAAATATATTAACTTCTCAATATTACTGCATCAACAGCACAGTTTATGGCCTTCCTGTTAATATTGTGAACTTTTCACTTGTGTAGCAATGTCCACTTGACATACATAAAGTCTGTACCACAACATGTCACAAAGCGCTGATCTGTGAAAGAATGACTACAAAACGCTGGCCTAATTACTGCCTGTACAGCAAAATGTCATCAAGCTCTGACCTAGATTCTGTATTCACTTGATAAAAATCTGAAGAGCGCAAGATCAACGCGATACGCGATTGCTCTTCAGCCGTTTCATTTTTCGGTGCGAGCTATCCGTGGTTCAGAAAATGTGATGGCAGATATCTTATCTAGATGCCCACATGATTCCACCTAACCGTTATATCCTGATATTTTTACAGATCTAACTCTACTACACTTTTTCTATACTAAAATATGTACACATATGTAATATATCATATATATTGATTGTATCACTACTTAGCGGTTCATTGATGTATATTCACCGCTGATCTTTTGATGTGTTTTTTTCGTCTTTGATAATCATGATGTTAAGATACCTAAGATGAAATTATTGGAAAAACTATTGTAGAAATTGTGGCATTGCCAGTATTGTAGTATGCGTTGGTGACACCTCTCTGGAAATATTTATGCTTAGAGAAATACGTTCTCTGAGATCTTGAGTTATATTCTCACTTGTCGTACCATATGACGACGTAGCCTCACATTAGGCGTTACATTTGTTTGGAATGCTTATCATCTGCGCATTGTTATTCGTGCGTTGTGAGCCTGTTGTATGTTGCTCCTAGATGTATTTCAAAAAAAAATGTACCATTTTTTTTCCCCCGGGGGTGTGGTAATCTGTTGCGCACATATTTTTGATGCACAGATTACAAAAATTACGATATGACTTATTGATATGAAAAAAAGAGATTACTTTGGTTGTAGTCAAAGTTAGATCACCCATGATTTGATTTATACTTTTGATTATGTGGATGATCTCCCCTTGAATATTGATTGCGCGGATTAATACCGAATTTATGTAATTTCTCATTTGTTAGGGCCAGAATATAGATTGATCTTGTTCAATATGTTTATGGCCTGAATTTATATGTATTACTTGTCTAGTACAAGAAGATTCAGTCTTATATTGTATATCTTTGTATGTTTAGGTCGGACTATATTCTTTGTGCCGAATACTGGGGCAGGTTTTCGTTTCTCGAGACATGCGTAGAGAGTCTCGATAATGCCGCCGAATATGGCTGAGTGTATTTCCTTGGGCTGGTCCCTTTTCAGGGTTAAAAAGTGATTTGTGCATGTTTTTCCAGGAGAAGTTTGTGTCTCTGCAAGAGTCTATTTGTCAGAGATTCTCCTCATGCACTTTGTTATTAATTCGGACTCCAGGTAATGCCAGACCCTTTCTTTTGATGATCTCTACGTGACGTGGTTAGGCCTAGATGGAGTCGTATTTTCGAACATCGTTGGTCGTTGATATACCATTGAAGATGACAGGTTTCCCAACAGTGCTGATGTCTACATGTAACAACTTTAGTAATGTGGAACAGTAGGGAAACGCTAGGAAATTATTGATATTCAAATTTTGAATTAACTTTGGCTTATCATTATCCTTCTTATGAGTGAGTGAGCGAAAACTCAGGAAGGCAGCCATCTTGCTTTCTTGTCATCATTATGGATCGCTGTCCTGAGAACAGTATACCAAACTTATTATCGGACAGGGATATGGAGATCTCACTAATGTGAAAACCCCTATCGTGGTTTAACTGTATTACATAAATATTTGATATATGTCGCTGGAGAACTTAGTCAAGAAAAAGGTTCGGCCAGTGGACTCTATATGTTTACACACCCACACCCACTGATGCGTTCAGTCAGTTAGGGGATGTGGTAATAGTCTGCCAAAACATTGAATGATTCCTTATATTTTCCATCATATTTGAATGCTGCATGAAAGATGATTTACTGTTCAAATACCTGATGATATATATGTCAACATGTCCCCATGACTATGTTCCGTGCTGTCCTGATGTGTGCGTCCCTATTAAACGGTGTGAAATGCCCGCTGCAGTTCAAGTCGTCATTGCCTTGCATGAGAGTGTGTGAGAAATCTTATCAAATGGTCTATTACAACGAACTATCACACCATTCGCGTTACTTGACACTCCCACTCAATGTCAACATGACAGGTTGATTTAATGGTGCAGAAGTATCTAAAGAAGACCTGCTTCGGTGATGACCAGTTACACGACTCTACGCATAACAGATACACATTATATCACACGTTATCAGTGGAAGCATTCAAGCGTTTATCAGTGTGTTAATAGCCTTCGTGGGGATTTCACTGATTTTCTGGTAATATAAATGTGTGCTTAAGCGTGTTAAAGTTTACCATTATAATTAACGTAAAGTCTCGCTGTTAAAGACCAGTGGAAAATAACGCGTAGCTATTTGTTTACCAGTTGTTCAGTTTAATGATAATTTACCACCCGCTCGATTACACAAAAAGAGACGTTTTCGTTGACTATTTAATACACTAGGCGCGATTGATAAGTGACAGAATAGAATTCACGTTATATTTCATTTAGTGTAATTTTAGTAAGTGACTGTTATTCAATACCATATGACGACCCACAGACGCTGACAATCTAATAGCTATTAATGACAGGCGATATTTGTTAAGGGCGCGTGTGGATAATTAAATAATAATTGACATTGTGCGCTGATCTGATCGGAGCAGGAGGGGAAAGGCCATACCTCAACCCAACCCGCACTAGCTAAGCGACGCGCGATATAATAGGCTAGAGACACAGTGTGCCTTTTAACTTTAATCAGGACTGACGGAGAGGATAGGAGATCGTCTTGTCCCCTTCCGTGTACTTAGATGTAGTTATATAGAATAGTAGCATTTTTTCATAAATGTTCTTTATTCCTCGCAGACCTGATCAAAGGGTGACCAGAGGTCTATTTTGGTCCTTTTCCTTCATCTACTGATTGATTAATGTTTTCGTCTTCTTGGCTTACGCGTCCCCAAGTTCATCTGTGAACAGGATTGGCCAAAGAGACAAATTAATATTTTAAATAGTAAAGTTAACTGGACTTATCAATACCCAGATATTCATTCAATTTTATCAGCCCACTGTGGCGTAACCCAAATAACGTTACTATCTGACTTTTGACAGTCGTATCAGTAGATTTATCAAGCTGTTTCAAAATCGGCACTCACCCCAGAGCCAGCCGATAGGATTTACCATCATCACCATAATTGACAGTTTTAGCAACCAGGTGTTTTCTCTATATGCTGTAAGTACTGTCTACTGTTTAATGTGAACACCAGATCGCGGTTTGCTACATTAACTATTCGAAATGACATTTGTCTACCCAGGAATCAACCACCAAATTAGGCGTTCCCCTTATAAAATTTAATTATTAAAGGAGAGACCGGGGCCAATTTGGAAGATAAAAGCACTGGAAATTATATTTATATTCAGACATTGTGTGTCCAAGAGATTTCTTCACCAAGAATAGGGTAAGCGTGATTGAGTGGCCACGTATGTCAGAGAGAGTGAACATTTTCTTTGTTACAGGAAAAATTGTATTATCTGGATTCTGCTTAAATACTGTTTACTTACTGGATAGCATTTAGTAGAAACTGTGTTCTTTTCCTTTACTGTCTATGCTATAACATAGTGCTAACCTTTGACCTTTGGGGTTATTAACTTGTTGGGTTATTTTTCTCAATAAGAGGAGGGCACATGTATTCTGTTATTTTTCTATGTATGAACTTCTGATTTATTTGATCTTTCTTTAGATTTTCGATGTTGTAAAGTTTAATGATAATAAACAACAAAAGAACTTACCTTTGTGTGTTGGTCAGACCCACACCCAATTAACAATAGTTTTCACGTCTGTGTGACTTGTTGTCACATAATTGTGTATGTGTGTGCGTAGTTAAACTTACATTTCTAGGTATAGGGAGGGGCAAGATTGTCTTGTACAAAAAGAAAGTCGTATAGATAGGCTGGACTAGAGAAACTTTTCATTCCAGAGACAGATCTTCTTCTTAAACTATTCACTCGTGAAATCTATTTATCACACTTTATTTCTCACGTAATTATCACCATCAACTCTACTCAGACGGGACCATAAATATCTTTCAAATCTACCAAAAGTTACGACAGTTGTTCAAGAACACCAGATATTGTTTTACAAGGCCCTAAAGAACACGAGGAAGGAAAAACAGTGCCCTCTTAAATTTATATAAGACAACAACTTGCTTACTGTCCATGAGGAGGCAATGGAAAGATGGGAAGAGTTTTTTTTCTCAGAACTCCTTGGTGGTGAGAAAGGTCAAGCCACAGAAATGATAAACACTAGCACAAAAGAGGAAACCAATGGATTGTTGTGAAGAAGGCACCAGATGGAAAGCAGCAGGACATTGAAACTGAAGGAGCCGCTGGAAAAAATCAATGGGCAAAGCAGCAGGAATGACATGCCCTCTTAAATTTATATAAGACAACAACTTGCTTACTGTCCATGAGGAGGCAATGGAAAGATGGGAAGAGTTTTTTTTCTCAGAACTCCTTGGTGGTGAGAAAGGTCAAGCCACAGAAATGATAAACACTAGCACAAAAGAGGAAACCAATGGATGTGAAGATGGCATCAAGATGGAAGAACTGAAGGCAGCGCTGGAGAAAATCAAGATGGGCAAAGCAGCAGGACATGATGGTATAACACCAGAAATGGTTAAGTACATGGGAGCAGCAGGCGACCTGATACTCCTGAGGGTCCTACAAGCAGCCTGGTGCAACAAGACCATACCAAAGGATTGGGAGATTGCCATCATAACACCCATATTAAAAAAGGGTGACAACCGACAATGTGGAAATCTTAGAGGCATATCTCTTCTTAGTGTACCTGGTAAAATGTAATCCTGGAGCAGTGACTAGGCCGCTTGGCTGAGCCACAAATGGATGCGGTCTCAAGTGGTTTCCGAGTACTGTATATCGATGTACTCAAGATCTTATCTTCACTCAGGCAGCTGGATGAACAGGTACTTAAGTATAATGGTGAGGTGCATCTTTGTTTCTTGGATCTGGAGAAGGCATTTGACAAGGTCCCCTAGAGCAAACTTTGGGACTGCTTGGCAAGGAAGAACCTTCCAGCACCTCTGATACGTGCTATACAGAGCTTTTATAAGAATTGGATAAATTATGTGAGTACAGCAAACCATAAGTCAGAAGAGTTCAGGACCACCACAGGTGTAATTCTGGGTGATATTTCTGTCACCTTATCTTTTCATACTCCTCATGGACGGTGTCATTAAAGCATGTAAGGAGAGAACAAGAAAATATTCAGTGGAGTACTGGAAGATGAGGCAAGTTTGTATTTCAGAGCTGGCATTTGCCGACGATGTTGCCCTGATTGCTAAATCAGATACACATTTTAAATCCAAAAAGCAAGTCTGGAAGGAAGAGCGGGAGAAGAGAGGGATGGTCATCAGCATCTCCAAAACAAAAACCATGGTGATATCAAGAGATGAAACAAGGTATTAGATTAAGCTGGGAGAACAGGTCCTAGAGCAGGTCGAACATTTGTCACAGACTAAAAGGAAGGAATTAAAGAAGAGTTGGCATCTCGAAGAGCAACAGCTGGTCGACTGGAACCAGGCCAAAAGGCAGAAAGCGGATAGGATAGTAAGGCGCTCTATTTGGCTAATCTCTACACCTCTAGGTAGAAGTGAAGCGCCTAAGTGAGTAAGTAAAAAATTTTTAATGGAGTTTTGTCTCGTTTTGGTGATGCGCATTCCGTTCAACCTAGACACAAGGTCTCTCGATTATTTTAGGGCACATGTCCAAATATAAAACACCGTTTGTAAGTAAGTAAATGTATTATAAAATTTTACTCTGAATCAGAGGTGTCCCTAACGTACTTGGCACCCAGGGCGGTTCCTACCTTTGACATCCTCCCACCGCCCTTCACACCTAAAAAAGCACACTCGCAAGTACATTTTTAACAGTAAATACTTTCATAACAGTGTCCAATTGCACCCGCTTCCTGGCTGTCACCCAGGGTGGACCGCCCCCACCCCTTTTTTTAGTACACCACTGCTCTGAATTACTTCTATCACTAAAGAATTATAACTGAGTTTTTCAGAAACCAATCAAAGTAATAGAGTACACACACACACAAAATTACCGAAATAAAACGCAGTTTGGTTTGGTGGACTATCTTCATTGCATAGGGACAACTGCCTCAGGGATCCGATCTCCTCCTTGGGTTCACACAAGGAGTATCTCAGCACCGGGCACGAACTCCGCATCACCGACAAGGATCTCAGTGTGTGTATACAGGAATCATTCATTCTATTTTAATACTTCTGTGGTGGGTAGGTTTCCTAATTTTTAAATTTGGCCAGGGCAGCGGACGTGAAAAAAAAATTGTAAATGTGGATAATACATCAGGTCACGACAGGTAAATCATAAAAAATAACTAAATAAAACTATTTTTTATTGTTTTAATATAACAAAAATAAACAGAACAGGTAAAAACCAAACAGAACAGGTAAAGCTACAGAAAACCAGTTCACAGATAACCATAAAGCTAGAACTAAATAAAATAAATTTTAAACAAAACATAAATTCTGGCCTTTTAACTGAACAAAAACAGAACAGCTTAAAAGAAACAAATAATAAACCTAACCTAACCAAACCAAACCAAATAACAAAACTAAATTGTAAACAGGCAGAACTGGTTCTTGGACTAATTCAAGGTGGTGCGAAGTCTCGTTTTATCGCCCCCCCCCCACCCCCCTCCCCTCCCTCCCATTCCCGGACTGGATTGTTGTCTCACTAGGGTGAATTTCATACTACAGGCCCGATACCCCTTATCCGAACACCCGAAATATTCAGAAAATCGAACGTTTCTTCGGGCTACTTTTCGATCGCTATTTTGGCGATCTAGGTTACGAGACTTTCGGCATTTGTGCTACTTTTTTAAGTGCGATTTGGGCGTTGCCTAAAAATTTAAAAAACCATGGTTTCAAAAATATACAATTGCCCAAGCATTTCGGATACGAGTGTAGTGAGTTGAACGACACGATAATTTCCGCAGTTTCTTTTTAAATGTCGGCACCTCTCTGAGGACGGCGTTCTGTGCGCCCGCACTGCTCACACCGGCCAATAAGGAAGGGAAACCCGAGGCCTGTAAACAGTAAATTAATATTAGACAAACATAAAGGTATGTTTTCAGGCACTCGTAAGAAATAAAGAAGTAGAACACTTGGACAACAGAAAAACAACAGACGTGAGTGGCTTACCCAGGGTTCGAACCCCGTACCTTCCGTACGACAACTCCGCCTAGCTATCAAGCGAATCACACTGACCCCACGGCCAGCTAGGCATCCCCAAAAAAAGATGCTTTGCTGGCTATTTATCAGTACGAAACACACAAGATAACACCGGAAGTATACAGTGGGCAACTCAGCCCTTAAATGACGCAATCACTTCTGTTGTTCTCCTATTAACAGTATGTGTCAGTCCAAACAAGACAAAGACCTTGATACTGGGTCCAGTAAATAGTAGAAGACTTAAGGACATTAGTATAGAACAGAGGGTAGGTTTCTGGTATTGTATAAACATAAATAACACATAAGGAAGGGAAACCCGAGGCCTGTAAACAGTAAATTAATATTAGACAAACATAAAGGTATGTTTTCAGGCACTCGTAAGAAATAAAGAAGTAGAACACTTGGACAACAGAAAAACAACAGACGTGAGTGGCTTACCCAGGGTTCGAACCCCGTACCTTCCGTACGACAACTCCGCCTAGCTATCAAGCGAATCACACTGACCCCACGGCCAGCTAGGCATCCCCAAAAAAAGATGCTTTGCTGGCTATTTATCAGTACGAAACACACAAGATAACACCGGAAGTATACAGTGGGCAACTCAGCCCTTAAAATGACGCAATCACTTCTGTTGTTCTCCTATTAACAGTATGTGTCAGTCCAAACAAGACAAAGACCTTGATACTGGGTCCAGTAAATAGTAGAAGACTTAAGGACATTAGTATAGAACAGAGGGTAGGTTTCTGGTATTGTATAAACATAAATAACACATAAGGAAGGGAAACCCGAGGCCTGTAAACAGTAAATTAATATTAGACAAACATAAAGGTATGTTTTCAGGCACTCGTAAGAAATAAAGAAGTAGAACACTTGGACAACAGAAAAACAACAGACGTGAGTGGCTTACCCAGGGTTCGAACCCCGTACCTTCCGTACGACAACTCCGCCTAGCTATCAAGCGAATCACACTGACCCCACGGCCAGCTAGGCATCCCCCAAAAAAGATGCTTTGCTGGCTATTTATCAGTACGAAACACACAAGATAACACCGGAAGTATACAGTGGGCAACTCAGCCCTTAAATGACGCAATCACTTCTGTTGTTCTCCTATTAACAGTATGTGTCAGTCCAAACAAGACAAAGACCTTGATACTGGGTCCAGTAAATAGTAGAAGACTTAAGGACATTAGTATAGAACAGAGGGTAGGTTTCTGGTATTGTATAAACATAAATAACACATAAGGAAGGGAAACCTACCCTCTGTTCTATACTAATGTCCTTAAGTCTTCTACTATTTACTGGACCCAGTATCAAGGTCTTTGTCTTGTTTGGACTGACACATACTGTTAATAGGAGAACAACAGAAGTGATTGCGTCATTTAAGTGCTGAGTTGCCCACTGTATACTTCCGGTGTTATCTTGTGTGTTTCGTACTGATAAATAGCCAGCAAAGCATCTTTTTTTGGGGATGCCTAGCTGGCCGTGGGGTCAGTGTGATTCGCTTGATAGCTAGGCGGAGTTGTCGTACGGAAGGTACGGGGTTCGAACCCTGGGTAAGCCACTCACGTCTGTTGTTTTTCTGTTGTCCAAGTGTTCTACTTCTTTATTTCTTACGAGTGCCTGAAAACATACCTTTATGTTTGTCTAATATTAATTTACTGTTTACAGGCCTCGGGTTTCCCTTCCTTATGTGTTATTTATGTTTATACAATACCAGAAACCTACCCTCTGTTCTATACTAATGTCCTTAAGTCTTCTACTATTTACTGGACCCAGTATCAAGGTCTTTGTCTTGTTTGGACTGACACATACTGTTAATAGGAGAACAACAGAAGTGATTGCGTCATTTAAGGGCTGAGTTGCCCACTGTATACTTCCGGTGTTATCTTGTGTGTTTCGTACTGATAAATAGCCAGCAAAGCATCTTTTTTTGGGGATGCCTAGCTGGCCGTGGGGTCAGTGTGATTCGCTTGATAGCTAGGCGGAGTTGTCGTACGGAAGGTACGGGGTTCGAACCCTGGGTAAGCCACTCACGTCTGTTGTTTTTCTGTTGTCCAAGTGTTCTACTTCTTTATTTCTTACGAGTGCCTGAAAACATACCTTTATGTTTGTCTAATATTAATTCACACCGGCCAAGAATAGGCTCTGGTAATACTAATAGATCACACAACTAAAGAAAAAAGAAGAAAAAAACGCTAAACAAGTTTGAATTCAAAACTTTCCACAGAAGTTCGTCAGCAACCAAACTCTTGTTTAAAATGATCTAGATTATATGAAACATTCTGCAAGTGTGTATTCTAACGTATAAGCACGCAAGAATGAAAGAAAGAACTATCCATTAATTTATCTTCAGGTGTAAAAAGATGTAAATAAGAAGCAAATTTCTTTTAAATAAAATTTTACCTCGTTTTAGCGAGGCGCGTTCTGTTCAACCTAGTCGGTTATTATTAGGGCGCATGTCCAAATACATAATACCTTTAGGTCTGATAACGTCAATACATAATATATGAGGTATAGGGTCTCTATTGACATGTGCACTATAGTGACCTCCCCTTGTAATGAAAGAGAAACTTAACCTATTCGAACATGGCCAAGATAAACATTACGGTACAAGGAGAGGTTACTATAATGCACATATCTATAGAGAACCTTTACCAAATAAGATACTTGATCTACAGTCTACATATGAAATATAATATTGTGAACGTAAATATGTGAAACGGGAACATTTATGGTGATTTATGATTACAAGTTGACAATATGAGATGTGCCCTGTGTAGTTCACGTGGGGGGGGGGGGGGGGGGGGGGGTGGGGTGTCATATAGTGCGGTAACTCATGGTGTCACCCCCATGGACCTCCTCCCGTACCAGACCATACAGAATCCTTAGTAATGTTTTTTGTACTAATGTTACTCGTAAATCGTAATTCCCGTATATCACTGAATGTAATGGAAATAGGAGTGACATAGACAACTCGCAAAATTAAAATTACACCTTTAAATAACAATATCATACGCACAGCCTAAATGTATTTACATTTACATAGTTTCATGTGGTTAAAGTGAAAATTCGGTAAGAAAACAGTGGAATTGGAAGAAAAAACGTTTAAGAACTACATCAAAATTATGTTCATTTTAACGTTAAAATTTACCTTTATATGAGATACATTAATGGATTAGGTTTGCAACTAACTACAGGGATATTTTTATAATACATAATAAATTTCTCCTGAAACACTGCACACAAATTTTATAGACAGTCATTTTGGTGTCACCCCTTCTGATGGTATAACCCGGTACGGTCCGCACCCCACTAGTGACGCTACTGGGGGGGGGGGGGGGGGGGGGGGGAGGGAGTGTCTGAAGAGACGAAAATAGAATAGCACAACTGCTCCCTCAGGCATGTCGTACAAGGCAACTAACATGAGGTTGTGTATGAGGCTGACAACCTCATGATGTACAACTAAGTGCTACAGAAACCACGCCTACAACAGTACCGGTATGTGAATGTTTGGTTCCTGTTAAAGGGGATCAGCTGTAGTGGCTGCCCCATGCTCCGTACTGAGCACAAATACAAATGATGAATATTATATATACAGTTTAATAAATAACTTCCTCTTATATATATACTCGTACATATATATATATATATATATATATCTCACGGCTTGTGCAGCTAGCAGCCAACGATCTGAATATTGAAATTCTTCCACACCCACCATATTCTCCAGATTTGGCTCCATCAGACTTTTTTCTATTCACAAATCTTAAAAAGCAGCTAAAAGGAAATCATTTTGACAGCGATGAAGAGGTTTTACTGGCATGTGATGACTGGTTTAGTTTGAAAAATAGGGTGTTCTACTCCCAAGGTCTTTTCAAGGTCAAGCAGAGATGGCAGAAGTGTGTCAATTAAGACGGTGGCTAAATTGAAAAGGAATAAACACTATACAAAATTTTAGCTCTCTGTGACATGTCCTTCATGGTCAGGCCCAAGACTTATGTCAATCCCCTTGTGTGTGTATATATATATATATATATATATATATATATATATATATATATATATATATATATATATATATATATATATATATATATATTTTTTTTTTTTTTTTTTGAATTATTGGTTCATTTTAATACCCCAATGCGTCTTGTATGGTGGGAAACAGTGGGGAAGGGGGGGAGGGTGGAATGCGAGGGAGGCCCAGGGTGACAGACAGGAAGTGGATGGATTCGAGCACTATAAAGATATTACTTACTATGAAATTTACACTTTCAAATGTGTTTCTTCATATATGGGGGGGGAGAATGATAGAGACGCCTCTGGTGGGAATTTTGGCAGATGTATGGCTCTACGCTCCATAACCAGTGTAATGGAAAATGATGATGATAAATTTGAGATTTGTACTTTAAAATGTGACAAATATGAGATTTGACACATGTGACTTTTTGTGAGTAAGTCACCTTAAATGTGACAAATATGAGATTTGTGCTAATGTGACTTTTTGTGTGCATGTCACCTTCAATGTGATACATATGAGATTTGTGGTAATGTGACTTTTTGTATGTCACCTTAAATGTGACAAATATGAGATTTGTGCTAATGTGACTTTTTGTGTGCATGACACCTTCAATGTGACACATATGAGATTTGTGCTAATGTGACTTTTTGTGTGCATGTCACCTTCAATGTGATACATATGAGATTTGTGCTAATGTGACTTTTTGTGTGCATGTCCCCTTAAATGTGACAAATATGAGATTTGTGCTAATGTGACTTCATGATCACTTGCAGTGGTGGTTCTATTGTGATTTGTTTTAAATAATGAGACTTGTAGCGTGCTAAAATTAGGGCCCATAATCTAAGCAAGTCAGATAAATACCAGTAGTGTATGTTGAGTGATGAGTTCAATGAGCTGAGAGATGAGTTTAATAAGTTGGGTGATGAGTTTAAAGAGCTGAGAAATGTGCTTAATAATAAGCTGAGAGATATATTTCATGGCCTGAGAGATGAGTTTACAAAGTTGGGTGATGAGTTTAAAAAGCTGAGAAATGCGCTTAATAAGCGGAGAGATATGTTTCACTGGCTGAGAGATGAGTTTAATAAGTTGGGTGATGAGTTTAAAGAACTGAGAGCTAAGTTCACCAATTTCATGGATGGGTAATGTACAGATGTATAACTAATATGAACAAGTTTTATTATACAGTCTTAATAGCAGATGTAATCATGTCAAGAATTAAGGCATGTGTGTTTATTTTTCATGTTTATTATGCTCCAAATCATATCAGTAATACTTTCATTAAAGCACACTCTTTGCCCCTGTGGAAAAGTTTCATGAAAACATATTCTTTGCCCCTGTGTGTTTAAAATAAAGAATTTCATGAAAGTATAGTCTTTGCCCTTGTGGGTAACTTTCATGAAAACACATTCTTTGCCCATGTGTTGTTTAAAATAAAGAATTTCATGAAATCATATTCTTTGCTTATGTGTGTTTAAGATAATGAATTTCATGAAAGAATATTCTTGCCCCCTGGGAAAAATTTTCATAAAAACGTTCTTTGCCACTGTATATTTAAAATAAAGAAATTCATGACAGCATATTTTTTGCCCCTTCTGTGTTTAAAATAAAGAATTTCATGAAAACATGTTCTTTGCCACTGTGTATTTAAAATAAAGAATTTCAAGAAAATAGATTCTTTGCATGTGTGTCTAAAACTGAGACTTTCATGAATGTATATTCATTAATAAATTCCCCCCCCCCCCCCCCCCTCCCCATTTGAATGTTTGAATAAAAACTGTCATGAAAACATATTCCTTGCCCACACGTTTAAGTGATTAAAAATAAAGAATTTCCTGACAACATATTCTTTGTTTCTGCGTTCAAGTGTTTTAAAAAAGTGCCAGAGGCTGCTTTTGACAGTAGGAAAGTTTCTAGGTACTGCACCACCTCTGATTGGACTGTGGTGGGTTTAGATGTTAAGAAGAATGGTGTGCATATAGTTGTACTTGAGTGAGATCAACTGTGAAGGTCTCTGAGGTAAACAATGAACAACTGTATTACAGAGTACCTTCATTGTTACCACATTTACGATCTCACTCTAAGTTATATTCTTTTTTGACTAGCGTGACTGAAAGTTACATAAAGTGTCTAGGGTATTGTAAGAGTGTTGTTAAAGAATCTCAATACAAAACATATACAAACATATACTAATTACTATGATAAACTCAACCAACTCCAGCTGTTAAATTTTATATTTAAAATATCTTTTGTTAGACTTTATTGGTCCTGAGCCCAAAGTTCTTTTGGTCAGGACTTCAGTTCAATGAGAATCAATTTAGATGGATAATTATATTTACAAATATATATAAAGATATTTACATACAACAGACAATATGTCCATAGTACATTGTCACAAATTTTCAAGTTGATGATAATTAATCTATTTAACTACTGGTACGGAGATGCGGGTTGTGGATTTACATCATCCCAATGTTCTTTTGTTTCATTAGAATTGTTTATGTCAGACTTTTGGAGGAACGTTTTTGTCTATACATGAGATTTTTCTTTAGTCGTGATAAGTTGTCCCAGGCCAGATATTGCACTTATCTGGTTCCTGGAATCACAGCAGTTGCAGTTGGTTTGGCCAAACACTTCAGTCTCCTCTGGACTTGAACTTCCTTAATACAAGCAGGTGCCAGAGACTCTTTGAAATCGTGTAGACTTCTTCAATGAGCGAGTACTAGCACCAGACAAGTGCCAGCAGGAACCCCTGTCGATTCAAGTTATGGTTCTGTCTTACTATCAAACTAATTCCTCCTAATTTACTGATGCGTGATGCCATGTGATGATGGATGGTATCCGCATGTCTGGTTTTGTGTGGTGTGCAGATGTGTTCAGTCAAAAACAATGTTCATACAAAAATAACAGGGCAATCCACATAGGACGTCAGTAAACTCACGACGTATAAAGTCAATGATTCTTGTAACAGCCGTTGACGTTTTTCTTCATTATTTATTGTGGACGCCACAGTGACAAAATGGTTACGCGAATATGTAGGCACATCAAACAGTCATTATCACAGCAACATTCAATACAGCAATAGACGGTAGACAGCATTACAATGATGAGTCAGATGCATGTTATATTTCAAAGTGCTGTAAATGTAGTCAGGTGAAAAACTCCATCCTTTTCTATAACAGCCAGGAGATAACCAGATGTATGAGATCAGTTCACTCTCCTTAGTTTGACTTCAGCAAGACAGACACGTCTGCCGAAGTATAAATAATGTCCTCAAAAATATCCTCTAGATAATAAAGGTTTTCCAAACCTAGTTCATTTAACAAAGTAGCAAGTAATGGTCCTTGGTACATGCATCAACCGATGCAGTACAATGCAGCGACATGTGAGCTGGGAAAAAACATCTCGTGACGACGACTTTCGAAGACAGGCTATGAATCGAAATCGCTCTCGACCCAAAATCGATAGAGTTAATGAAAAAAGTCAATTTACCTTGCTTTCAAGAAATACAGAAATATCACGCCTCCCGGCATGTGCAAATACACTAGAGGTATTATCCCGAATAAACGAAATATCCATAAGAGGACTACACATCCCTGACAGAACAAAAAATAGCGGAGATCCCCTCTTCAACGAGGCCTCTCTTTCGCCATTCCAAATCGCTCACTCCACTAGTGGTGGGCGGAAACCGATCGACCAAAAAGCAAGACAAGTCATGCGCAGTCCAGCGCAAAATAACAACAGCTCAAAACTTAACTGCATTCGATACCAACGCGAGAAGACAAATGCTTACCGAGAAAAGTGACTATAAATTTCAAGCAGTTGTTGCCCTTGCGTTATAAAATAGATATTGTAAAAAACGATGTTGCGAGAATTTATCACGCAACATATCACCACCTCCTCCCGATAAAAAAAAAATGTGGAACATATTTTTTTTTTTAATATCAAAGAGCATGCGATAAGCGGCTCAAAACGCACGAATTATGCGCTGATAATTAATTAAATTGCCTAACATGAGGCTAATTATAGAGTGTCTGGTGAGGATATACCTCAACAGAAAAATAAATATGTCTCAAAAAATATTCACATCGGGGAGGTGTCACCAACACACATCACGTTAGCATGTAAACACAATATACGTATGCAAGTTACCATAATCATCATTAAACAGCATACTCTAATATTGTCTTTAAAAATGGATGTACAAATCTAATAGGAAAATTTAAATAGTAAAGTCTTTGACATGTAATGACATAAGTACATAGTAAAGTTAAACTACATGACGATCCAGGACATATGCTCTGGTATTCCGAGGGTAAGTACACAATCTAGAACTCGTCATGCTTGATACTAGTAAGGTAAGTCCTCAGCTCAACAATGACATTCTGAGAAAGTACAAGCAATATAATGCTAATTAATAACTAATATGCTTCATAAGGTACAATACATTATTAATAATTGTGGCTGTTTAGTAAACTAACGGCCCTTATATTAACTACTCAGTCCTCCTCTATCATCTTAAAAAACGAACAGAAGAAGATGACAACAAAGCACGATAGTGTGTACATATAGAGTAAGTACAGATGTGCTAATCTATTGTAGAAATATAGGTGTGTTATGACTCTGTAATATATGGAAATATAGGACAGAAGTATTAGTTGGAGTCATGTGGGCTAGAGATGGCTACTGTGTGTATGTATCGATACAATGCGTTGAAACTGCATCGTACCCGAACGCTTCGAAACACAGTTTTCTTGCGGTGTCGATACAGTGTCAATTCCTGACTGTTTTGCAGAGACGCACTGTCTCACGCAGATTCGATACATAGCCTGTTTCGTGTATTGAAACTGCAGTTTCAGTTCCCGTCCGCTTCGCTGTTTTGCAAAGAGGCACACTGTATCATTGTCTAACCTTCAGGGGCCTTTGTAAAAATGTGTCAAGCGTGCGGTACATTAGGCGTTTATAAATAGTATGGAAAATCAAACAAGTCATAATTTTTTTTTTTTAAATAATTCCTCAGGACTGAAAGAGGCTTACTACTATTAGGTGTCTGCTCGGTTTGAGTTGAATCATTGTCGCTGACTGTACCTATTCTAGTTTTATATAATGTGTCATTATTACTGTTATTATTATTATTTTTTCACTTTTACTGCAGCTGTCAGCATGTTCCCCTTGCATATCATCATAATGAAAACGACTGTGTAAAATTCTTAACAGTGGTCACACGAAATACCATAGATTTGTACTAACGAGAATAAGTAAATCTGCATACTAGGGTGTCACGACTCATGTCTCATTGTTTCAGTTAATTTACTTGTAGTCTGCTGTTTCGAAACAGTTCCATAGTTCTATTTCATCCAAGCGCTCATTATACGCATGTTACGGTACTCTTGATTCGGGCGCTCTCGTAAGAAAACGTGTTTTGTTTATACATAAAATAGTGTTTAAAACTTGTGTTCAACATCATTTAATCTTCATTTATGGCGGGGAGAAGCCCTGTTTGGGATTATTTTGTAAAGATCAAAGACAACAAAGTAAAATGTAACGTGTGTTCTGGTATTTTATCATTCAAGGGTCGAAAATATGCTTCGAAACAGCGAGCGATTCGACACTTCCTGCTTGTTTGTTTCGTCTGCCTCGCTGTTTTGCAGCGACACACTGTCTGATCCTATGTAAAATTTGAATCAACCGTTCGGAACATTAGTATGGAATATCAAACATGTCATATTTTTCAGGGATGTGTTATGATGACTTGATTTTACAAGTGATATTATTTTTGCTGAGAAGTTATAGACACTGGAAATTGTGTCAGTGCTGCAGTTGTCAATGTTTTAGGCGCTATGTTAAAGTTGAAAGTGTCCGTGTGTTCGTATAAATGTAATGGACACTTTATTAGTTCTGCTGATATATGTGTAGGCCTACTCGGTGTGGATTTGAATCATTGTCTACCAAAACTAGCTTACTCTAGTTTGATATCATGTGTTATTATTACTGTTGTTATTATTATTGTTGTTTTTTATTATTTTCCCATATACTGCAGCTATCTTCATATCTACGTTTTATTTCATCATAATGAAGACTTGTGTAAAAATATTGAATTGTGGTCACACGAAACGCCATAGATTTTCACACACGACAGTAAAAACAGAGGAAATTGTCTCACACAATTCATGTATACCCGCCCCGGTACTGTCTATAAGAGACTTCTTTCTCCCCTATACGGGAAATTGTGCCGCCGTGTCGACACACTGTTTCGACACACTGTTTCGACACAGTATAATTAATTGAGCCGACTGTCTCGAAACAACGGAGTGTATCGATTCGCCCACCTCTAATGTGGGCATCTAGACAAAATGTCAGCCATCACATTATCCGCACCACGGATAGCTCGTACCGTGAAGTGAAAAGGTTGAAGAGCTATAGCATATCGAGTGGATCTCGAACTCTTCAAACTCTTAGTCTGAATAGCTGTAAGAGCTTTCTGATCAGTCTCTAGAATGAAATGTGCGCCCAGGAGGAATCTTTGTAGCTTTAGAATTGACCAAACCATCGCTAACAACTCACGGTCTAAAACCGAGTAGTTCCTCTCTGCCGCGTTTAGTTTTCTAGAAATGTACATAACAGGATGCAGAGTATTTGCATATTCTTGCATCAGTGCTGCTCCAATCCCAGTGGATGAAGCATCACTCCGAAGAACAAAAGTCCTATCAAGAGTAGGTAATCTTAAGATGGGAGGAGAAGAAAATATATTCTTGATTTGGTCTAGTGAAGATTGGCATTCTTCAGACCAACGGACCAGATTAGGCGAACCTTTCTTCAACAATGTTGATAGAGGTGCCATGATCGAAGATAAATTTGGAATAAATCTCCCATAAAATTGAATTAAACCTAAGAGACTCCTAACTTGTTTCTTCGTTTTAGGAACAGAGATGTTCAGTATTTTGGAAGTATTGTGGTCTTCTGTCTTCAAGAGACCATGACCAACACGATGACCCAGGAAAGAGATTTCACCAAAACCAACAAAAGCTTTAGAAGGTTTTGCTGTCAAATTATTCTCACGTAGAGTGGACAGTAAGTCATATAACCCTAAATAGTGATCTTCCCAGGTATCACTGAAGAGACAGATGTCATCTAAGTATGCGATGACATCCGAACGATGTGACAGAATTCGACGCATCATGCGAACGAAAGTGGCAGGGGCGTTCATGAGACCAAAAGGCATAACATTCCATTGAAATAGACCCCTAGGTGTAGAAAAAGCAGTAAGAGGTTTGGCATGCTCTGCTAAAGGCACTTGCCAATAACCTTTAGACAAGTCAAGTTTAGTGAAGAATCTAGAATTAGAAAGTCTAATCAGTAGATCTTCTAACAAAGGCATCGGTTCAGCGTCGAACTTTGTGACCTGATTCAATTTGCGATAATCAACGCAAATTCGTATGTTCTTATCCTTCTTCCGGACAATAACCATGGAAGAAGAATATGGTGAAGTCGATGGTTCAATTATATTTAATTGAATCATTTCATCCAATTCCTTTTCCACTTGCGACTGAAAGTGTATAGGAATAGGATACGGCCTAACCCTAATTGGATTATTGTCGGTAAGAATTATGTCATGTTCTATGACATCTGTGTGTCCAGGAATGTCAGTGAGAACATCCTGAAATGTTTGTAACATCGACGAGACTTGTCGATGTTCGTCACCAGAAAGATTAGGAGAAACAGAAACGTTTTTCCAAGATTCCGTGGAATGTAATGGAACCACTGGAAGGGGAAGATTGACATCTGAGAAGGTAGATTCCTCATCCTGTATGACAGACAGGGATGAATAATGACCGTGAGGTGCAGGAGCATCATCCGTTGCCTGGAAAATAGGCAGCAAATAGTCCGGACGTTCGTGAAATTCCGAAAGCATGTTTATGTGGAAAGTTTTATGCTTTCCATCAATATCGACCACATAGTCAACATCGGAAATCCGAGAGACTATTGCATACGGACCTTTCCATGCAATAAGAAGTCTATTTTCCCTACTGGGGAGTAGGACGAATGCTTTGTCGCCTGGACAAAGTTGTCGTAGACATCTATTCTTGTTAGCAAACTGCCTTGCCTTCTCTTTAGCAATTTCTGATGAAGCAGTTGCTAGCTTACATGCCTCAATGATCTTTTGTCTAAGAGCAATGACATACTCATATGAGGATTGAGTTTCATCGCTAATATCATCGGCAGTGATGAGATCGTGTAATAAAGACATAGGGCCGCGTGGACGCGCGCCAAAGACAAGTTCGAAGGGAGAAAATCCTGTGTGTTCATTAGGGACTTCTCTATAGGCAAAGAGAGCCGCGGGTAAAACCCTGTCCCAATCTTGAGGATGATCTTCAGTTATCTTACCAAGCAAAGTCTTGAGCGTTCTATTCAGACGCTCAACTAACCCATTAGACATAGGATGGTAGATACTACTGAGAGATCGTTCAATATGTAAGGTAGACATTACCTGTGACATAGTGTCAGATATGAGTTGAGTGCCACGGTCTGACAATATTTCTCTGGGGAACCCCAAGCGAGAAAATATCAACCAAAGAGCATCTGCGATATCTGTAGTAGATATGCTCTTAAGAGGAATAGCCTCTGGCCAACGTGTGCACATATCGACACATGTAAGGATAAACTGATGTCCTCTGGCCGACTTGACCTTAAAAGGGCCAATAATATCTATGGCCATTTTCTGAAACGGCCGAATAGGAATGTCAGCAGCCTGGATAGGCGCAGCATGTCGTGGTCCTCTAGATTTGACCTCCTGACATACCTTGCATGATCGGCAGTAAATACGAATGTCCTTATTGACAAAAGGCCAAAAGAAAGCCGCAAGGACTCTCGACTTCGTACGGGCAAAACCCATATGTCCAGCACATTGCGAGTCATGAGCATGTTGTAATATTTGGACTCTCATGCTCTTGGGAACAAGAATTTGCGAATGTGCCGACGTAGTCGAATCTTGTACCATACGTACAAGTACGCCGTTTCTCATTGCAATCCAAGATTTTCTATTTGTATCCTGATTCGGATCACCTTTCTTCGCAAGAACGAAGAATTTTTTTAAAGAAGGATCTTCTTCTTGCAATTTTATGAAAGAGTCACGAGTGATTACTAAGTGACTATCTTGGCTATCAACTTCATTATCACTATTCAGTGAAGTTTCGGGTGTTTGTAGAGCTTGTGCTCTTGTAACTACTGCATTTGTAGCTTGCATGTTATTATCTTCCCAAGCAGCAATCTGCTGTGGGGTACACTCCCTAACTCCGTGAATACGACCAATAATAAGGTCCGCAATAGGATTAGGTAAGAGACAAGCATGCACATCTCCAGTAAAGAAAGGAGTGGCAATGCGAATTACAGCAGTAGGATATTTTTCTAGAGTGCCGCCAAATGTGACACATTTAATAACCCTTCCTGTAGCACAAGATGGATCTACAAGCGATTGTCTAACACCAATAGTGGTGCATCCGGAATCGAAAAGTAGTGAGACCGGAGTATCATTAACAAGACCCTTATGTAGAATTAAAGAACCCCTCCCGTCATGCGCAACAGCAGCAGGAAGAGCGGGAAGTGGGTGACCACAACTCAAAGTAGTTATGGTACCTGGTTCGAATAAAGTACTGCATTGGGGGCATTTGTTTGCTCTCTCAAAGTCAAAAGCAGAACTAGTGACAGCGTCAAAGTTTTTACTATCAACAACATGATTACAGGCTCCCTCAGTTTCCTGTTGTACAGCATTAGCCTGCTGATATCTCTTTTTTTTGTGTTGAGATCTACCCCGACTATTATTACCTCTGAAGTTATCAGAGTTATTATTATCTCTGCAGTTATTATTGTCTCTATTGTAATTGTTATCCTGGTTCGAATTCCAGTTTCCACGATTACTATCATGTTCACATTGATGCGAACATCTATTTGTTTGGTTCTGAGGTCTTCGGCAGGAATAACCTCTATTACCATATCCTCTTTTGAAATGCTTATAATTATTAGGGTGATAGTAACGAGTACTATCAGGTTGTCTCCAATTCTTCGAAGAAGAATCACTATGAAATTGGTTTCCATGATTTTGACAGAAATTACCGCTACTCTTTCTATCAAAATTTTGTTGGAATCTACGAGCAAAGTTTTGGCCATACGGAGCTGCCGAAGCAACTGGTAAACCTTCTTTCACCTTAGAGTTACCCATGGTTATGTGTGGGTGCGCAGTTACGTATTGGCAACAGAAATCTTCCATTTCTTTTATTGTTTTAGGTTTACGTTCATGAAGGAAAGCAAGGAAAGACTCATTGACAGACGACATGACTTTGTCTCTAAGTATTAAGTCCATAAGTCCTTCATAAGTTTTTTCCGTCTTAGATAGTTCAACCCATCGTGAGAAAGTAATGCGTATTCTTGCAATAAACTCGGAGAATTCAACTCCATTTTCAGGTAACATGTTTTTAAATTGTAGACGATAGCCGTCTTCGTTAAGCTGATATTTCTTTAACAAAGCGGCCCTGACAACCTCATAATTGCTCTTGTCAGGTTCATCCACCATATTTAATATACTTAGAGCTTTACCTGTCAGTATCCCTGATAACTGATAAACATATTTTGCTTTGTCTATGTTATGAGCTGTACATGCTTGTTCAAATCTGTCCAGATAGAACATTATGTCATCACTGGAAGGACTAAATGTTGGTAACTTAATCTTAAAAGTATCATTATTAGCCTTCCCAGAAGATGAACCCTTGTTTGAATCATTACCATTACTCATGCTCGTCAATTTCAATTTCTCCAACTCTAAAGCTAAGAGTTTTTCTTCATGTTCCATTTTTGCTTTCCTCTCATCAGACTCTCTTTGTAACTTCCTTTCTTCAGCTTGAGCCTGCATTTGAAGTCTTTCATTTTCAGCTTCTTTTTCAAGTCTTTTATTTTCAGCTTCTTTTTCAAGTCTTTTATTCTCAGCCTCTAGCTGTAGCTTTCTTTCCTCAGCTTCTGATTCCCTTTTTTGTTTTTCCATTTCCATTTGGAATCTCTTTTCATCCACCTGCATCTGCAGTTTCTTTTGTTCAGCTTCCATATGCAGTTTCTTTTGTTCAGCTTCCATTGCTTTATCATATCGAGCAGTTGCAAATTCTTCTAACTTATCACCAGTCTTCCCAAGCAATTTACCCTGCTCAATAAAGTGCTCAAATGTAGACATGTTGTCTAACATATGAGTCCAAAACCTGAAATAATTAACTAATTTATTTCAAACCTAAGTGTAACAAGTCTTAATTAAGCACTTGTATATTCACATCACCTTATATTATCCCAGTCTCTGTGGGAAACAAGTCTCCAATCAAAGAACTTGTATATGAAATATCAGCACTCAATTCTTGATCATAAGTGCACTTCTCATTCAATAGTGCACGACACTATTCATCATTCATTTATCATCAGTATAGTAGTAACAGTGCATTAGCATAGCCCATTAACTAATTACTATAACTGTAAACAATGACTATGTAAACACATGCAGAATGTAAACATTGAAAATGTAAACAATACAAACAATGTAAACAATAACAATGTAAACAATAACAAAGATCAGCAACAATACAAAAACTTTCGCAGAAATCAACTAAAAATAAAGCAGAAATTAATGAAATATCACAAAAAATGTGACGATATCTGCGATAGAATTAAACAAAATACATGACACCACAGTGTATAAACAAAAATGTTGTATGAAACTAAATTATAGACAAGAGTAGGCTAACAAATACAAACAAATCACAACAAAACTAAAGAATGTGAAATAATAACGAAAACAATATTAAAACATGTCATCACAGCTAACATAAATAGCAACAGAAGTCGCTTAGCAAATTCCAGTATCGGAAATTTGCAAACCTTACAGAAAACGCTCACAATAGACGACCTCTATGACGTGGCATAATCTAACGGAGACACCACCCAACCGAGAACCCGCTGAAATATAAACATATAAATATACAAATAACATATAGACATATAACATATAGAATGAGATGATACACAGAAGACTCAGCAGAAGTATAAGGGCACAGTTTACATACAAACAGGCCACTTAACTTAAAGGCTTCCAATCGTAGAACAGCAGAAAAACGGATGTCAATCAACGTCCTAAAGAGCGAAGCTCCAACGATGATGGCACATCTGAACTGCTTCCACTGCTAACACGATGGTACAAGAGCTTCTGACATACTGTGTGTTGAGTTGTTTCGGCACTTGACCTTCTAATCCAAAAGTAAGTTGATGGAAATCGGTACTTGGCCTTCTTCAGAAAACAACCCGTTTCAACCGGCACTTGACCTTCTCAAAAAACGACAGCACTGGAACCTTGACAGCAGCAACTTGCTTGACTTGCGTAAAAGATAACAGCAGTCCGAGTTATCCGGCAACATGTAACAACGCCGGGTACTGTCAAATTCTTGTTTCCGTCAAAAAAATTGAAATTTTGACTTTTACCGGGCAACGCCGAGTACTTTGAAAATTTTGAAGATGTTGACTGTATTGAAGAATGTTAATTTCTTGAAGGATGCTGATGAATTCTTGTTGAAAATGAAGTGGGTAAGGGACCCCGTGTTTGCTGGTACCAGAATCAAACCAGCTTATGGCCACCAAATGATGCGTGATGCCATGTGATGATGGATGGTATCCGCATGTCTGGTTTTGTGTGGTGTGCAGATGTGTTCAGTCAAAAACAATGTTCATACAAAAATAACAGGGCAATCCACATAGGACGTCAGTAAACTCACGACGTATAAAGTCAATGATTCTTGTAACAGCCGTTGACGTTTTTCTTCATTATTTATTGTGGACGCCACAGTGACAAAATGGTTACGCGAATATGTAGGCACATCAAACAGTCATTATCACAGCAACATTCAATACAGCAATAGACGGTAGACAGCATTACAATGATGAGTCAGATGCATGTTATATTTCAAAGTGCTGTAAATGTAGTCAGGTGAAAAACTCCATCCTTTTCTATAACAGCCAGGAGATAACCAGATGTATGAGATCAGTTCACTCTCCTTAGTTTGACTTCAGCAAGACAGACACGTCTGCCGAAGTATAAATAATGTCCTCAAAAATATCCTCTAGATAATAAAGGTTTTCCAAACCTAGTTCATTTAACAAAGTAGCAAGTAATGGTCCTTGGTACATGCATCAACCGATGCAGTACAATGCAGCGACATGTGAGCTGGGAAAAAACATCTCGTGACGACGACTTTCGAAGACAGGCTATGAATCGAAATCGCTCTCGACCCAAAATCGATAGAGTTAATGAAAAAAGTCAATTTACCTTGCTTTCAAGAAATACAGAAATATCACGCCTCCCGGCATGTGCAAATACACTAGAGGTATTATCCCGAATAAACGAAATATCCATAAGAGGACTACACATCCCTGACAGAACAAAAAATAGCGGAGATCCCCTCTTCAACGAGGCCTCTCTTTCGCCATTCCAAATCGCTCACTCCACTAGTGGTGGGCGGAAACCGATCGACCAAAAAGCAAGACAAGTCATGCGCAGTCCAGCGCAAAATGACAACAGCTCAAAACTTAACTGCATTCGATACCAACGCGAGAAGACAAATGCTTACCGAGAAAAGTGACTATAAATTTCAAGCAGTTGTTGCCCTTGCGTTATAAAATAGATATTGTAAAAAACGATGTTGCGAGAATTTATCACGCAACATTTACCTGTAAACATACATTCAATAAAACAGAACATGGTCAGCTCTCTCTGACAACCCTGCTTCTCCACTTTAGTTTGATGGAACAAATTGTACCAGTTTTCTTTTCTCTTCCCTAATGGATGCTACGCCTCTGTCATTCCTGTAGTAATCTTTTCCATGCAATAAGATAGGTGTAATGTTCCTGTATGACCATCATATATATATAGTCCTGTAGTTTTAAACATTCTTAGATAGTCCCTTATATGATGGATCAACATCTAGGCCATGCCTAAGTATGCCATGGAACCATTTAATTACAATCTTTTACATGGCCTTTTCTTTTTTCACACAACATTTTTTAATTAAAAAGTCAATAAAATCAATCTTACCACATATCAAGGAAATATAAACAAGTAACGATGAATTAGGCAATAGAATATGGCACACTTTCATCACTGCCTCTGTTCAGACTGCTTTCAGATGTTATTTATTAATAAAAGCACAAGTCTGTTCAACGCTTCTTGCTCCTCTGAATATTTTGGAAAAATGGCAGCGAGCAGCTTACTATTTCGATAAAGTAAAAGGCTTTGGCCAATGAGACCAAACATCTCTTTTTTTTGAATGAATTCAAAAAAAAAAAATATCAAACCACTATGCGTTACTACTACCAACTAGATTTGTATATTAGGTCAGCCAATAATATTACGGCTTCCTTCAAATTTCATCCAATCCCCTTCATCGTACTATCTTAACCTTTCTGTCACCTACTTTTTTCCCAAAAAAATATGCTATCCAATCTAAGCAGACATGACTTGACCTGACAGTATCTCCGATTCTCTATGTATTATTATCAATATTTGATTATCTAATGGACTATTTAGATAACTAACTACATATTCTTGGTCAACAAGTCTTCAGGTATACGAATATATGATTTTTATGGGGCTAAGTGGCTTGGTTCAAAATTCTATCTTTTTTTCTATGTTAGTTGTTTATTTTTAAACTACCTCCTGTTCAATTCTTTTCCACTGTACTTTCAAGCTAAATACGAGAGTTTACGTCATTCGCAATAAGAGCTAAGCGTGTTTTCTAACCGTAGTGTCCACATTGTCTAACGTTTGCATCGTAATTTGAAAATTGCCTAAGGGCAAGGTTAGCAAGTTAGTTTTAGTTTTAGAAACAATGTGAGACGTGTTTTGCGTTGGGTATCTATCCGTCCCTCTCCCTTCCACAATGTATTATAGGCAAATACTTCATTTGAACTTGGAAAGTGGGGTGTTTGTCTCAAGGACGAATTTGAAGAATAGGGTACCCTTTTTGGTTTGGCCAAAGCGTTATCAAATAATACACTGAAGGCGTAGGCGACAACTACCATTCTCGCCGAAATTTTTAGTACTATCGTATCTTTGACTTTATGCACTATACTGTTATAATCTAATTTAGATATTGTATTTAGAAGTTCACCACATGGACCAAAAAAAGCTCTTAGAACAAGCAGAAGAGAATAGAACACTCCAGGCAACAACAAAAACAGCAACAATAGGCTATCACTTCAACGGCACATCATCCAAGTAGTCAGTTATGACAGGAGGAGACTACTTATACATGCCACTCTTCTTCAACTGCTGATTTTGTTTCTGGGTCATTAAGATAGTGCTCGTTTCAATCACTCGCTTAGTCATTCTCAAGATGTACCTCCTTTAACATCCAGCCATGTTTACTGATAATACTCAACATGAGGCCAGTTAAACAATCAGTTATTGCTACAGTTGATCAGAATCAACATGAGGCCAGTTAAACAATCAGTTATTGCTACAGTTGATCAGAATCAACATCAATGTACTCCAGGTACAGCTATAGGTGCTTAGTCTCCCTTAGTAAACAATAAAGGGTGTGAAGAAATGCTAATTGTTCCTACTGTGCACTGGTTGTATACATGACGGATGTATCCTCTTGTATGTTTCTGTTCTAGTCTTACATTTAATGCCACAATCCAGCAATCTTAGCCTTATTGATTCATCGTTGCAGTGTCGTTCTCAAACAGGGGATCGTACTTATCGATATCCAATGTCCTCACTACGAGTTCTGCCGAAGCTTTGTCAGCTCTCTCATTGCCACGTACACCTGCATGACCAGAACAGTAGATCCACACCAGATCCTGAAGATTTCAGGCCATCAGTGAAGTCAGCATCATTTAGGTGATAGATCTGTACCACACATGCTATAGGATTTGGAGTCAACCCACTTGTGTGGCAAATTTCAAGATTCCTTCCCCACATCAAATTTTAATTAAATGGGAAAATTCTGACACTTCTTTAAATAACTTTATTCAAGCATTATTCTTGGTTATAGAGTCAAACACAAATCAAGGATGTTCAGTGATTAACAAAATCAATGTGAAACCTTTTTTGTCTGACCATCTGATCAAAATGTGACTGAATATCTTAATTTTGTAGGCCTGTTGGATCATATGGATATGGGGAGCACTTTTGAGTTTTCAAGACAGGCTGGAAATATCAGTCTACATATTTTCAGCGTAAAAATGCTTTTCAAGAAAAATTTGTTCATGAAATTTTCATTCACTATCCTGAAGATTTCTCATCTGTATAATAATCCAATTCACCAAATTTCTGTTGCCAATTGACCACGTAAGCCGACTAACAAACCTATAGCTCATTCCTGTTATAATCATTCTGTCTCTCCCTCTTCCACACTCTTCATCTTTGTTCAGTACCAGCAACTCCATACAAAAATATCTTATCTGAACTGCATGACTTTTGAAAGACCACGTATAAATAAATCATCACCAAAAAAACTAGCAGTAAGTATTTTGTGGCACAAAGGTCAATATGGCAACAAAGTCACACATAAAATTAAAAAAAAAGCACCAATATTTATACAAAAGCAGTCTTATAATTACAAGCTTAACTAAAAACTGTAAACAAGTTAGCAAAACAAAACTATCATGAGGTACTTTTGTGACTTTTTGATGTCATTATTATGTCAAATGATTACACACTTCCTCTTAAGTACCAATGCCTGGTAGCATAAGTAAAAATGTCGCTCCACAACTTCCTGTCTTCAGTACCATTTATCAAATCTGTGGTTGATTATTTCCATGCCATCACATCAAACTGTCAGGTATCTTCTTTGTTGACATCTATTTTTTTCCATCAATCTTTCCTGTGGTCAAGGTATATTCCAGGTTTTCGTCTTCTCATTACATGCCCAAATAAAGTGGATTGCTGTCTTCTAATTTAAGTAATAAACTTCCTTTGCATGCTGCCTTCTTTCAGGACATCCTCATGACTCTTTTAGCTGTCCACTGTATTCTTAACACTTCAGTAAATCCATATCTCTGTGGCCTTCAATGCTTCTCATGCTTACTTACAATCTTATTAAAATGTTACTTACTTATAAAAAGTTTAATTATATTTTGTTTTAAAACATACATTTGATCTACACTTCGTCATCCCCACCCTCCTTCAGCTCCCCAAGGAGCATATACCTTCAACAACCATATGCCAAGTCCTCTGTCCCTTGCCATCAGTCCCATATCTTTCAGTGTCTCCTCATTCCTTTCATTTGTCTCCAGCTCTCTTCTCCGTGTATTCCATTGCTCCAAATGCTGTGGTTTTTAGCGAGGCTCGAACACTTATCTATCAGGGGGAACTACTTCTGATAACCACATTACCTCCTGTTGTAATGCCCTGCATAGAGTTTCCTATCACACTTGTTTTTTACCTTGTTCCGCCATGCACATTGGAAAAACTTATTTTTTATGACACACAAAAAAGTATTAATATTATAAGTATGCTTCAAATAGTCAGTATAGTTTTTAAAAATGTTACATAATTCTGGTTTAAAACGGCTTGGCAGAATCGTAGTTTCTTCTCACACAATCTGTGTTTATTCAGAGTCTTAACCTAAATGACCAATTAAATCCATTTTATGTAGTTGGCTAGCTTAAAAACTTCAGCTCTCTATATTAGTTATTCATGATGGGACGACAGTGTGATTGTTACTGTTGATCAGATTCTGATCCACATCAGTGCTCAGTTTCTCTCGGCAAATGTCGAAGGGTATGAATGCTAATTGTTCCTGTTGCGAGCTGGTTGTATACACACCGGATGCATTCTTTCAAACATGCTGGTCTTACGTTTGATCCAATTTCCAACTGTCTTGCCCTTGATGATTCATTGATTGCAGTGTCATTCTCTAACAGATTATAATGAATTGCCATCAATATCTCTCCCTTATCCATATCCAATGCATCCTTTATGGATGCTCTTGAAGCTAGTCTGTCAGTCCTTTCATTGCCGTGTATCCCTGCATGGCCAGGAAAGTAAATCCACACCAGTTCCTGAAGATTCAAGGCTTCTATGGAGGTTTTCCATTAATGTCTGAGCCATCCACTTTCATGGATTGTGAGTCTGGTACAATAACTGCTCTTGTTAATGAAGTTTCAGACAGTCATCTTAAGGCTTCAGCAGCTGCACCTACCTCCATTCTCATGCTGGAGGTTGTTATCATGTAAGCCCCGCTATGGTGAGCGACGATTCTGCTCTTTTACTCTAGCAGAGAAGCCACACCCAGATTTCTCACCACAGATTACAGACCCATGAGTACACACAATGGCATCATCATCCCCAGCATTATCATTCATCAGCTGATCAATTTCCAGCTCTGCTCTCCCATTGGCCTACTGTCTGCCAAGGCTGATGATGACTTGCTGGTAGTTCATCCAGTTCTCATCTGACTTACTCCACTCTTTTTCCTTGAATATATTTTAAATTGTGGTCACCTGTCTAATTGGTGCCTCTGCCTGCACCATCCATGACATCCCCCTCTTTATTCTTGCTCCTCTGATGTCAGCTATGTTCCCATGCAGGGGAAGCCTTTTGTCTGTGGTTACTCACATATAGGCTTTTGCTTGAGCCACCGCATATCTGGATCTAACTGACAGCAATCCAAGCATGTGCCACAACTTCACAAAGGGAGTATCTCGGGTACAGCCCAAGACTATATGCATTCTAGACATTCACACTGTGATATTGACAGCGTGAGTATTCGCAGGCCATACTCGATTACAGACATGACCAGCTGATGATACAGGAGAAATAGTAATCCCTGCTGTAGCGAAAGGTTTTCCTAGTGTGATGATAGTGGTAGAGAAGAAGTAGAATCTCTCTCCAGAAAGTATGAAGTTCCAGTGCCCGAGAAGTGCACTAGTATCACAATTGAGTTACGGCTGTGAATACTCTGAGCTGGACACTAGATTTAGACTTCAGAAGTATACGTTGCCACTTTCGCTATAATAACCCTATGTGATAATATAATTACATTAGAAAAAGTAACTCAAAATTTAACAGTTAAAAATTTACTAAGTCAAATGAGTATAATTTCAATATTGATAGGATGACGACTTAAAAAATTGGGTCCAAGATTGTCCCGTCCTAGAATGTATCTCACATTGAACGAATATGGAGATAACAGTAAACTCCACCTTAAAAGATGTGAATTTAATTTTTTAGACACTGCTAAAAACATCAAAGGCTAGTGATCGCTTTCCACAATGAAGTGTTTCTCGTAAAGAAAAGGGGCGAATTTGTTGATCGACCAGACCAAAACGAGGCATTCACGTTCAACGGTAGAATAATTTCTTTCAGCTGCATTTAACTTTCTACTGGCAAAAGCTATTGGTAGAAGCATATGTGGCGGTGTGTCTTCCCGCTGTAGTAATGTTGCTCCGATGCCTACATTACTAGCGTCCGTTCTTAGTACGAATTCTTGTGAGAGATCGGGAAGGGCGAGGATAGGTTTATTTGTCAGCTTATTTTTCAACTCTGGATAAGCCTGTTCACACTCCGCGGTCCATTGTATTTTATCCGGCTGACCTTTTTTGGTTACGTCGGTTAATGGCGCGCATAATGAGTTGAAATGGGGTATATATTTCTGATAAAACCCGCACAGTGACACAATGGATCTTACATCCTTCTTAGTTTGTGGTCTTGGTGCTTTTCTCATTTTCTCTACATTCTTTGGGTCAGGAGACATTTGCCCTGTAGAGATAGTGTGACCTAAAAATTCCAATTTCTCACATCCAATATGACACTTAGTTAGACGTGCTGTCAATCCCGTTTCTCTCAGTCTATCTAACAACATGGAGAGTGCTACTACGTGTTCCTCGAATGTAGTGGTAGCAATCAGAATATCATCCATGAAGTTGGTGATATGAGGATTTTGTAATGGTTCCAACAATTTCCTCATCATTCTGGAGAAGATACTTGGAGAATTCTTTAAACCAAATGGGAGTACATTGAACTCGTAATGTCCATCCGGTGTACTAAAGGCTAACAGTTTCCTAACTTCTGGTTTCACTGGTATTTGGTAGTATCCCTTGCTTAGATCTACTTTTGAAAAATACCGAGCCTTACTCAATGTAGCAAACAACTGATTGGTGTCAGGTAATGGGTCTACCTGAGATTCAGTGATAGCATTTAGTTTCCTATAATCAATGCATAACCTGTGTTCACCACTAGGCTTCCTTAACAGCACCACACTTGAGCTGTAGGGAGATTCAGACTTTGAAATAATTTTCTCTTTTAAGAGATAGTCAGTCTCATCCTTTAGTGCTTGCCTTTTCGCATAAGGTATAGGGTATGTCCGCATACAAACTGGTGTAGGGTCAGTAATCGTCATATCATACTTTAACAGATTAGTACACCCCGGCTTATCTGTGAGTACATCAGCGTGGATTTCTAACACCTCCTGAACCTTTTTCCTCTGCTCAAGAGTTAAATATGCGAAAGTTGGTACACACAATACATATAATGAAAGAACAATGGGGAAATGCGGCAGCGGAATAGCAAACGAAAATGGGGATAAGCTAATAAGTTTCTGTAGCATTAACAACCTGGTCATTGGAGGAACACTTTTCCCACATAAGGAAATTCACAAGTTAACATGGGAATCCTCAAATGGTCGGGACAGAAACCAGATAGACCACATCATGGTTAACGGTAGATGGAGACATGCATTACAAGATGTGAAGGTAAGAAGAGGTGCAGATGTGGGAAGCGACCACCATTTAGTAGTTGCAAAACTGAAAGTGAAACTAAGAAGGGCTGGACCAACTGTAACTACACAGAAAAGGTTTGACATCAGCAAATTGAAGGACCCCCTTACCAGAAAGGCTTTTGCGGCCGACATTAAGAAACGATATCAATTTGCCAAAAGCCAGGAAAAGACATTGACTGATGATATAGACCAGAATTTTAACACCATTTCAACAATATGTAAGGAAAGTAGCAAATCATGCTTAGGATTCCAGGAAAGGAAGAAGCAAGACTGGATAACACCAGAAACACTAAACACCATAAAGATGAGAAAGGAAATGAAAAGAAAGAAAACAGAAGCGAAGTCCCCCAGGTTAAAGCAACTATATAGCGAACAGTACAGTCAACTGGACAGGGAAGTTAAACGCCAAACCCGAGCCAACAAAAGGAATTTCCTAGACGATCTTGCAAAACAGGCAGAAGAGGCAGCACTGAGAAATGAACAAACAAGATGGGCAGAGCACTTCAGAGAAACTCTGAACAAGGAAATACCAGAGACACAATTGAATGTTCCTGAGGCTGAAAACGATCTAGATGTAAATACAGACATTCCACGAAAAGAAGAAATCATCACAGCAATCAAAGGGTTAAAGAACGGTAAAGCTCCGGGCCATGATAACTTAAATGCAGAGCTATTTAAGACAGACCCTGAGCTAGCAGCAGAACTATTAGAACCACTATTTGCACAAGTGTGGAAAACGAGGACAACACCATCAGAGTGGAACAAAGGAATAATTGTCAAATTGGCATAGAAGGGAGATCTTTCAGACTGCAATAATTGGAGAGGAATCACTCTTCTCCCACTTCCCAGCAAAATACTAGGCAGGATAATTATATAGAGAATTTCAAAGGCAGTAGACTACAAACTGAGGAAAGAACAAGCAGGATTTAGAAAGAACAGAAGATGTGTATACCATATATTCACTCTCAGGAACATTATAGAGCAGTGCTCAGAATGGCAAAGACAGCTTTACATAAATTTTGTTGATTTTGAAAAGGCTTTTGACAGCATACATAGGGACAGTTTATGGAAAATACTGAGGGCTTATGGAATTCCAAGCTGCATAGTGTCAATCATAAAAAGCCTCTATGCCAACTTTACGTGTAGTGTTGGGCAGAGCAACCTAACCTTCGAGGTGAAGACAGGAGTACGACAGGGATGCCCCTTATCAACCACTCTATTTTTAACAGTCATAGACTGGGTGATGCGCCAGACAACAGAGGGCAGTCCAAGAGGAATAAGATGGACTACATTTTCAACATTGGAAGATCTGGAATATGCAGATGACATTGCACTGCTGGCACATTCACATCAACACATCAGGGAAAAAACGGATAGACTTAATAAATTTAGCCAGCAGGTGGGCTTGAACATCAATTTAAAGAAGTCTGAGGTCATGACGCTCAATGTGAGCAACCCTGAGCCCATATCAGTAAGGAATCAGCAACTGGTACAGACAGATACCTTCACATACCTAGGAAGCATAGTAACACCAGACGGTGGGGCAGGCAAAGACATCAACATCAGAATGAATAAGGCAAGAACAGCCTTCTTTAGCCTAAATAACTTCTGGAAGTCCTCCCAATACAGCACAAGCCAAGATCTGCTTACTCGTAGCAAGCAAGAGGACATGCATACCATCATAGCTGGCAGACGCTGGAGCTGGGTTGGTCATGTCCTCAGAAGAGACCCCGATGCCATCACAAGAACAGCTATGCTTTGGACCCCTGAAGGAAAGCGAAAGAGAGGCCGACCAAAAACAACTTGGCGGAGGACTGTGGAGGCTGAGATGCAAAGAATGAACCAGAGTTGGGGCACTGTACGAAGGATGGCCACCGACCGTGCAAAGTGGAATCAATTTGTTGTTGCCCTACAAGACGCCACTAGGCGTGATGGCCACTGACTGCTTTGACGGTCGGTGGTTAAGGATCGAAGAAGAAGAAGAAGAGTTAAATGTTCACTCACATTAACCTGAGCATAGCTTTCCGTAGTTGTTAGGGGATATTCCATGGAGGAAATTGGTTCATCCTGCATTTCTGTTGCAATGGCCAGGGTCATGATATGTGCAACTTCTGATGCTTCCCTGTCATAATACTTTGTGGAGTTATGTGGGACTTCCCTATATGCAAATAGTGCTGAGGGTAAGTATGTGTCCCAAGTTTCAGGTTTCTCCCTAGCCAACTTTCTAAGGATTAAAATGAGCGTGCCATTGAACCGCTCTACCTGACCATTCCCTTGGGCGTGGTACGGGCTACAATGATAATGTCTAGCTTGAAATATCCTGAATACTTCTTGTGTTAGCTTTCCCCTAAACTGAGAACCTTTGTCAGTCAATATTTGATGTGGGAAACCTAATCGAGTGAATATTGTTAACAGTGCCTCTGCCACATGTTTCGAATCTATCGATGACATTGCTACTGCCTCTCCCCACATAGAGCAAGTATCGACCAAGGTTAAGATATATGCATTTCTCTTCTTGGTCCTACTGAGGGGTCCAACAATATCCACGGCAACACGTTCGAAAGGCGTTCCCATAATGAGCATTTCTCCCAGTGTTGCTGGTGCAGTCCTATGTTTAGGAGCTACTCTTTGGCATTCTGGACAGGATCTCGCATACCTCTTTATGTCCTCTGTGATCCCTGGCCAAAAGTAGTGACAGGCTATCCGTTGTCCAGTGGCCCTATTCCCATATGTCCACTGAAGGGTATAGCATGTCCTAGCTTCATAACCTGCTCCCTGTATGATTTTGGCACTACAAGCTGTCCATGTCCTTTAGGTCCTGTTCCAGCTTTTCTATATAGTAGGCCATTTTTCATATATAAGTCTCCTTTCTCTGGAGGGTTATGGTTTTTATGTAATTTTCCAAAGCAAGCCTCAGTGTACTGTCAGCAGTTTGAGCCTTTCTCATCTCTTCTGGATGAGTATTGATGATAGTGTCCTCCTCTTTCTTAGAGCTTGCCCTGATCTGGACTGTTGCCATTACTATGGGTCTTATAGGTTCTCCAAGAAAGACATATCTACATCCCAGTATTAATGGGTAGATAGGGTTGTCCATCACTGCTGCTTTGATCTCTCCTTCCACATAGCGAGATCTTATGTTGATACGGGCTATGGGCAGTGTCATGGTTCCTGCTTCCTTGACTGGTCCTCTGATTTCCACGGTTTCTGTGGTTATTTGTTCAGGACTCACCAGAAAAGAGCACACTACTGAGTCAAAGTCCAAGCCTGTATCATATAAGCACAGTACTTGGGTGCCATTCAAGGTCACTTCCTCACAGACAGGTGGAAGATGTGGTCCTTCTGACTATCTGCAAGGTCCTTCCTTCCCTTGTTCCCTGTTGTAAGGCAGGCAGCGTGATGAGGAGGGTTTTTCCGTCTGCATTCCGCAGTATTGTGGTTACTCATTTGGCAAGATTTACACCACTTTCCTTCCTTTCTTGGAGGTTTCTTTTCTGATCCTAGATTTTTTTTGTCTTTATAATCAGTTCTGTGTTTTTTCTTGTTGGAATTGTCCCTATGTTCATAGTTGGTGTAGTTTTGTGAAGGTTTGAAGTTCTCCCCCTGCTTCTTTTTATTTCCTGATACTTCTGACTGAGTTGCTTGATATCTTTCAGCAATGGTTAAAATATCTTCCAGTCTCTCTGCTCCTTGCTCCATGAGAAATTTTCTCATTTCTTGAGGCATGGATTCCCTCAGCTGTTCCATCATGACCATTTCTTTTATATCTTGACATTTTCCTAAGCTAATCCATTTTGTCAGATAAGTTTCCAATTTGGCAGAAAACTGATGATAGTTTTCTCCTGGAAGTAGCTTAGCAGTTCGGAGTCTCTTTCTATAAGATTCAGAATTATTTTCGTACCTGACCAGTAAAGCTTGTTTTAAGATTTCATAATCTTCCTGGTCTTCTTTTGAGAGTTTTAAATAAACATCGTATAAAACTCCCCTCAACCCTTGAGATAGTTTAAGGCTCCATTTTTCCTTTCCCAATCCATAGGTAGAGGCCAGTCTCTCATATCTATCCAGGTACGACTCAATGGCGTCCTCCTTCTCAATAAATGGATCCACGTGGAAACTCATGGCTCCATTTGCCGTGCTATGGGTGGAGCTACTCTCAGAGTGAGGTGAGCTAGCACCATGATTGCTAGCTGCTCCCTCGAGTTCAAGTTCCTTTAAACTTAACTCATGAGCTCTTTGTAACCTTCTTTCTTCAGCTTCAGCGTCCAATATTAGTCTCTTTTCTTCTCTTTCTGCTTCTAATTTCTTAGCTTCAGCCTCAAATCTTTTGGCTTCTCTCTCTGCTTCTAAGCTTCTGGCTTCTCTCTCTGCTTGTAGTTTTCTTTCCTCTCTGTCCATATGTTTGTCCACTTCCTTTGTGACATACTGGATAAGAGCATCACCTGTCAATCCTACGTCCTTTCCCTCTTGCATGATTGCAGATCGAAACTTCACCAAATCAGCCATGATGCTTACTTACCAGAGGGTATATAATTTTATCTTCACTAACCAACTAACTGAATTAAAATCTATTAATTACTTTGAACAAGACAAATCCTTAAAGCCTTGTGAGCGTCTCCTATTTAGGCTCAGGATAAAAAATAATATCCCGCGAAAGAGCCCCCAATGTAGCGAAAGGTTTTCCTAGTGTGATGATAGTGGTAGAGAAGAAGTAGAATCTCTCTCCAGAAAGTATGAAGTTCCAGTGCCCGAGAAGTGCACTGGTATCACAATTGAGTTACGGCTCTGAATACTCTGAGCTGGACTCTAGATTTATTAGACTTCAGAAGTACACGTTGCCACTTTTGCTATAATAACCCTATGTGATAATATAATTACATTAGAAAAAAGTAACTCACAATTTAACAATTAAAAATTTACCAAGTCAAATGAGTACAATTTAAATATTTATTATGTACAGCTATATATTCTTGTAATGAGAAATGGGTGTTGGAAGATGGTAAAATGAATGATTATTTATAGTTACAAATTAAAATAAATAATAGAAAAAGTCTTGGATTTATCTTCCACTGAAATTACACAAATGTTTGTCACAGTATCTCTTTGATATCTCTGGCTATCTAGTTCTCATCATAGACAGTCGTTTTAGAAACTGCTCACAGGATTTGTTGGATGGATACACATAAAACTCATCTGATCTTAGCCACGTCAGCTTGAGGTTCCTGAGACACACTTGAATAAACAGACTGTCCTTCAGCCCGCCCTATAACTACGGGGGACTAAGGTGTTGAAGATTGGTTGACCTCTAGGCTTCAGTTAGCAGGATCAACGGTCCTCAATTCTTTAGTTTCTCGATCAGGAATGATCATAAACATTGATCATAAAAACCTGGAACAAAAGGTAATAGGTGGCCATGGTGTTCCAACAATCTCACCACCAACTGCTGTTCATGATGTGACCATGTCTTCAGTGTTTGTATATAAATGAATGAATCATGGTAGTATGTTACAGAGATAGCATGATAAGATAATGTCTACTGTGCAGAAAATAACAAAATACATGAATAAATCACATGTTATGATACATGGGTACGATATAACCTTTGCTTTCCACTTATGGATGTCAAGTCACTTATGTACTTGCTGGTATGTCGTAAGCTTCCAGGCAAGAACTAGCCATGATATATTTGGCTAACCAATTAATGGTTATGCTTCCTGACAATGCCGGTGGAGGTTATCTCTGGTTAGCGTCATTCCCTTTTTATTATAACTGATATAATCAAATCGTAAATAAAATCTGAAATAAAATGATATTAATCATACATATATCTCTAATAAACTTACATACCCTCTTAGGATTTATAAGCTCACGGTGAGACTGTATTGGCTTAATTTAATCTGCCCTGCATGCAGCGGGAAAATAGAACTTTTCTTGCAGATGCTGTCTTCCAGTTTCTCACTCTGGCTTCTGGATTTGGTGTGTGTGATTTTCAACGCGTCGCTCTGTCCTTATATTTCAGTCTCTCGCCCGAACGAGAAAGCACCTCCTAAAGTCCCAAAAGATTTTCGTTTAATTTCTCGGTTTGAGACGATTTGAGGCGATCTGTACTTTTTCTGTACATGTTTTCTCTTCTTTTCACTACACACTTATATCCTTCCTTCCTTCCTAGGTATCCTTTCATTTTTCCCATATGAGGCTTTAATTCTATTCAAGTTTTATCGCAATTCGTTTAGGCATTTATGTATAATAAATTTTTAAAGATTATTAGCTAACTTTTAGCAGATGTGATGACGATGAAAAATGTTAATTATTTTTAAAACTTTTTATATTTCAATAATATCCTTTTGGATATCATTTATAGTATATCTCCTTTGGTGAATTATTTTTATTTAATTGTATTCCAACCAGGCGTTTTCTTGTAGTTTTAAATTTAATGTCCAGTAAATGCAAACTTTTAAAGTCGGCCATTTATTCCTATATTCGCCATCCTACCTTTTTCAATACCGTCCGGCTGAACGTAAGTCACATTTTTTCCGCCTACTTCAAACTTCAAAGCAAGCTCCGTCGCGTGTTATCCTTGCGCTGTGTGTGTGTGTGTCGCGCTACACATTTTTCCCACAAACACAGCAAGAGGTACCAAATCTCGCTACACCTGCTCCAGGAGCACTGCAGTCATTGTTTTTAAGGAACTCTGTTGGGAAGTCAACTGCGTCGTTGGGATCGTCGGAAATCATGGTATCTATGCTCCAATAAACCGTTTCATTTCCAGTGAGTAGCTCCAACAATAAGTCTGCAATACTTTAAAATTTTGTCTTGAAGAAACAATCAAAAACTTACATTTTAAGGTTATTTTTAACAAAATGATGAGTTAAATCCGTTTCCGGAATGAAACTGGGTTCTACAGTCAAAAACGTACATTTTATTCATATTTCACTGTCACTCACTTTGTGTTGCACAATTCACTGACTTTCCTTCCTTGAGCGTTACTATTTTCGGGACAGTACATATAAGGGAAACAATACAATTAATGTTTAACTTTCAGCCACAGTTGCATCCCTTAGATGTGACCGACGTACAAACGACGAGAATTATGGAGCTTGATTATTATGATTATTATTATGATTAGTCACCTACGTTTTATGACAGAATATCAGTCAGATGTTTTCATTATACTCGTAGAATATCACTTACATATGCTTGTATAGGGCTTATGGAATCCCTAAGACCATGGTCTCCATCATTAAAAGCCTGTATGCTAATATCACATGCAGTGTTGGGCAGAGTAATCTAACTTTAGAGGTAAAAACAGGAGTGCGGCAGGGATGTCCCTTATCAATCACTGTTTTTAAATGTCATAGACCAGTTGATGCGCCAAAAAGCAACGGAAGTCACTAGAGGAATGAGATGGACATCATTCTCTGCACTGGAGGATCTAGAATATGCAGATGAAATGGCACTATTCGCACACTCACAGCCAAGTAAAAACAGACAGACTGAATAAAAATAGACAATAGGTAGGACTGTACAGTAATCTCCAAAAGGCAGAAGTCATAACAACAAATGAAAGAAATCCTGCACCCGTAAAAATAAGGGACGAAAAGCTGGAAAATACAAACACATTTACATATTCAGGAAGCATAGTAACACCAGATGGCAGAACAAGCAAAGGCATCAACTATCAGTAGCCGAATACATAAAGCCAGAAGAGCCTTCGCCAACCTAAACAACATTCGGAAATCCTCCCAGTATAGTACAAACACTAAATTTAAAATATATGTGAGCTGCGTAATTTCTATACTTCTGTACGGTGCAGAATGCTGGCGAGTAACAGGAAAGGAAATGTCCAAAATGTCCTCTTTCCACATAACCTGTCTAAGAAAAATTCTTTGAATTTTCTGGCCGAACACCATCACCAACCAAGAACTGCTAACACGGAGATACCAAGAAGACATGCTCACGATCATAGCGGGTAGACGCTGGAATTGTTTTGGCCACATCCTCAGAAGAAACCCTGACACAGCCACCAGAACTATGGACTCCAGAAGGACAGTGAAAGCAAGGATGGCCAAAAGCCCCTGGCGGAGAACTGTGGGGGGCAAAGATGCTAAGCATACACCAGAACTCGGGCACTACATGAAGGATTGCTGCCGACCGAGCAATGTGGAAACAGTTTGTTGCTGCCCTACAAGGTGCCACTAGGCATGATGGTCACTGATTGCTTTGTCAGTCAGTGACCAATGACCAAATAAGAAGATTCTTGTATTACTGTGTGATTTAAAATCTTTATATACAGAAAAATTTCTTTGTATTTTATACTGTCTTGCTTTAAAAAGTGATACATTTACATTTTTCAATAACAATGTTGGACTAACAATTACATGTTTTATTGCAGTGTATCAGAAGGATCTCACTATGGACTCCATGGTAGGCAGGGGGAGCCGAGAAATGGCTCTGTGTAGGACGTGACGACTCCTTCGAAGAACTCAGAACTAGAGCACAGTATTTTAGCTCTGCATATTTGTAGAGCCCCCTTGGATGGCTGGGAATGCACAATATGCCACGCGCTTCTTCGTCCCAGCTTTTAACCAGATGTGATGATTCTTTAAATGCAAACAAAGCTGGAGAAACTGGAGCTCCTGACTTTAACTCAACACGTTTTGGAATAGCAGAAAAGCCACATGAAAAGCCTAGATCAACAGTGTAGATAATACAAGATACCAAGGACTCTTCAACCATGTATTGGCTACAAGAGAGCTAAATTCTCGGCAGTCTTTGTTAACTCTTTGCCTCCGGAACAACGCTCAGAGCGTTGGTCAGATTTGATATATGTGCCAAAACAACTCTCTGAGCGTTGTTTTTAGTCTATCACGAATTACAATTACGGCACAGGGTGGAAAATAATTGCGGAGTCAAAGAGCTAAACAACATTAGTAGCCTCTTCAACCATAACTGACTATGGGACAGGAACCTGAGGGGATAACCTTCAGCTACATTTTTCTCTGGTGCTCCTTTCAGTGTGATCTTTTCTCTTCTGCTTGTTCTGAAAGCTTCTTTTCATCCAATTTGTGGTGCCGCCGTAGGGAGCATCGCCACTTGGTGGGATCGGCAGCTTCATCCTGCCAGGTTGCGGTATTTTTTTCAATCCCTTCATGTTTCTTTTTCACACATCCTTGAGCCTCAGCTGTGGTCGCCTGGCTGATCTTCTACCATCTGCCAGTTGTCCGTAGAATATCTCTTTGTGAATGCGACCATCTTGCATGCGGCAGAAATGGCCAACTCGGCGTAGTCTGCGCTGTCTAAGCAGTGTATACATGCTTTGAAAGCCATCACGTGGCAGCACCTCAACATTTGTCCCTTTGTCTTTCCAAGAAATACCAAGAATGTCTGGTAGTTACCGTAGATCGAAGGTATTGAGCCTTCTTTCTTGCTTAGCATAGGTTGTCCATGTCTCGTTGCTATGTAGAAGTATATATTTATATCACATAGTATCAATTAAAAGGTTGAGACTGTGGCGTAGCGTAGGAAGGATAAGAATTTATTTAGAAGAAATAATAGATATGACTGTGGAAGATTGTTTTCCCACTGTTGAAGGGAGACAAAAGAGTGTAAATTCTCCTAACTAGACAAGGTCTGGAAAAGGTTGTAAGGAGATATTTGGTCTCTCGCTATCATCGTCCCCTTCTCAGTTATCTATTATTATTATTCTTAATTATACTGGGATTAAATTATATTTTACGAGGCCCCCCCCCCCCCCTTTTCCCCTTGAAAAAGGAAGATAAACATCAGACAATATGTAACATCTAATAGAAGAAACAAGGCATGGGGTACATTATATACACCCAATTGGTTTATTAAAATTAAAATGAATGGATGGCGAATGATAGTATTGTCGATGGAATTAGTGTCTGCTGTAGGTAATATGTGTCTCACATTTCAAGTGTGTTTCATCATGGCTGACAAAAGATATGGCATTGACATGGTGAGTTCCCTTTTCATAGGAACTTAGCTTTTCAGCCCCTGGCTGATAGTGAAGCGTGGTTAGTTCTCCGGTCTCCTGACGTTGTACCAGGTAGGTCTTGAATGGTTCGGATTTGCCTTCACTGTACTCGACTCCGTATTCTTCTCTGAGATTGGACTGTCGTGCAAGGCTCCACCATAGACTGAAGACAAATACGGCTTCATTAATCTTCTAGCTTTAGAAAGCTGTCTTTCCCTAAGCCGTCCGTCTGCCAGTCATATCAGATTTTAGTCTCTAACATCATATGTCTAGAGCCTAATCTTGAAATCAAATTTCCCCCCTTTCTATTATATTTCTCTGCCCCAGTGGCAGTATTATAATTCTTTTAGTACTGATTTATCGTCAACGTAACACGATGAATTTATAAATGTCAGTTAACCCCACCAAATTTATCATAGAAATGTCGGCAACAGTATTATAGAATTGTCTGACAACATTATCACAACACTTCATGTCTGGTCGCATCGTCATGTAAATAATGAATATATGTCACGGTCTGTCAACATTATCGTTAATATTATTTCCCGCTAGTCTAAGCGTCGGGTCGAAAATAAAGAATTAATATAGAAATTGATATATATATATATATATATATATATATATATATATATATATATATATATATATATATATATATATATATATATATATATATATATATATATATATATATATATATATATATATATATATAATATATATATATATATATATATATATATTCCCGTTATACATTATTATGAACATTTTGTACATATCCCGTGGGATCATAAAATGCACTCGATCATATGTGGCTGGATGTGATCGTAAAACAAAAATATGAATAAAGTAAACGCAGTTCGTACCAATCTTGCGTCGATTTTACAAGGTACTACACATTTCATCACAATACTATTTTCTAGCGAGATTTTCACTTACCTACTCAGATGGACTCTAATCAGCAATTTATAGACACGTGGCTTCACAGGGCTTTTAATGCGTGAATTCGCCGCTATCTGGATTAGGTCTAGCGTTCTCGGTTTCCTGGGCAAGTGAAAAATGGCTGGGTTTGCCGCACTTTTAGCGGGTGATTTCCGCTTGGGCACGTGATCCGAAGCGTGCATCATGTGACTTTGGCATCATATAGACGCTCCAATCAATAACGTTAAAAGTCACGTGGGGTTTCCTAAAGTGGCATAAACTGATTCTACCTAGGTTTAAGTAGTCTGTCCTAAATTAAAGCGGGTTTCTAGCTACCGAGGTCAGGTCAACAATGACGTCGTATCTAAAAAATAGTATTAGACGCTAGGAGAACATCCACGAGCGATGAAATTTCAGTGATTTTTTTTTTTCGGCGTTCCGATCATGCACTGAACATGAGAAAAAAATGTCTCGTAAATAAAAAAAAAGAAGAGAAGATTGGGCAAGTCGTCACAGAGACTAGGTCAGCTACCTTATGCTGTAAAAACCTTTAACTACCAAATCTTCATCAACAACAGTCAAACTAATATGGTTTGGATTTTTTGCACACGGACAACTCCATCAGTACTCCTATCTCCTCCCTTAGATCACACAAGGAGGATCTCAGCACAGTGCACGAACTCCGTAGCACCAACAAGAATGCCAATGTGTGTGTATAGGAATCACACATTCTATAAATATTTTATCATGGGTACGTTTCAAATTTTTAAAATTTTCCAGGGCTGTGGCCTTATGGCCTACTTTATGATTTCAAACTGCCATGAGATTTTTAACGTGCGCAACTTGCACACGGGATCGCCTATTTTTTCGCCCTTATCCGAGAAGGCTAGGCATCTGATCTCACCACCCAGGAGACCAGGGGGAATATGACATCATTTGGACCACTTGTTCTGAAAAATAAAATTCCATATATTAAATTCTCTCTACTAGAAATCGAACCCGCTACTTCTAGAATTCAAGACGGGCGCCATACCTCATAGCCACTCCGACCCCAAAAATAACATGGTAATACCATAATATAAAAGAATTTGGTAAGATCACCAATGTGGGACAAATGACAGGGTCCAGAGAAATACTACTAGAGCACAAGCTAGGAAGACGTTGCGGGTGTTAAATAGGACACACTTAGGAACCCAATTAATAGCACTATAAGGTAATCCTTCTTCTGGACACCCCAGGTTTCGAGACATAGAAGAAGACTTAGAAACACATGGAGAAGAGAATAGAGGCAGGCATGAAGGCGAGTGGAAAAAGCATGGACAGACTTTGAGCGAATGGCACGAGCTAAGAAGACATGGTTTGACTTTATTGAAGGCCAATGCTCCAGATGGACCTTTAAGGTAACAGATGATAAATGGTGAATTATTTAAATATTCTTGATATCAAGTCTGCTTTAAGTGTATTTTATTAAAGTGTACAAACTGAACTTTAGTGTGTGACACACCACCCCACCTCCACCCCCCACACATTACGATCACGCTCTATATTTGAAGATTCACTTTGACATGGGGAAGGGAGATAACAAAAACTACTAGCCTCTCCAACAGTTCATGATTTATTGTCGACCTTTAGCATAAATGTTTATTGAGATAATTCCGGAGAGATGTGTGTTTTTAGAACAATCGAATACAGCTGGAGGAAAGACAATAACATAGAAATGTAAATAAATATGGGAAGACGGGTTTCATTGAACTGGGAAATATATGGAAAGCAAATGAGATCAAGTCCAACGCAAAAATAAGAATTCTCAACTAATGTTAATTCATCTATCTTGCTCTAATGTAAGGCTCAGAAATACTGACCTCGGCCAATAATGCACTTTTTTTGGGGTGCAAAATTGGCTCAGCGTCCATTCACGATGTACTGTCACCGCAAGGCGATGGCGCCGTCTGGTTGGTCCTAGGTTCGATTCCCAGTAAGCCTATCTCTTATATTTTCTTGTCTGTTGTCTAATGTCATCCTTTATGTTCAACGAGTACCTGTTAATTACCTTTATTTACTTACTTATTTATGATAATAAGATACCACCCTTCCCCCCACCCCAAGACAGCCCGTTCTATATACAGGGTGTCTATAACGTTTTTGTGCAACTTTAACTTCTGGTGTGTACATGACAGGAGCACACAAAGCAGCATTTAAAAACATAATTTACATATTTGTTTTAAATGTTAGTGTTATCAATTATGGTTCGATCCCCAGTTGAGGTGGGATTGTTTAGACCGCAAATGGGTCCGGGGTTGACTCAACCTCATGAATAGGGTACCAGAGCAACTCTGGGAAAAGTTAAAGGCTGCCGGCGTCATGCTGACCATATCACCCCTAGTGTGCCGATGATAAAGGAAATATGGGCCTAAAACCATATTTTCAATATGCCTTAATGAGCATATAACGGGATCCTTTTCCTTATCAATTATGTGTTAATAATTGAAAATGGCGGCAGTAAATGAAAAAGTTAACTGTGTGTTGGAAAATCAGACTGAATGATGTGTAACGGAAAGATGGCAGTTGTGTTGAAGCCTAAACATTTGAGCTGTATTGTGTTTAAACTTGATAAACTATGTTGTTTATAGTGTGCTTCTACCTTGTGAAAATCCAAAGTTAACAAAGTTTAAAGTTGCACAATGACTTTATAGAAACCCTGTATATTATCTTACAGAAACGAATTATAGCGCTAAATAGCTAATTCAACTGAAACAACATAATGACTAACTTCTAAACTATATGAACAATGGGTGATGACAAGACATTAGAGCTTGGAAAGACACGCCCTTTTTCTTCTTAAAGTATCATGCCTCGTGGCGTAGGCAATCATGTCTTTCCATAGCTTCCTGCATCCGGTCAAATTTATTAATTCGGTTGTTGACATATTTCCTTGAAAGAAAATTGATTTCTTCTTTCTAACACGACAAATAAGCTTCCTTTCTACAGCGGTCTCTGACGTAACGTATTGATTACTCATTTGTTTAGCTGTCCATTGTATTCATAACGTTTTTCTAGATTGTATTTATAACGTTCTTCTAGATTGTATTAATAACGTGATTCTAGAGATGCACTACGGAAATCAAAATTTAGCATTACGTGGCAGTCCTTGTTTTGGAAGCTTCATGGAAAAGAAATACAGTGAGACTTAACACGCACGGTGAAGAAGAATAGTGATAGCCATTTTAAAAAATGGTAGTCACAAAGCAGGTACTGCATGAGGGGAGTAAAATGTTATAGACTTCCATATACTTATAAATGAGGTGGTTTGAACATTTCATGACAATAATAAAAAGAACATGGAATAATTTGAGCGGATGACGTAGGATAAGAGCGCTGGGTACAACTACTAACAGATGGAATATGCGAATATGCTTTGTAGGGAGCAGAAAATAACGAAAATAAACATAATATTCCAGAGTATCTCAAGACACAAAGAATAAAGTAACACTCTACACTAAATAGCCACAGAAACAGAATGTGTGCACAAAATAGCTAAATGTAAACACTGTGCAAACCCGTTGAAAACAGTAGAACACCATCGACGACTGTGTCCTCCACTCCAGGGAATGAAACAACTCCTCCTACCAAACACCCCATCCATAGACGATACACTTTATGGCAAACTAAAACAGTTTATACGAACTGCGCAGTACCACATAATGGTATCAAGGTCACCAAGAGTTGACATTCAATGACAGTGAATCAAAGCCAAGTCAACACGTTTCAGGAAAGTAGGACGGTGGTTGTTGTCATGGTAACGCGTCTTAAAAAGGTAGTCCCTAAGCAGATACTGCCGTAGGGGAGGGAAGTGTTAGAGACTTCATCAGACCAAGTCCAGCATAGAGAGGTGGGGGTGACCTGTTCCCTTCCTGGCTCATTTTTCCTTCCCTAACTCAAAGTCAGGCACCCAATTACAGCTGGTTAGACTGGAGCGTGTCGTAACCGTGATTCGAAACTGGCACCTTTGCGCTTAGGAGAACGAACGAACGAACGAACTTTATTTTCGAAGGGTTAAGAGTCGGGCTCGCAGGCCCGTCTAACATTCTGCCCTTCCACTCTCATTTATCTTGCACACTATATCCTTTCATTCCCACATGTTACTTTAAGCATCAATTTAAAGGCATGCAACATTATAAAGTTAACATAACAGCATTCATTTACAGTATGCAATCATAATAAAAAATGAGTAGGTTTTTTAGACAAACAAGATAGTCATTGAAAAAAAAGCCAAAAAAAACTTAATAATTTTTTTTTTAAATAAATAAAAGTAAATAAATACATAAAACATAAAAAATAAAATAAAATAAACAAAACAATAAATAAATAAAATAAATAAATTCTGTGTACGGCACTCACTCGTGCGGTCAAAACGTCTACAATTAATCTGTATTTTTAAATGTGTCATCAATCATCAATACAAAAATTACATAAACACATTCTCGCTTATATCCATAAATTCTTGGTGGAAAATGAAGTAATTATAAAAACACTTTCTTATGCATTTCAGTAGCAGGAAAAGCCTTTGAGCACTTTAAAAACAAATGTATATCTGCTTATTCTCATATACAACATCCCATTTAAGCAAACGAAAACATTCACATTTCTAAAGTACAGTGGTATGCGGGTACATTCTCACATACATTACATTATATAATAATATTACATGAATATAAAACAAATTATTCACATTATTAAAAAAAAACTAGCGGAAGAGGAAAAGAAATGTTGACCTATGGATGAGATGTTGTGAGGTGAATGCTGTTTCTATGGGGGTAGATAAACAATGTTGATGAAGTGTTTGAAAAGTGCTTTGTTAAATGAATATTGTTGTGACGTATAATGTAAATTTAGCCTACAGTATCCGACAGCCTTTTGGTAACACATCTTAGGAGAGTAGAATGGTGGTTGTTGTTATGGGGAGGTTTAACCCCCAAAAATGAAGAATTTCATTGAAAATATCAAATTTTAGATACATATTGCACTGGAAAGTACATTCATTTGCCCACATTTCTGTATGTTTATTTTCACTAAAACCTTTGTGGATGATTTTATATAAATTTTTAAAGTATGTCAGGTAAGTGTATTTTTACCTAATTATATATGTAAAATATACAAATTGGTATATTTGTGATGCTATATTGCTTCTAATGCATGGATTTTAATTTTCGGTACCGTATTCATTTCCCTGAAGCAAACAGAATTCAAGTTTTTCAAACATAGTTTCATGTGTAAAAATAATTTTGACTGGCTAATTTTTATTAACCATGGGGTCCTTTGATGGGTCATCGAAATAATAACGTGACTGGAGGTATTCCAGTAGAGTGGTAGGGTACCTCCTTATACGCAAATAAAGCTGCAGGTAAGAACGAATCACAGGATTCTGGTTCCTCCTGTGCGAGCTTACGTAAAATTGTAAGTAGAGTCTCATTATATCTTTCCACTTGTCCAATCGATTGTGGATGATAAAATGTGCGGACGAGAATATTTTGAAAAATCCTAAAAATTTTCTCCATCAGTTTCCCTCTGAACTTTGAACCATTGTCAGTTAATATCTGATAAGGGTATCCTAATCTTCTGAATATTGAGAGCAAAGCCTCTCCTACATATACTGAGTCTGCTGAGGGTAGAGCAATCGCTTCCCCGCACATAGTACATGTCTACCAGAGAAAGGATGTATTTTTTCGGAAACTGACAAAATGCGCATACAGTCTGCTGAAATGAAGAATTTAATGAAAAGTAAGCTACAAAGTATGACACAGAACATGGAATCAATAAAGGAAAATACCAGAGATGATTCCTACATAGCAGGGGGATACCGAAGTGAGTAAATTTTGTATAAAAGTGTAATTCCTCCCTTTTTTCTTAATTTTCTCAAAACCTCATTTTTCACACAAACGTGGGCACGTTGCCCATGATTTTTCAAAAACTATTAGTGATACAGCAGTAAATTTGGGCCACATGCTGTACACATAGTGTTCATTAAAATAAACTAAAATAAAGGATATATGTTAACAAACTACAAAACTGTTAAGAAATAGCTAAGATACCCCCCTTAAAAATTTGAACTATTTTTCGATTGGTATGTTAAAATCCAAAAAAAAACTCAGATATCAAACCAATCAAAATTATTTTAGTATACAATCATTATCATGTATTAACAAATGAAACAGCCAACTTTCATAACTCAAGTTGTACTCACATTTGAGATATCTTGGGCAACAAAATACCCAAAAAAAAAGATAAAATTTTCCCTTTTTTCACTGTTTTTCCGCCATAGATTGCAAGTTTTTAGTATATACCTCAATGTTTTGTATTTTTTTCAGTCATTTTGCTTGTATAAATGACCAGATATAGATATTAACTTATAATTCTGTGTTTTTCATTTTGGGGGTTTAACCTCCCCTTATGGTAACACATCTTAGGAGAGTAGAATGGTGATTGTTGTTATGGTAACACATCTTAGGAGAATAGAACGGTTGTTGTAGTTGTTATGGTAACACATTTTGGGAGAGTAGAATGGTGGTAGTTGTTATGATAACACAACTTAGGGGAGTAGAATAGTTGTTGATGTTATAGTAACGATACAAACAATAATAACAAAGACAATAAATATTATTGTTACGAACTGTAGGACTTTATTTAGGCTGTAACTCACGTACAAGCGTTAAGCTTAACTAAGACAGAGTGATTGAAAAGTCATGATTTTTTTTTTTAATTTTATTTATTGACACCTAACCAAATACTTTTTTATGATAAAAAGGTCAAAATAAAGAAAATTAATTGCCGCTGTATTACGTAAAATATTATGTCACATTAACATGACAGCTTAGCCTGAGATCCCGTATGCTCAGTACTGAGATTTCACTGCGGGCAGAAAATTGTACTGTCTCTTATAATATCAGGTTATTGTATATTTTAGATTTTATGACACTATATTCTGCTTCTGGAAACAAACTAAACTTTATTAATCAAATGGCAGTAATTGCACATTGTTCACACATATGTTTCATAAAAATCTAATAGATACAAATGAAGATTTTTTCGAATTAAAAATCAGGAGTGACTTTTCAAACGCTCTATACAATGTTTCTTCAAGATGCAGCCCTAAACTATTTACCACATACAAATGTTACAAAGTTATTAAATAGTGCGTCAAATGCTGGATGCTCAATCAGGATTTATGTTTTTATACACGTACAAATCTACACAATTTAAAGATGGTGGAATTTGTGTGTATGTAAATAGCGCTATAAGTGGGAAGACAACATCAACAGATGGGCAGGAAAGAGTCTTTCGGGGTGTACCTTCGATGGATGCTGAAATGGTAGTTGGTCTGATCTGACAGCTCTATGTATATATACAAGGTCTGTCCGGAAAGTAATGAGACTGATTTTCTTGCGCCAATCAGAAGGGCCGGTTGGCGGAGTCTCCAGGCGTGACGGTTGGTGGGGGGTGTTAGGTAAACGATAGATTTCTCGTCAGTTGACTCTGAGCTTTTACAGAGTGCGGATCGCTTGCGAAGTGGACAGCTGTTTAAACGTCGCGTAAAATGCAGAGGAATGTCGAGCAGCGATAAAGTTTTGTGTAAAACTTGAAAAATCCGCGACCGAGACGCTTGCTATGATACAGAAAGCCTACGGGAAGGATGCTTTATCGAAAGCACAAGTGTTTCGGTGGCACAAAACGTTCAAAGAAGCAAGAAAGAGCGTCGAGAATGAACAACGCACAGGGCGCCCATCAACGTCTCACACTTCGGACAATGCGGATAAGGTGAAAGCGGTTTTGGACTCTGACCGACGTCTGAGTCTTAGATTGATAGCAGATCAAGTGGGACTTCCAAAATCCATTGTGCATGAAATCGTCACGAAAGAAATGCAGATGCGGAAAGTTTGTGCCAAATTGGTTCCTAAGGTTTTGACCGACGAACAGAAGAAAAACCGTGTGTCGATTTCTCGTGAGCTTTTAGACAGTGTGAGGAGTGAACCTGGTTTTTTGGAAAAAGTGATAACCGGTGATGAAACGTGGGTCTTTGAGTACGATCCGGAGACGAAAAGGCAGAGCTCTGAGTGGCACACTATCGAGTCTCCTCGACCAAAGAAGGTTCGAATGAGCAAATCAAAGATGAAATCGATGCTCATTGTCTTTTTTGACTCTAAAGGTGTTGTCGTAAAGGAGTTTGTACCACCTGGACAAACGGTCAACGCTGCATTTTACGTGGAAGTGCTTAAACGGCTGAAGAACAGAGTCGCGCGCGTCCGCCCGGAGATGGCCAACACCTGGGTTATTCACCACGACAATGCGCCGGCTCATGCGTCCCTGTTAGTGAGAGAATTTCTGGCGAAACAGACCGTGGCAACGCTGCCTCAACCTCCCTACAGCCCGGACTTGGCCCCGGCTGACTTCTTTTTGTTTCCCCGGCTCAAATCCAGCTTGAAAGGACACCATTTTGGGACTGTTAAAAACGTGCAAGCTGCCGTGACGAGTGCTTTGAAAGAGATCCCCGTTCAAGACTTCAAGGCGAGCTACGACGCGTGGCAGAACCGCTAGCAACGGTGTATTGATGCTCAAGGATGTTATTTCGAAGAATTTTAAGTGTATGTAAGCATGTCTTGAAATACACCAATTTTATGGAATCAGTCTCATTACTTTCCGGACAGACCTTGTATATGTATGAATGTATGTATATATATGTGTATATATATATATATATATATATATATATATATATATATATAAATGTATATATATATATGTGTATATATATATATATATATATATATATATATATATATATATATATATATACTGAAGCACATTAAAGACGCACCACTATTATATATAGTGATGCCGAGAAGCTGGAAAAAAAGTGTGGGAATGGATTTTCCCCGTGTTTGTCATGAGGTAGAGAGCGAATTGCTGCTGGAATGGAAAGTGCATGATTCACCCTACGGGTTTGTGTACAGACTACATGAAAACAATTAAAGTTACACGTGCAACACGATTCCCAACAGCTATGACCCTGAAAATGTGTACGCGTTGTGGAAGTATACTCGGTATAAAAAGGCCGTTGAGACAAAATACCCAGTACATGTGCTTGAAATGCCACGACTATCTGAAAACGACCGCCAACGAGCCATTGGTATGTTGGAGACCGGAATGAGCTCGCGGGCCATTGCCAGAAGGATGAATTGCCACCACAGCACTATTGTACGTCTCAATGAACGTTACGGAACCACTGGCAGTGCCCGGGATAGACTTCGGAATGGCCAACCACGAGTTACTACCCCTGCGCAAGATCGTCATATTGTGCTGAGTCACCTAAGGAATCGTTCTCTCCCGGCAAGTCAAACAGCAAGAGCAATAGTGGGTAGACGTGGGCAAGTCTCTCGAATGATAGTCATACGACGACTCAGAGATACAGGCCTTACTGCAAGACGACCTTATGTTGGGCCAAACTTGACTCACAGACATCGTCAGCAGCGCCTGCAATGGGCAGAGCAACATGTCAGATGAACTAGACTTCAGTGGAATGCTGTCCTATTCACAGACGAGAGCAGATTCAACATATCCTTTGCTGATGGACGTATGCGGATTTGGCGACGGTGTAGAGAGCGCTTTGCAGATTGCTGTGTTCGTCAGCACAACCGATTTGGAGGTGGCAGTATTCACATTTGGGGAGGATTCAGTTTTAACCATCGTTTGCCTCTTCACGTCTTCCGTGGAAATGTTAATACTGTGACATATCGAGATGAGGTTCTGGATGCATTGGTTGCTCCTGCGTTCACAAATTATCCAGACTTGCAGCTTCTCCAGCAGGATAACGCACGTGCGCACACCGCATGCATTACGCAGCAATATCTACAGCAGCAGAACATTGTGACGATTGATTGGCCTGCTCTATCACCAGACATATCCCCTATAGAACATCTGTGGGACGAGCTAGGACGCAGAGTCTACAGGCAAGGTTCTCCAGCTAATCTGCAACAGATCGAAGCTGCTCTTACACGTGAATGGGACTTGATTCCCCGGAATTTCATTCCGAGACTTGTGCGTTCCATGCGGAGCCGTTGCCAAGCTTGTTTGCAGGCACATGGTGGACATACAAGATACTGAGGATAGTGTGAATGAATTTTTTTATTGGTTGCATTTTTGGTTTTCTCCCTTGCCTGCACAGAATGCAATGAATTTCATAACAATCAAATGTACAAATTAATGCCCAGCATGGATTCATAGGAAAATGAATAAAGATTCCAAATATGTAAACTTGTAAACACTTATATTTACATTTCACATTCTGTTCATGGATTATACAGGTGGTGCGTTTTTTATGTGCTTCAGAACGAACGAACACACACACACACACACACACACACCGACACACACACACACACACACACACACATATATATATATATATATATATATATATATATATATATATATATATATATATATATATATATATATATATATATATATATATATATATATATATATATATATATATATATATATATATATATATATATATATATATATATATATATACACAGGTCGGTAACCCAGAATCCAAACATCAGAAAACCAAAATATTCCGAAAATATATATTTTTTTTTTTTTGGCCGAGAAATTTTCGAACCAATTTTTTGGGAGACTTAGGCTGCTTTGGGTGATGTTTGGGCGGTTACTTTGTGCGATACCCGAAAACCGAAGAAAATCCGATTTCCGAAACATGTCCGTCTGCGAGCATTTCGGATTCTGGGTTACCAACCTGTGTGAGTGTACATACATACATATGGCTGCAAGTAGATCCTGGTGACCTCTGAGGAGACTAAGAAAGAACAGGACTACTGATTCCTAGGGCATGTCATAAGAGGCAACCAACATGAGGTTATAAACGGGGCTGGCTACCTCATCATGACAAACAAATCGCTACAAAAACCGCTTTAAGAACATGTACAAGCTTTGATGCATGATTTCTTGCAAGAAAACAGCTGCCGCCGGGACTCCATACTCCATTTGGTGCAACATGAGAAATATACACACACACACACACTCACACACACACACACACACACACACACACACACATATATATATATATATATATATATATATATATATATATATATATATATATATATATATATATATATATATATATATATATATATATATATATATATATATATATATATATATCAACTGAGCTAGTACAATTTCTGTTTCATGACACACAGACATGTATTATTAGATCACAAAAATTGGTGCAAACTGGTTCAGACGTCTACTAAAATGACGTGACAAAATAGACCACCCAGCTCAGAGCCAAGCAGACAGCCATGGAAGATATCAGTCCAGCAACACCTGAATAGAGAGAAAGCAAGGAATGGTTGAATTCATTAGTTAATGCTTCTTTTGCTCTATATGTCTGTACCAAGCAGTCACGTGCACCTACAGCGATGGTCTTTGTGGTAGATTGTTTTACATGAGGTTGCCAGCACCATGCACAACCTGCATTAGTCGCCTGGTACGAGATGCCTTGAGGTGTAGTAGACCGACTCTTTCTTTGTCTTGTCAGTGGCCCTAGAATCTATCAGATTCTTACAAAGAAATGCATAAACGAAATGGAACTGAAGTCGACACTAGCAGTACAGTATGACGTTATAATGCTTCCACAGTTAGCGGCAATCAAGACACCACCGCTATTAAAGTCTTCATCAGCTCCACATCTCCGCATCGAAGGTTAGCTGTAATGGAACTCCAACGTCGTCTGCCTCTTATCTTGATTGTGCACTCCGATGGACTCTTTTCTGTCTCTTGTCTTGATTGTGCACTCCGATAGACTCTGTCCTGTCTCTTGTCTTGATTGTGCACTCCGATGGACTCTTTCCTGTCTCGTGTCTTGATGGTGCACTCCAATAGACTCTTTCCTGTCTCTTGTTTTGATTGTGTACTCTGATAGACTCTTTCCTGTCTCGTGTCTTGATTGTGCACTCCGATAGACTCTTCCCTCTCCATCTCTTGATATCTTCTCACATATAGCGCTGTCTTCCCCTTGCACGTTTGCCTTCAACTCTTCCTTCTATTATGGTCCTTAGCATGGTGTTATGTCTTGTTACGTGGAAAAAATATTTTCGCTGCCAAATTTTGATCTCCGTCATTAATTGTCTTTTCATTCCTAACTGTTATTTATTTCTTTTCTTCTCTTTCCATCAGATGACCACATTCTTCTATATCCACATTTGGAGAGTCTCACATTCTTCAATTCTTTCTTCCAATTGCTTGTTCAGTGTGCACGTTTCAACACCATACAGTAATGATCAGTATATATATATTTATGTTTATATCTCTTCTTCTTTGATCCTTAGCCGCCGACCGTCAAAGCAGTCAGTGGCCATCACGCCTAGTGGCGTCTTGTAGGGCAACAACAAATTGATTCCACTTTGCTCGGTCGGCGGCCATCCTTCGTACAGTGCCCCAACTCTGGTTCATTCTTTGCATCTCAGCCTCCACAGTCCTCCGCCAGGTTGTTTTTGGTCGGCCTCTCTTTCGTTTCCCTTCAGGGTCCAAAGCATAGCTATCTTGTGATGGCATCGGGGTCTCTTCTGAGGACATGACCAACCCAGCTCCAGCGTCTGCCAGCTATGATGGTGTGCATGTCCTCTTGCTTGCTCCGAGTAAGCAGATCTTGGTTGGTGATGGTATTCGGCCAAAAGATTCGGTGACTTTTTCTTAATCATGCTGTGTGAAAAGAGGACAATTTCGACATTTCCTTCTCTGTAACTCTCCAGCATTCTGCACCATAGAGAAGCACAGAAAGCACACAGCTCTGATATAATCTTAATTTTGTGCTTGTGCTGTATTGAGAGGACTTCCAGATGTTGTTTAGGCTAAAAAAAGGCTGTTCTTGCCTTATTCATTCTGATGTTGATGTCTTTGCCTGCCCCGCCGTCTGGTGTTACTATGCATCCTAGGTATGTGAAGGTGTCTGTTTGTACCAGTTGCTGATTCCTTACTGATATGGGCTCAGGGCTGCTCACATTGAGCGTCATGACCTCTGACTTCTTTAAATTGATGTTCAAGCCCACCTGCTGGCTAAACTTATTAAGTCTATCCGTTTTTTCCTGGATGTGTTGATGTGAATGTGCTAGTAGTGCACTGTCATCTGCATATTCCAGATCTTCCAATGTAGAAAATGTAGTCCATCTTATTCCTCTTGGACTGCCCTCTGTTGTCTGGCGCATCACCCAGTCTATGACTGTTAAAAATAGAGTGGTTGATAAGGGGCATCCCTGTCGTACTCCTGTCTTCACCTCAAAGGTTAGGTTGCTCTGCCCAACACTACACTAAAGTTGGCATAGAGGCTTTTTATGATTGACACTATGCAGCTTCGAATTCCATAAGCCCTCAGTATTTTCCATAAACTGTCCCTATGTATGCTGTCAAAAGCCTTTTCAAAATCAACGAATTTAATGTACCGGTACAGCTGTCTTTGCAATTCTGAGCATTGCTCTATAATGTTCCTGAGAGTGAATATATGATCTACACATCTTCTGTTCTTTCTAAATCCTGCTTGTTCTTTCCTCAGTTTGTGGTCTACTGCTTTTGAAATTCTCTTTATAATAATCCTGCTTAGTATTTTGCTGGGAACTGAGAGAAGAGTGATTCCTCTCCAATTACACTGACAAACAACATTTTTCTTTCTTATATAAGATTAAGTGTTCTTATGTCAGTTTCTTGCGCTGATTTCAAATCTGAAATCCGTTTACCTCTATCACATCGGGTTCTTAAGATATTTGTGAATAAATATATTTTTGGGAAACCGTTATTTGCTCCGTTTCATTTTTAGTACATAACTTATTAAAAATTAATAAAATGCAAAATAATTCTACTTTTTATACTGCTAAAAGATGCATGACATATGTTACGCTATTTTTCAAATAGTTACTGTATTTTGAAATAATTCTGAGCGAAATATGGCTTCTAGAAGTTGTAGAAATTCGGCTGATCTGTTCTGTTACGTGTGCGGATATTTTACCGATCGTGTTCACCAGAAAAACTTTACACCATTACTAAAGAAAGCATATGAACTTTATTTCGATTCGAAAGTTGATGATGCAAATAAATCTTGGAAGCCAAATGCAGTTTGTTCGACTTGTGCAAATACATTGGCAGGTTGGTTATGAAAATCGCCGAAGCATAAGTCGATGCCTTTTGGTGTGCCAGTAATATGGCGTGAACCGACAAATCACGCTACTGATTGTTACTTCTGCTTGACAAATATCCATTGTTTCACTTTTAAAACTAGAAAGTCTGTGGTTTATCCAAATATTGAATCGGTTTCCAAACCAGTGCCTCATGATCCAATCACGTGTCCGATCCCAGTTCCAACAGAACAATATCCGTTGGACGTGAATGAACGAACCATCAGAAAGTGATAGTTTACCTGCTTTAGAAACTAATTCTGACTCGGATTATAAACCGGTGAATGATGGTGTTCCCTTAATTAACCATTCAGAACTTTCAGATCTAATACGTGATCTCGCTCTTACCAAAGGATAAGCGGAATTACTCGGTTCGCTACTCAAAGAATGGAATCTTTTAGCGCCCAATACTCCGATACCTAAATTTCGTCATAGACACAGAGAACTTGTTCAATACTTTGAGATGGATGATGACATTTGCTATTGCAAAGATGTAAACGGTCTAATGGTGCACCTCGGTCATGAGCACATAGTCAACGAATGGCGACTTTTCATCGACTCTTCCAAGACTAGTCTAAAAGCCGTGTTATTGCATAATGGAAATTTATTTTCATCAATTCCAGTCGCCTACTCTGTTCATATGAAAGAAACTTATGACAATATGGCTATACTTTTGGCAAAAATAAAGTACAATGACTACCAATGGCGGATTTGTGGAGACCTAAAGGTCATTGCAATTCTTACGGGCATGCAGACTGGGTATACTAAATTTTGTTGCTTCCTATGTGAATGGGACAGCCGCAACAGACAGGAACATTATGCAAGAAAGGTGTGGCCTATCAGGGATCGTATGCAGCTCGGGCATAAAAATGTAATACACGAGTCATTAGTTAACAAAGACAGCATCATGTTTACCACCGTTACATATAAAGTTGGGGCTCATGAAGAATTTCGTAAAAGCGTTAGATAAAACGAGCAAAGCTTTCACTTTTCTTCAAGAAAAGTTTCCGCAAGTTAGCGATGCAAAGATAAAGGAAGGTATCTTTGTAGGACCTCAGATTAGGAAAGTTATTGCAGACAAACAATTCGAGAACTTGTTACATGGTAGTGAACTTCGCGCATGGATGGCATTCAAATCGATCGTCAATAACTTTCTGGGAAATCACAAATCTGTCGACTATGTGCATATTTAAGCAGTGCATAGATGCATACAGAATTATGGGCTGTAACATGTCCCTCAAAATCCATGTGCTCGATTCGCATCTTGACTTTTTCCCTGACAACCTTGGCGAAGTCAGCGATGAACATGGAGAACGATTCCATCAAGATATCGCCGTAATGGAGTCACGTTATCAAGGACGGTGGAGTGTGACCATGCAGTCTGCAAGATCTCCCTTCTTGGGCAATTTGACAATTATTGCTTTGTTCCACTCTGATGGTGTTGTCCCCGTTTTCCAGACTTGTGCAAATAGTGGTTCTAATAGTTCTGCTGCTAGCTCAGGGTCTGTCTTAAATAGCTCTGCATTTAAGTTATCATGGCCAGGAGTTTTTCCGTTCTTTAACCCTTTGATTGCTGTGATGATTTCTTCTTTTCGTGGAGTGTCTGTATTTACATATATATATATGGGAATGCAATGTTGAAAAATGATGTGCCGTTGAGAACTGGTTCACAGTGGTTCAGAAACATTTTTGGGGCCTTTTTTTCAATTTCAGTTCAATGAAAATACTAAACTGCTGCCTTTCAAGTAGGCTCGGGACAATCAATTGTTATATACGAGCAATTATATACGTATAAAGCCTTTTATGATTCTCAGTTTTAATTTGTGATTTAATTGTTTAGGAACGTGTGCAGAGACATGATCTCGTACTCCAATGGTCATAGACTTGAAGAGGAAGACGAAGAAGAAGAATTGTTTAGATGTCAGTATGCGCCTCATGTTGCTTTTAAAGTGTTAAAAATGGAATGGCTTAAATTATTTAACAGAGATTGAAGTTATGATGACAAATATTTAAGAATGTATCGTTCTATAAAGCCGTGTCGTCGGAAGAATCGACTGCAGTTACTGTTGATCAGAATCGACATCACTGCACTCCTAGCAACAACATAGGTGTTCATTCACCTTCAGAAAATGTCGATGAGTATGACTTGTAAAATGTAAAGGTAGTCTCATATTACATACAGCCGTAAAGGTGTGAAGTGTTAGAGATTTCATCAAACGAGGTCCAGCTTTTTGTTAGTAGGTGTGGTGGTCAGTTCCATTCCTAGCTGCCTCTGCCTTCCCTAACTCAAGAGCTGTCAGGTACTCATTTACAGGTAGATAAAGGTAAACGTTTCATGACTTCTGTCATGTCATGACTCTAAATGTCAGAAAATTCTTCACTCATTAAAATAAGGGACCAAACCTGGAAAATACAAACACATTCACATACTTAGGAAGTATAGTAACACCAGAAAGACACCAGTAGCTTAACGAATAAAGCCGGAACATCCTTCACCAACCTAAACAGCATCTGGAAATCTTCCCAGTTTAGAACAAGGACTAAACTGAAAATATATGAGAGCTGCGTAATTTCTGTATTTCTGTAAGTGCAGAATGCTGAAGAGTAACAGAAAAAGAAATGTCCAAATTGTCCTCTTTCCACACAACCTGCCTAAGGAAAATTCGACTTTTCTGGCGAAATCCATCAGCAGCCAAGAACTGCTAACTCGGAGCCACCAAGATAACACGTGCATCATCATAGCGGGTAGACGGTAAAACTGGGTTGGTCCATCACCAGAACTGCCATGCTTTTGTGACCGGGTGGCCAGAAAGGTGTAATTTTAGACTGAGTAATAGTTGTCGATCTTGTCTACGGTGTATATTTGTGCCCATCTACCGTGGGAATGTTACTTCTTGTAACCGAGGAAGTGGAGGGGAACTGCGGTAAGACGTGGAATACGATGGATGGGTTTGAAAAAAAAATCGAAAAAAGGTGATTCGTCTTACGAGGACAAAAGACAAAGAAAATAGTCTACGTTACGGCCACAAGGCCTTCGTCAGGAAAGGAAAGAAAGTGAAGGCTAGATAGGACACATAAAAACTAAATAAAATAAAAACTGGGTACTTCCCTGAAGGCAAGAACCGAAATTCTATGAAAATCGCTGTCTGTTTGTAAGCGCGTGGCTGAACAGAAAAGTGACTTCCGCCGCCGGATGTACACAATGCATACTAAGAAACTAAAAAACGAAACCGGAAAATAAACTACCCAACGTGATAAAAGTGGGGACTGGAAATAGAAGGGGACAGAATGAGTGGGAGATAAATAAATATGAAATAAAAAAAATGTATATGGCATACAAATAGAAGAATAGGATAAGAGTGGAAAGAGTAAAATAGAGCAAGAGAGGAGAGGGTGACCTCAGACAAAGGTGTGAAAAGTGTTGAGACCGGCTGGTTTTAGACACCCCATGCGGTGGATAAGACGGTTCTCAAGCTGTTCTCGGCTGGCAGTGTCAGAGGAGCAGGATCGGATCGCTGTGACCTGGATGTCGATGGGACCATGGTGGTCAGGACCATTGAAGTGTATAGCAACTGGTGTGGACTTTTGCTGAGCGATGTCATTTAAGTGCTGGCTGAATCTGTCCCCAAGTCGTTTGCCTGTTTGGCCAATATAAGTTTTGCAGCAACGTTTACATATGATCGTATAAATGACATTGCGCGATTCACACGTGAAGCTACTAGTGATGGTGTACGTAGCCTTAGGAAAGGACACCTTCTGGGTTGATATGACATACTTGCACGTGTTGCATCGTGTCCGACCACAGGGTAGTGTGCCAAAGTGAGTGGCATTCTCCTTTGGGAGACGGCTGTGAACAAGAAGATCCTTCAAGTTCTTGTCACGTCTATATGCCACCAAAGGTGCTTCACTGAATACTTTTTGGGTCAGAGGCTCAGCTTGGAGGATAGGGAGGTGGCGGAAAAGGATCTGTTTGACAGTAGTACTGTGAGGGTGATGGGTCAAGATTAATTTGACTCTATCCGAAGTGGATTTATGGTGAGGTTTGAGGGCCTCCAGACGAGAGATGGGGAGCACACGTTGGAGAGCAGAGGTGAGAACATGTTCTGGATAAAGTCTGTTACGGAAGAAATCCAACATCTCATTTGCTCGTAAGTGGAAGTCATCGTCGTCTTGGCATAAACGGCGGAGGCGGAGGTAGCTGTGGGCATCTGTCGGCTTGTAGTATACTAAGGTATTAAGGCCGGAGGGCGTGATAGAAATAAAAATGTCAAGGAAGTTGACAGATACTGTGGAGACGAGGGAGGTGAATTTGATGGTGGGGTGAAAGTGGTTCACAAAGTCGATGAAGCGGTGTAAATCAGTCTCAGACATATCTGTGAGACCTATGCCATCATCGATATATCTGCGGTAAAACCCAGGGAAAGGACCGGAGTATTGTTGCCATATCTGATGCTCCAAATGGCCCATGAATAGACAGGCATAGCTGGGACCCATCTTCGTTCCCATGGCAACACCACTAATTTGGTCAAAAAACTGACCATTGAATTCAAAGGAATTCAGTTCACCTCCCTCGTCTCCACAGTATCTGTCAACTTCCTTGACATTACTATTTCTATCACGCCCTCCGGCCTTAATACCTCAGTATACTACAAGCCGACAGATGCCCACAGCTACCTCCTGTATACCTCTTCTCATCCTCGGGCCTGTCGTGACTCCCTTCCTTTTTCACAACTTCTCCGCCTCCGCCGTTTATGCCAAGACGACGATGACTTCCACTTACGAGCAAATGAGATGTTCGATTTCTTCCGTAACAGAATTTATCCAGAACATGTTCTCACCTCTGCTCTCCAACGTGTGCTCCCCATCTCTCGTCTGGAGGCCCTCAAACCTCACCATAAATCCACTTCGGATAGAGTCTAATTAATCTTGACCCATTACCCTCACAGTACTACTGTCAAACAGATCCTTTTCCGCCACCTCCCTATCCTCCAAGCTGAGCCTCTGACCCAAAAAGTATTCAGTGAAGCACCTTTGGTGGCATATAGACGTGACAAGAACTTGAAGGATCTTCTTGTTCACAGCCGTCTCCCAAAGGAGAATGCCACTCACTTTGGCAAACTACCCTGTGGTCGGACACGATGCAACACGTGCAAGTATGTCATATCAACCCAGAAGGTGTCCTTTCCTAAGGCTACGTACACCATCACTAGTAGCTTCACGTGTGAATCGCGCAATGTCATTTATACGATCATATGTAAACGTTGCTGCAAAACTTATATTGGCCAAACAGGCAAACGACTTGGGGACAGATTCAGCCAGCACTTAAATGACATCGCTCAGCAAAAGTCCACACCAGTTGCTATACACTTCAATGGTCCTGACCACCATTGTCCCATCGACATCCAGGTCACAGCGATCCGATCCTGCTCCTCTGACACTGCCAGCCGAGAACAGCTTGAGAACCGTCTTATCCACCGCATGGGGTGTCTAAAACCAGCCGGTCTCAACACTTTTCACACTTTTGTCTGAGGTCACCCTCTCCTCTCTTGCTCTATTTTACTCTTTCCACTCTTATCCTATTCTTCTATTTGTATGCCATATACATTTTTTTATTTCATATTTATTTATCTCCCACTCATTCTGTCCCCTTCTATTTCCAGTCCCCACTTTTATCACGTTGGGTAGTTTATTTTCCGGTTTCGTTTTTTAGTTTCTTAGTATGCATTGTGTACATCCGGCGGCGGAAGTCACTTTTCTGTTCAGCCACGCGCTTACAAACAGACAGCGATTTTCATAGAATTTCGGTTCTTGCCTTCAGGGAAGTACCCAGTTTTTATTTTATTTAGTTTTTATGTGTCCTATCTAGCCTTCACTTTCTTTCCTTTCCTGACGAAGGCCTTGTGGCCGTAACGTAGACTATTTTCTTTGTCTTTTGTCCTCGTAAGACGAATCACCTTTTTTCGATTTTTTTTCAAACCCATCCATCGTACTTCTTGTAACATGTGGGCAGACCTTGAGTTGTTGACGATTAGGAAGATAATCTTTACTAAGATGTGATCTCATGTCATCCAAACTGAGCATAGGTTTCCTGATTTGCTCCCTAGAGGGATGGGCGCAGCTTTGCCTGACATTTTGACGTGGCTGTCATGTGGTACTGGAGTGGATATAAAGATTTAAACTGAAACAGTGAGAGAGTCGAGTCAGAGTTGAGAAGGAGCCAGATCGTCTTCATGTGCGGTATGCATTCTCGGTATGATGCACCAGTGAGGTAGAGGATTTGATATCGCATATGTTGCATCTGTGCTAAGAGAACTAACGACAAAGAGAGAGTCCAGCAGTCTGTGATGGGTTATATGGTGTTGCGTAGGAATTACCTACAAAGTAAACTTGTGGACACCACTTTTTCTGCATGACTCATTTGCTACCTGATAGGGTTTCATTAATAAAAGTGGGACCCGTGTCATCAAGAGAGTTTTTCTGTAACTGCGGAACGTGTGTGAAAGTAGGCCAGAGAGAGTGACGACAACATTACACATGAATTCGTATCCTTCTTCACACATTGTCTTCGTACTGTCACACTATGAACTCCAGAAGGAAAGCGAAAACAAGGATGGTCAAAAGCCACCTGGCGGAGAACAGTGTAGGCAGAGATGCCAAGCATGAACCAGAGCGGAGGCACCATACTGCTGACCGAGAAAAGTAGAGACAGTTTGTTGCTGCCCTACAAGACGCTGCCAGTCATGATGGTCACTGATTACTTGTCAGTCAGCCACCAAGGACCAAAGCAGAAGCAGACGGCAGCGTGACACTACCAGTATTCAAGCCGGGAACACGGTAACTTTTTAATACGCTCTACTCATTGTGCTGATTGGATGCTCAGTGAAAATCTACCCACTCTGTAACCACAACATTGTTCTAATCCGTGTAATATAGACTTACCAGAACAACCAGCTGCAGATGACTGTTTTTTTATAGTATCAAAAAGAGTCTGAGAGCCTGTCTTCTGTGCGTCGGTGCAGTCTGGGTTCTTCATGATGCGTGTGTCAAAACATAAAATGAAAGCTGTGACCCCACTGCAATAACGGAACAAATAAAAGGGTATTTGTAACATTTCAAGACAATAAACACAAATATTGGAAATCAGTTGTATAACATTTACAAGTAAGACTAGAGACAGAGGCAGAGAGAGAGAGAGAGAGAGAGAGAGAGAGAGAGAGAGAGAGAGAGAGAGACAGAGAGAGACAGACAGAGACAGAGACAGACAGACAGACAGACAGACAGATTGAAAAAGAGAACAAGAGATATTGCGAGACAGGGAGATTGAGAGATTGATAGATAGAGATTGAGAGAGAGATATTGCGAGAGAGAAATGGAGAGAGAGATTGAAAGATTGAGAGATAGAAAGAAAGATTGAGAAAGAGAAATTGAGAGAGAGAGACTCACAGATAGAGAGATGGGGAGAGAGCAAGATAGAGAAAGAGAGAGAGAGAGATTGAACGAACGAACGAACGAACTTACTTTATTTTAAAAGGGTTGAGAATTGTGTACGCAGGCCCGTCTGACATTCTGCCCTTCCTTTCTCTCGTCTTTTATACTGATTTCATTTATTCTCACATACATTTTACCCATCAATTCAAGGAATTCAACGTTGAAAAGGTAAAATAATAGCATACTCGCATTCACAGTATCTAATTATAAACATGAAATAAAATATGTTGAAAAGTACAAACTAAATATTACCATAAAACAAAATATGTTAAAAGCACTAACATCATCATTAAACCTAAATTCGATATTATATCATTTGTTCGGAAAAATAATCACATTAGGGTGGCAGATTGAGAGAGATTGAGAGAAAGAGAGATTGAGAGAGTGAGAGAGAGACAGAGAGTTTGAGAGATTGAGAGAGAGATTGAGAGATTGATAGAGAGTGAGAGATTGAGCGAGTGAGAGACTGGGGAGAGAGATTGAGAGAGAGAAACAGAGAGAGGCCGAGAGACAGAGAGACAGACACACAGAGAGAAAGAGGGATTAAGAGATTGAGAGAGAGACAGAAAGAAAGAGACTGTGAGATTGATTGAGTGAGGGAGAGACCGAGAAACAGAGAGAGACAGAGAGAGACATAAATAGAGACTTAGAGAGAGAAAGAGGGACTGAGAAATTGAGAGAGAAAAAGAGATAGAGAGAGACATAGAAGAGAGATAGAGAGAGATAAAAAGAAAGATATTGTGAGATTGATTGAGTGAGAGAGATTGAGAGAGAGAGACAAAGACAGACATAGAAGAGAGAGAGAAAGAAACATTGAGAGACTGAGAGAGACAGAGAGAGAAAGAGAGATTGAGAGAGAGATTGAGAGATTGAGAGATTGATTCAGAAAGAGAGAGATTGAGACAGAGAGACAAAGAGATACAGGCAGAGAGGGACACAGAGAGAGACAAGGACAGAGGGACAGACAGAGAGACAGAACATAGCGGGGCTTATACAATAACAACCTCCAGCATGAGAATGGAGGTATAAGCAACTACTACAGCCTTAAGGTTGCTGTCTGAAACTTCATTAACAAGGGCAGTTATTGTATCAGACTCACAATCCATGCTGCGGAAGGTCGAAAGTAGATGGCTCCGGCATGAATGGAAAACCTTCATAGAAGCCTTGATTCTTCAGGAACTGGTGCAGATCTACTGTCCTGGTCATGCATGAGTATGAGGCAATAAAAGAGCTGACAGACTAACTTCAAGAGCACCCATAGAAGGTGCATTGGGTATGGATAAGGGGAAGATACTGAGAACAATTAATGATCGCCTGTTAGAAAATGACACTGCTATCGATGAATCATCAAGGCTAAGATTGCTGGAATTTGGCATAAAACGTAAGACCAACAGGGATGGACATATGAGAAGCTGCATCCGGCGTGTATACAAGCAGCGCGCAACAGAACAATTAGCATATAAGATCCCTCTATATGCCGGTTTTTCCTGTCTGTACGAGTTTTGTAACGGTGTCTCAATATACTCTATGTCATTAGTAGGACCATATGGAGTAACTCTACATAGTTTGATTCAGATAGATCAAATGGTGCGGAAATGTTTAGGCAGCAGACATTAGCTTTTGTAAATGTAGATTATTCCACACAAAACTAATTGTTCCGTTGAAAAATTCACCTTCAGCATATGTGAAATATACTGTGAAATAATACGATGGACTACATTTTCTATATTGCAAGATCTGGAATATGCAGATGACATTGCACTACTAGCACATTCACATCAACACATCCAGGAAAGAACGGATAGACTTAACTAAGTTTAGCCAGCAGGTGGGCCTGAACATCAATTTAAAGAAGTCAGAGGTCATGACGCTCAATGTGAGCAACCCTGAGCCCATATCAGTAAGGAATCAGCAACTGGTACAGACAGACACCTTCACATACATAGGATGCATAGTAACACCAGACGGCGGGGCAGGCAAAGACATCAACATCAGAATGAATAAGGCAAGAACAGCCTTTTTTAGCCTAAACAACATCTGGAAGTCCTCTCAATACAGCACAAGCACAAAATGAAGATTATATCAGAGATGTGTGCTTTTTGTGCTTCTCTATGGTGCGGAATGTTGGAGAGTTACAGAGAAGGAAACGTCGAAATTGTCCTCTTTTCACACAACATGCCTAAGAAAAATTCACCGAATCTTTTGGCCGAATACCATCACCAACCAAGATCTGCTTACTCGGAGCAAGCAAGAGGACATGCACACGCAGGAGCTGGATTGGCCATGTCATCAGAAGAGACCCCGATGCCATCACAAGAACAGCTATGCTTTGGACCCGTGGGGGAAAACGAAAGAGAGGCCGACCAGGGACAACCTGGTGGAGGACTGTGGAGGCAGAGATGCAACGAATGAACCAGAGTTGGGGCACTTTACGAAGGATGGCTGTAGCAAGTGTAATTTGCTGGGGAGGTTAAGATGTTATCCCTACAAGAGGAAGAAGACGGTGTCTGTGTCAACCGTGTGAGGTCAAGCCAAATGTAGGCCCCTGACTATAAAAGATGATGATGATGATGTATTTTCAGGGAACCTAACGCTACCTCCCTAGATCTCACACGGTCTGTATATTTTAATTCTAGTGGCTGGTGTCTGATGTGTCTAGTGTCTAGGGGTGAAATGACAATGGTGGTACATAAACACAATACACTTTAACTCACTATAAGGAAATGAATAAGACTGTGGTTATAGTTTTCTTTAAAATTTGAATTCTTTTCTTTGTACAATTTAATCTGCCTGTCCTGCCATCTCTTTTGGACAGGTCTTTGAAAATGAAGAAAATATATCTTACATATACTATTTAACTAAAATGTGTGGACTCTTTGTCCTATAAGTATAATGTTACTATATTGTTCCTGTAGGTGTATTCACAGACTAAACTTTAATAGCTACTAGTTTTAGTCATTTGTTAGGAGGAGCTGTTGTTTCATCACGCCCCATATAATTCTGTTTATTCTTGGAAATAACAAGTTTATTTGTATGAAGTGTCAGATGTCCCAGATGTTGACACATCACCTGGGATTCTTGGTATGAAGATAACAAGTCAGTATGTCGCTGCAGAGAATATATAGATCAGCACACACAAGCTCCTTCTGGCTATCTGCTGACAGCATAAACTTTTGAATGGAGACTTTTTGTCTTTACAATCACTCATCAGGTTTCCTGTCACCGGCTGGTAACAGGAAATAAAACCCTGCAATAAAAGACACCCTGGCCTTTTCACATCTGATCACAATTTCTTATCACTATGTACACATGATGGTATGGGGTCAGCCTCATGTGCATACAAGTACACCAGCCCCTAATTTATATGACTCACACCTTGCTGTGACCACACCACAGGTCCCTATGGCAGATTCGCCACTGTACTTTTACATAGTTTTCTTAAATACAATAACGTGGAGTAACCACATCTCCTTTTTGTATGATTTTCTTTTCTTTTCTTAATTATAAACGCTCTAAGCATGTTGAAGGGAGTTCATGGAACACAGAGGCTTACTAACATCTTCTAATACAATAATATTAATACAAAATCATAACAATATGCAATAGTCAAATACAGTTCAATGTGAGGACTTAATAATGTTTGCTCCCGGCATGTCCTTCACTTTCCCCAATAGCAGTATCTAACTTTTGCAGTTTTAATCAAGCGTATTATTACATAAAGCCTTCTTACCACAAATTCAAGGAAATATGTCACAAATAACGTTGACTGGCAAAAAATGGCCTCAGTTTTCTCTGCCCTGTCCAGACTGTGAATTTAGTATTATTTATTTTACAAGTTATCACATCTGCTCTCAACGTACTTGTTGATATAAAATTTTCTTGTCAAATGGCCACGAGAGCTCTAAGCCTTGGCAAATATCTATTTGAGCTGGCCAACGAAATCAGTTGACTACCAAATTTTGAATTTACTTTTTGAAGAAAAAAAACAACATTCCAAACAGACTATGCGTCTCGTAGTCCATTTGTCAACCCACCTTAGTTATGCCAATACAAAAATATGTTTAGTTTTGGTTACATTTTCCTACCTCCCCCCTTTACTCCTATACTCTTATACCAACCAATAGGATTTGAATTACTCCAATGCCTTTTTTTTAAACTTGCGTCCTCAATAACGTTATGGATAAACGAGCAAGAACAACAGTCCGTCCGTCCTAGCGTTCGTAGACATATAGTATTATCTCAGTAACTTGGGTAATAATTGGACTGCTATATAAATTAAAACATATTTTTGCTCAGGAAACGCTAAGCTATCCTAATATATGATTTTTATGGTCAGTTTCATTATGGTTTGGATTTTCAGTTTTGTCACTGTCCATCGTCAATTACAACTTTTACACAAGTCGGCCATCTTCCCCCTCCATCTGTATCATTTTTTCCTTATTTAAATAAACCAACTAGTTTAGGTGACGTCAGAAATACACTACGCAGCGATAATTTAAACTGTCTGTGTGTTTATATCCGCTGGCTTGTCCAATAGAGAGGTTATAGTATTAGTCCCGCGTGCAGAGCGAAGAGGGGTCTGGCAAGGCGGTTGGTAGAATTTACGTTAATTATTACAGTCGTTTCGTTCTTACTACTGGAAAACGTCCGAGTTACTACTAATTATAGCGTTAAAGTTAAAATATTACGTTAATTCAGAACGTAGTTTGGTGTCACAGTTCTGGCAGATCATTAATTATAAGTCTTGCCTCAGTTTCGTGCAGCAGATCGGGCAAGATGTTAAGTGTTAATTGTACGTCTCGAAACCGAAACTAAAAAGCGTGTTAGATTTTACGGCGGGTCATTTTTTTAAGCATTCCCACTGCACAAAAGGCAGCGCTCTACTGGAGTAGAAGACGACAATAGTCAAGCACCCAAGGGCGGGTTTATTTATTATCATAGGACTAAAATCTTACTGAATTTTCGCGTTTATTTCACAGATTTCACTACAATGGCCACCAACCGAGCAAAGTGGAATCAATTTGTTGTTCCCCTACAAGATGCCACTAGGCGTGATGGCCACTGACTGCTTTGACGGTCGGCGGCTAAGGATCAAAGAAGAAGAAGATATGTGAAATAGCTTTAGAGGGCACGAGAAGTTTACCATCAAATGTCTTGGAACGGATTACCAGAAAGAAAAGGGAACACCGCACGACATGTTCAGTCTAAAGTAGTATCCTCAGAACAGATTAATATCGTATCAAATACAGCTGGCCTTAATAGAATTCTTCCTTTGACCTCTTCTCATCGCTGTCATACCCGCTAACCGAACAAAGTGGTAGCAGTCTGTTGCTGATCTACAAGACGCCACTGCCTGCTTTAACAGTCGGCAGCTAATGATCAAAGAAGAAGAGGAATAACTGGTAATAACAATTTTATTGAGACATCTTCATAAGCTTGTAATGAGAAAACGACTTTGCAACTCCTGAGGCACGAGTTAAGAATATTACCACTGCCCTCTAACAAGCACAGTGGTTAGTGCACTTGCTTCCCAGCTCGGTTGTCCATGGTTTGATCCCCAGTTGAGGTGGGATTTTTAAGACAGCAAACGGCTCCGGGATCGACCCAGCCTCACGAATTGGGTACCACAGCAATTCTGGGAAGGTAAGGCGGTCGGCGTGATGCTGACCACGTCACCCCTAGTGTGCCGACGGTCATGAAAACATGTGCCTAACACCATATTACCAATATGCCTCAATGGACGTGTAATGGGGATCATTCTCCTCCTCTTCTAACAAGGATGTCGTAAAATGTTCAGAAAGATGAATTGGCTATTAACCTCACCGTGTCAAACTAATTGTTACATACATTATCACTGCAAAAGCGTATGAATTGATTTTGCAAAGAATTCATGCAACGAGATCAACTGTATTGGCGACAGAGACTCCCTTACGAGCAAACAAAGGAACAATAAGTTGTTGTTATTGGATCCGATTTCTCTTGATCTCCATATATTTCCCAATGCAATCGGATCCAACACGAAAATAAGAATCTTCAACTCAAATGTGAAGTCAGTCCTATTGTATGGCTCTGAGACATGGAGAACAACAAAGACAACAGCCAAAAAGCTACAGACTTTCATAAATGGGTGCTTGCGTAGAATAGAGGGATTAAAATGGTATGATAAGGTTACCAACGTGGAACTGAGGACAAGAACTAGACAAGTGTCAAGGGAACAAGAGATGAGAAGAAAACGATGGCGATGGATAGGACACACACTGAGACAACCTGTTGATAGCATTACAAGGCAGTCCTTGTTCTGGAACCCCCAGGGCAAGAGAGGCAGATGTAGACCAAGAAGCACATGGAGAAGAGAGCTGGAAACAGAGGTGAAAATGATGAGTGTCGCGAGAGGTTCAGATGTTATTTAAATATAAGATATCCTGGACAAAAAGGTGTATCAGATGATACCAGGATAGTGCCAGATAAGAGTCTGGTCTTATCAGTAATACCCCCTTCTCTGAAGAGAGTAAGGTTGTATAGACAATAAAGGTAGGGTCAAGCTATGTAAGTTACCAGAGAGGATGGTAAAGTACCTCTCCTGATTCTCCTTTATTAATATGTTATTTATTATTGTAGTTCACTCTGCTAGGTGTAATTACTTTTAAATAAATTCACCAACAAGAACTGTAACTTAACTTAAATAATGTAAGAAAGTCTGCTGGTGAATATTTACAATTTAATTGTACATATACTCTTTTCTATTTTGAAAAGTTTTAAAACCAAAGATTTTACAACAGTAAATAAATAAAACAGTTCAACAAATGTTTTTCACTTGGGTCAAAATGTCTATCATCTTGTAGACAAAATTAGCTTGCTTGATCATTCACTTGAAGAATTATTATTATTTTTATAAGTTTATTGAAAATCTATACTATTATGGTCATCACAAACTGGATGCGTATATGTTTTTGGTGAGTATGGATAAACTGCACAGTTGCCCTAAGCAACTTAGCTGAGTCACTGCAGATGGCTCCCTTTTATGCTAAATAGAATCTTTAGAAGAAATCGTTCCAGTAGCTACACACTTTTGACTGGATTGCTATCACAGACTGGGACTGCATTCGTTGCAACTTTTGTAAGAGAAGCCTCTTCTAATTTGCAGACTTTAGGTTAAAGGATTAAACGTGCAATGAATTCAAACGCAATCCTTGTATTTGTCTATCCATATCCCTCTATGACACAGATGGGGACGATAGACAGTTTCAGATTAGCGTGCTAGCAGATGCACAAGGTATAGTATAGTAGCATCAATCATTTTAATTCAATGTGATCATAATTTTCTGCTAACTTATTAATTATCAATAGTTTCTCATGATTCGCCTCCATACAATAATTTGGTTGTGGGTAAAACTATTAAGTAATATGTCAAACGATACTGTAAATCAATCCCTTTCATCCTTTTTTATGATCCTGGTAGGTGTCTGTTAAGTCATGTTTTATTAATGGGAGTTAAGTGTTAAAGACTTGTATGTACGGGTCGGATTTTTGTACACACGCTTGTAAGCACGCTTTTGTGATGAGATTTTTTTTTTTAGCTGGGGGGCTTTATGCTCAGTAATTTTTTAACACAGCTCTTTTGACTAGCTGTTAGTTTGTTTTTAAAAATAGGATACAGAAACTTTTCGAATGTTCTATGAAATAGTTTGGGGGGGAAAGGCGGATGAATTCAGCTCACATCTCAAGCTGCGAGTTCGCGCTTGAATGAATTTTTACTGAGCTGTTTTGAGCAGCTGTTATTTCGTGACAGTGTGTTTTCTGGGAGAGCTTCGAGACGGTCGCTCCCATTTCGTTAGTGTGTCCAGCATATTTTCTGTGAAAGGGAGAATTTAATTGAGATTGAAAATATTTTCAGGCCATGTATTGTAGGCCATTATAGACATTCATATTTCCGATGATGGATTTTGAAGTTCGATAGATTATTAAAGGGAATGTTCTTTCTCCCAGGAGATGTATTATTCAGGCCTTGGAGTATGTTGATGCAGGCTATATTATTATAAACTGTGAGGTATACAGTCCCTTTCCTGTATGGACATTTTCGCCATGATGTTTACGATTATAAGCTGCTGTGCTCTGCAGCCTTTGTGCTTGGGATTTTTGTACCAGTAATTGAGTCGTACGAATTTTTTTACTGATGCCTGAGGATTTACTATGGGCTGTTATATATGATTATATACCTTTGGATTTTTGCACGCTGTTATGGACTTATCTACATGTTGATTTATGATGTGCTATGAAGTGTCGTCCCATGATGTCTATGTGACTGTGGCGTTAATAAACGATATATAACGTTACCAGTCGTTTCTACAGTTCCTGACTCTTATGTTTGCTGTGGTGTGTGGTTCCAGTTTTTGTGCAGGTATGCCAGAACACTTTGCATTCGCGTATGTTGACAGTCACTCATTCACACACACTGGTCGGCCATCCGTAAGCCCGACCTAAGCTGATTGCCCTCATCAGCCGTAATATTAACATTGTCATCCTACACCACTTACATAGTTGTAACATAAAGTGGTGAGCCAGTTTCATGCCATCTAGCAGATGTTCAACTGGATTTACTGTGTTTTCAGTGCTGACTTTTATGCACAAGTTATTCAAGTCAAGAGTTGCAGTGTTCCAGTCCTTCTTCTCGTGCGCCAACTTAGGATTTCAGCACCCTATGTCAAGAATTTCGTTCGAAAGCCGCTATCACCTTGGAGTTCCAGTACCGATCACCATTGGATTTCTTCAGACTGTGTGATACCTGATGTACATCATTGTTGTTGTTGCGGAGGCTGGGATTTTTTCCTTTTGAAGATAAGTGGTCTGTTTGTGTTGTAAACTGTACCACTGTAGGTGTTATCAGGCCTTCCTCAGAGCTTAGGCTATTTATACTTTGACTTGTTCTATGTTATATGTTCCATTTTTATGTGGGCGGTCGGGTTGGTGACTTATGAAGGGAACATTCCAGTTCACCCAGGGCTTTCATAAGCGTTCTATAGGATTTAGTTTGTGAGTGTCAATTGAGCGATAATTCCGGTCAAGGCTGAAAACCTTGCCGAGGTTCAGATCGCTACTTGTCCCTCACGACAGTAATTGTTTAGGTGTGACGAAACGTCTCAGTGTTGTTGTCGTTATATTTTTCTCTGTACCTTATTTTTTTGGGTTAATTTGTTTGTGAGTGTCTTCCTCTCTTTCCTATCTTTTATTTCTATACAAATTTCTCGTTTATACACTGTGCTGTCGTGTGTCTTGCTATTCATTTCACAGTGTCATTGCACTCTTTGCAATATTTTTTCTTTGGTTTTGCTTTCAGGTTTAGTTGATTCTGCGAACGTGGTCATTTGTGCTTTATATCTTGTCTTCGCCACTCTTGTTTTTGTTGTCATTTTTCTCATGGTCAGTTAATATTATGATGCATATTTTTTAAGTAATTAATTACATTATTAATAGTTGGAAGCAATGGTACAAGTTCTTAAATAAGGGCTTGCCACCCATTGAGTTGGGATAAAGTGAGTTTCTCCAGTATACTTACATAAGAGACATAACTTATACAATTGGACATAATGTCTAGTTTAGATTATTTCATTAAACAAGGGAAATCCCTTGGTATGACTACTGATAAACTAGAAGAATTCGCACGTGTCGAATATGACAAGGCTCAGAAGTTCGAAGAGAGGAAACTTCAAATGGAAATTGAACAACAGAAAATGGAGACTGAAGATAGGAGATTGCAGATGCAGGCAGAAGAGAGAAAATTTCAAATGGAGGCTGAAAAACCGAAATTAGAGGCCGAAGAAAGAAAAATTCAACTGCAAATGCAAATGGAAGAAAGGAAACTTCAGTTGCAAGCTGAAGAAAACGTTAGACTCCATGACCAAAAGGTGTTATCTATGGAGCTGGAGAGAATGAAGGTAGTGAATTGTGTTAATTCACAAAACGCTACGGACACTCAAACAACATCTCATAAGACAAATACTAATTTTTATAAGATCAGATTACCACCTTTTAACCCTACCTACGATGACGTTTTATTCTACCAGAATAGATTTGAACTTACATGTGAGTCTCATAAGATAGATAAGTCGGAATATTGTGCACGACTTATGGAACTACTTAAGGGTAAAGCTATGAATGGTGTGAGTATGTTGGAGGGGCCTGACAAGAATAACTATGATATTGTCAGAGCTATCTTGTTAAAAAAATACCAACTTGATGAAGACGGTTATCGTCTGCGTTTTAAGTCTCTATTACCGGAGACTGGGAATGATTTTTCAGACTTTATAGCGAATATTCGCCTTACGTTCTCATGTTGGGTTGAACTATCAAAAACCGAACACACATACGAAGCGCTCATGGACTTATTGCTTCGTGACAAAGTCATGTCGTCAGTTAATAATTCTTTTTTTTCCTTTCTACATGAGCGAAAGCCTACAAACTTGAAAGATATGGAACAATACTGTCGCCAATACGTCACGGCACATCCAAATGTGACTGTTAGCCACTCTCAGGTTAGATAAGGTTTACCCGTGGCTTCGGCAATACCATATGGTCCTAATTTGCGCCGTAGATCTCAAAGTGCTGATCGCAATTTTGGTAGGAGAGATAATCGTGATTTTGGACAGTACCAAGGGGGTCCATTACGTAGTAATTCTCCTTCTCCAAGAAACTGGAGACAATTAAACGTCCTCAACATTTTGGTTCCAACAACTATGGAAATTTTGGAAGGGGTAACTACAATAGAGATTATCAACCTTACAATAATTTTTCTCGGAGACAACAAAATCCATATAACAGATATTTTGACCAACGGGGAAATAGTAATCGCAACAATGCTAACTGGGGTTCAAATCAGAACAATAGTTTCAATAGAGCAAATAACAATGCTCCCAATAGAGATAATAATTGTGATAGATCTCGATATGACGGTAGATCTCCAAATGATAGATCGCATCGCCACGCTAACTCTGCTCAACAGGAGCCCCAGGTTATTAATAATCAAGGTAACACTAATGATAGTGTCTCAAATACTACTGCTTGCTCTGCTTTCAATTTCGAGAGAGCATCTCAGTGCCCGGAGTGCACAACTTTGTTTCAACCTACAGCTATAACTACCTTGAGTTGCTGTCATCCTCTTCCGACTACTCTTCCTGCCTTGTCTGCACACGACGGAAGAGGGTCTCTTACCCTACATAAAGGATTTGTAAATAGTAATCCTGTCTCAGTTCTCTTTGATTCTGGATGCACGACTGTTGGGATTAGACAGTCGCTAGTCCATCCATCTTGCGCAACTGGTAATATGGTGAAATGTGTGACATTTGGTGGGACAGTTGAGACTTTTCCGACTGCCATAGTCCACATTGCCACACCATTTTTTACTGGTTATATACATGCATGTATGCTCAGAGCACCTATTGCCGACCTTACTGTCGGACAGATACATGGTACAAAGGTGTGTACACCAAAACAAATTGCTGCTTGGGAACAGCAACATCACCTTACTGATACAAACTTCACAACTATGCCAAAATCTTTTCACCAGGTAGATTCTGCAAACGTCATACATTTTGCTAATTTTGTGCAATCTTGCAGTATTGATGATACAAATGTTCATCATGCTAATTTGAGTGCTTCTTGTAACCTAGTTCGGCATACCTCAGTATGTCGTCACTCTAACTTTGACACTTCTTTAACTACTATTATAGAAGAAGATCCTTCAGTTTTGACAGACACACGCACTAATTTTATAGCTACGACTGAATCTACATCCAGTCACGTTGATTGCAACTTCTTTGCTGCAATGACTAGTGTTTTCTTTGCTACATGTACGAACTTAGTTGTTAGTACATATCTATACCTTATGAGTTTCTTTACTTTTCTTACTGGACCGGTTAGCTCAGTATCTTCGTCTTTTACGACTTTTTGTCGTACTTACTACTTTTCTGTTAAACTTCGACCTAGGTCCAAGTTTACTACTGTCTGCTTTTACACCTTTATGGTATATTTCTTGCTTTTTTCTTTGTCCAGTACACATGCTATGACTTCAGTTCAGCCTTGGAGATGTGCGCCTTTGTCAACTGCATTTCCTTTGTCTTGCGCAAAATCTCGGATTATCAGCCATCATGACACTCTTAGTCATCATTACCATCTTTTAGATCTGCTTTTTGACGTAGGTATCCTGACTTTTCTCTACATCATTGCACACTACCATCTTCTAGATTTACTTATAGGATTTCGGTATCACTTACATGTTCACGACTCTATTATACATTGTCGCACACTGATAGGACACTTTTATGACCCTATTTAATTTATAATTCCAGTTTACTCTGTTACTTTCTCTGTTACCCTTTCTTGTGTAACGGAGGAAGGTTTGATTAACATCGTACAGGGGCCGGAAGTTTACACAGCCACAGTTGGTAGGTTATATGTAAAGTTAACTTTTCTGTTTTTTGCTCATTAAATCCTACTTTTATTAAAATATAAATTATCATTTATTTTTTTCACAGCAACGGCCTTCCCATGAGTACCAGAGTTGATATGTTACGTGATTAAGCTGTTACTTTTCTACCTCTTGTATATGTCACCTTGAGCAAGATTTGCTGTTCCAGTGAAGCCAGTCGGCATGCTGACTCCGCATTGTATGATGTTACCTCTTCATGTTCATAGAATGTTCCAAGACCACTGGAGTTTTCCTTACTATGTAACTTATTTAGCATAGTAAATAATATTAATGTCTGCAGAATGGGAGAAGATCGGCTACCACGACAAGCATGGGAAACAAAGAGCCAAGGATCCAGACCCCGAGGACGACCCAGAATCCGCTGGGAGGATAACATTAGACAATCTTTGAAGGACCGAGGACTAGAATGGAACCAGGCCAGGAGGAAGACAGCCGATAGAATAGTCTGGCGCTCTCTCTTCCAAACCACTACACCTCACGGTAGAAGGGGAACGACTAAGTAAGTAAGTAATAATATTGTATATTAGTATAGTATAGAGAGTATTGTATTAAGATATGATATAACTTCTTTAAGATTGTATGTTCGTTCATCTTTATGCACCATTTCATTACCATATTATTTTTATATGACTGTGTTTTGATAATGCACCATTTCATTACCATATTGTTCTTATACTACTGTGTTTTGATAAACGTTGAACGTATGACAATTGTAATGATGCTATTTTTTTACGTAACTGATCATTACGATACATTTCGGTATTTTACATTTTTTTTTTAAATGAAGACAAGGAAAAATGTATTTTTTCTGACATTGTAATATTTTTTTTTCTTTGCCCTGCGCTTGATTGTGCGCTAGGGGTAACTATGTATAGCGATATTAGTACATTGAAAAGTATTTTTTCTTTGACCAGCGCTTGATTGTGCGCTAAGGGTGACTATGCATAGCGATATTATCAATATTGATGTCTATAATAAGTTCATCATTGGTACTTTATAAGCTTATTAACTGGGTTATCATGTATATTATGCTATTTTTAAATGGTAACTAGTTATTTGTTCTTTGCTATAGATATGCATTGTTTAACTTATTGTTTACCATGGTATATCATTGTTTACTTTCTTTCATTGCTGCTCATTCTTCTTGTACTTCATCTTGTATTTTCACTTTTCACTTAGTATTTCATACCTAGTCTATACTTCACATACTTAATATTTCTTTGAATTTGTTTATCTTTGTATGCTTATCTCATTATCTTTCTATACTTCATTTCTTACTTTACACTTACTTCTATCCCTCTTTTGTTCATTTTTTTTTTTGACATGACTTACCATAGTGTAATCCTTGTGTGAATATATTGTGATTGCATCGACCTCAAATTTTTTGTCTATGTACTTTTTAAAAAAATAATGGTATCATTTTTTTCCCCGGGGGTCGGTGTAGTCTGTTAAGTCATGTTTTATTAATGGGAGTTAAGTGTTAAAGACTTGTATGTACGGGTCGGATTTTTGTACACACGCTTGTAAGCACGCTTTTGTGATGAGATTTTTTTAAGCTGGGGGGCTTTATGCTCAGTAATTTTTGAACACATCTCTTTTGACTAGCTGTTAATTTGTTTTTAAAAATAGGACACAGAAACTGTTCGAATGTTCTATGAAATAGTTTGGGGGGGGGAGGCGGATGAATTTAGCTCACATCTCAAGCTGCGAATTCGCGCTTGAATGAATTTTTACTGAGCTGTTTTGAGCAGCTGTTATTTCGTGACAGTGTGTTTTCTGGGAGAGCTTCGAGATGGTCGTTCCCATCTCGTTAGTGTGTCCAGCATATTTTCTGTGAAAGGGAGAATTTAATTGAGATTGAAAATATTTTCAGGCCATGGATTGTAGGCCATTATAGACATTCATATTTCCGATGATGGATTTTGAAGTTCGATAGATTATTAAAGGGAATGTTCTTTCTCCCAGGAGATGTATTATTCAGGCCTTGGGGTATGTTGATGCAGGCTATATTATTATAAACTGTGAGGTATACAGTCCCTTTCGTGTAAAGATATTTTCGCCATGATGTTTAAGATTATGAGCTGCTGTGCTCTGCAGCCTTTGTGTTTGGGATTTTTGTACCAGTAATTGAGTCGTACGAATTTCCTTACTGATGTCTGAGGATTTACTATGGGCTGTTATATATGATTATATACCTTTGGATTTTTGCACGCGGTTTTGGACTTATCTACATGTTGCTTTATGATGTGCTATAAAGTGTCGTCCCATGATGTCTATGTGACTGTGGCGTTAATAAACGATGTATAACGTTACCAGTCGTTTCTACAGTTCCTGACTCTTATGTTTGCTGTGGTGTGTGGTTCCAGTTTTTGTGCAGGTATGCCAGAACCCTTTGCATTCGCGTATGTTGACAGTCACTCATTCACACAATGGTCGGCCATCCGTAAGCCCGGCCTAAGCTGATTGCCCTCATCAGCCGTAATATTAACATTGTCCTCCTACACCACTTACATAGTTGTAACAGTGTCTCATTCCATTCAAGAAATATTTCTTTAAATACATTTCCCAAATTTATGACATAATTGACCATCTTTCTCAATATATTAATATTTCTGAAGGCGGGTTTTGCCTCTCGAATTACACATGAGTCTGTAAGTTTCATCAGTACACACTGTCCATTCCTAACACATCTTATACACGTCGTATCGCACAGATGGATTAATCAATATAATTCCACACACACACACACACATATATATATATATATATATATATATATATATATATATATATATATATATATATATATATATATATATATATATATATATATACATTCGTTCTTACCCTCAGGCACACACAGACTAGCCCTCAATGGTTGATTAAGGTCTGCTAACAAGTGCAGAAGGCAAACGCTGGCATTAACAAATGCTCTGCTTTTCCCCGCTCTCTGTGTATTTAAAAAATAGTGACTGACCCGATTTGTTAGGCTCATCCGTTTATAGTCTGACCTCGGACGTACGAGATGGAATCCCCGAGGAATGCAATAACTATCAGAAAATATGGGTACTGTTTTGCCTTTTGTACAATGTAGGAAAACTACTTTTTTAATTATCTACGTTATTCCTGATGCGATTTTAGTCATTTAAAGCTTTCATTACACTTGAAATTAGGCTTTACATATCAATGTAATAATCTTTTTTGGGTACTACTTACATTTTCTGTTATGCATAGTTTAAACTGCTAACTTTAGGCCAACCTGAAGCTTCGAATGTGTTTAACTTAAGATTTCTCCTACCCTATAATATTATTAGTAAAATTATTACTACTTACGGGTTGAGTAACATTCTTAATATTGTTTTGATAACCTCTGCCAAGTGGCACTTCTTCCATACTGCTATAGTAAAATTCCGAAGTTAATCATGTTACACAAATAGGGTCTTGCCATCTTTATTTTTCCAGCAGTAGTAAACACAGGACCAAGAAAGCGTTTTCATTGGTCAGTGTATCTTATCTTTTTACAATGTATGGCGTGCCGTATGGCCATAGTTATTAGAATTCGTGATGTGAAACAGACGTCATTTCACGACAATGAGGAGAACGTGGAAAGAACTTGAGATGATGGCACGTGACAGGAGGACTTGGCATGTGTTTGTTAAAGGCCTATGCTCCTTTGGGAGTGGAGGGTTATGATGAATTTTTGTTATTAAACCACATGCGTTTAGGATCTCGCACTTCGGCCCAATGTTATGTGGTGGTGTCTGCATGCACTTGCAAGTTGTTGTTTTGATTTATATCAGGTGTTCCAGTTATGCGGCCTAGGAAGATAGAGCATTTTTCCAACACCATCTAGTAATGTGCACTCAAAGAGGTGGTAATTATCAGTTCCATAAGGATAGGTACACTCTTTAGTATGTAGTGGTTGGATTCTGTTCAAGTGATTGCTCAGTGGTATATGTGGTGTCCAGAGCTGAAAAATTGGTGCTCTGATCCTTCCGTGTAAGATGGCTGATGTTGTCCTTAGAATCAGGATCCGCCATATGTCTGTAAACCTCTCTCATGGTTTGTCTCAGTCACATTTCTTTGTTTGCTGTTTGTATGACCTGGTAACTCTTCAAAATAGCCAAACAATACATACGAACGATAAGAAGTACAGAGAACGGATTTAAACAAAAGGATTGAACCAAAATAAACAGAAACAAATTTAGGGGCCACGGACAAGGAAAATAAAAGACATTCTACTCATGAAACAGAATATAGCCAGAAGGAAGCACTATAGACATGACGTTTTGGAGAAAAAGAACATAAAGATTTGCGTCACATAATATCTTATGTTGAACACATAGGCTTTAAAGGAAGTGATGCAAATTGGTGCAGTGAGAGGATTGAACAGGAAGCCTTGGAGGAAAAATGTCAGTTAGCCGGCTATAGGAGCCGTAGTTAATTTGCTGATGCTCGCTTCGTGATTGCATACGACTGTACTTTAGAAATGTGAGTCGTGAGAATGTACCCGCATACCACTGTACTTTAGAAATGTGAGTCGTGAGAATGTACCCGCATACCATTGTACTTTAGAAATGTGAGTCGTGAGAATGTACCCGCATACCACTGTACTTTAGAAATGTGAGTCGTGAGAATGTACCCGCATACCACTGTACTTTAGAAATGTGAGTCGTGAGAATGTACCCGCATAACACTGTACTTTAGAAATGTGAATGTTTTCGTTTGCTTAAATGGGATGATGTATATGAGACTGAGCAGATATTACATTTTTTTTTAAACTGCTCAAAGACTTTACCTGCCACAGAAGTGAGTAAGAAAGTGTTATTATAATTACTTCATTTTCCACCAAGAATGTGTGGATATAAGCGAGAATGTGTTTATGTAATTTTTGTATTGATAATTGATGACACATTCAAAAATACAGATTAATTGTAGACGGTTTGACCGCATGAGTGAGTGTCGGTATACAGAATTTATTTATTTGTATTTATTGTTTTGTTTATTTTATTTTATTATTATTATTATTATTATTTCCCCCAGTTACTATCTTACTTACTTACTTGCTTAGTCGTTCCTCTTCTACCGTGAGGTGTAGAGGTTTGGAAGAGAGAGCGCCAGACCATTCCATCAGTTGTCTTCCTCCTGGCCTGGTCTCACCCCAGTCCTCGGTCCTTCAAAGATTGTCCAATGTTGTCCTCCCAGCGGACTCTGGTTGTCCTGGGGGTCTGAATCCCTGGCTCTCCGTTTCCCATGCCCGTCGTGGCAGCCGATCTTCTCCCATTCTGCAGACACGGCCAAACCATCTTAGTTGGGACCGTTCTATTTGGGTCTGCAGCGGGTGGGATTTTAGGCCTTGACGTATCGTCTGGATGCGGACCATGTCTCTTCTTGTCACTTCAACCACCTTCCTCAGATACCTCATTTCTGAGGTTTGGATCTGGCTTTTGTGGGTTGTACCCATTGCCCATGACTCGCATCCATATGTCAAGACTGGGACACAGGTGGAGCGGTATACAGCCATCTTCGTTTTCTTACCAACCTCTTTCTTGCTGAGGAATCTTCGATTTATGGCCTGAAAAAGAGTTACTATCTTGTTTGTTTAAAAAAAAATCTACTCATTTTTTTAATGATTGCATACTGTAAATGGATGCTGTTATGTTAACTTTATAATGTTAAATGCCTTTAAATTAATGCTTAAAGTATCATGTGGGAATGAAAGGATATAGTATGCAGAATGTTAGACGGGCATGCGAGCCCAATTCTTAAACCTTCGAAAATAAAAGTTCGTTCGTTCGTTCGTTCGTTTACTGGGTATTGGGCAGCAGTGTTTGTATAACCTGATGGTAGCGGAATGTGTTGAGCCAGTCATATAGTTTTTGCTGTTATTATTGAGGTTGTATGTGTAGTATCGTGATTATTAAAAAGGTAGATTGTCAGTGTCGCGAAAGGTATAATTAATATTAGATGATGAGTAGATAAACAGGTGTATCAGATGATACAATGATACACATGCCAGATATGAGTTCTGGTCTTATAAGAAATACCTAAATCTTAGAAATAAGCAATGGGGTATTGTTGTCATAGAAATAGTCAGACTATAAAGTTATGTGGCCCAGATGGTAATAAGACGTACCAGACACTTAGTCGTCTCCTCTCTACAACTATCCTATGATGTATTATGTCTAGGGTAAATAATTAAAAACGTAACTTCAAAACAAACAGTAATGAGTTACTCAAGTCCTCATGTACAACTTATCAATTTATTATATATACATTGATTTCTTCATTTCTCTTTTGGAAAAAGATTGATGGAATGCAAATAAACATGATGATGAAATTTACAAAAAAGAAATGTGTAACACACACAATTGAAATTTTACACAAAGAATGTCTAATGAGTCCTTTCTCTTTAGAAATGTCATTTTAAATTATAATGTCACTTATATTAACTTGCACTGTTGAATTGACTTGAGCTAATAGTTCTTGAAGCACTGTTTTTAACTTTAAATATAGTCACTTTGACTTAAGAAACTGTCTTTACACATGAAGTGACAAAATTCTTATATCATCATCTGGATGTTGTAGGTGTGGTAGACCATATATTTTGAGTCAGTCCTTTTTGTGGAAAACTTATCTTAGTTGACTTCACCGGGCTGTCAATCTGGTGTAGACAGTGGCTGGCAATTCCCATGCATTAGGGTTCCAGACCTGACCTGAGGTATACTCTTGGTGAGTGAATGCTTCTCTGGCTACCAAAGCTATACAACAGTATTTTGCCTCGCTGACAGTAAGGTATGATTTAACGTGCAACAACATAATGTTCCTAAGCTAGTATTTTGCTAGAAGAAACTTTATCTAGCACAGATGTGAGGCCAGTACGTCATCAGATGTCATTTGTTAAGTCAGACTAGACAGACCAGTTCAGTGGCATACTACAGGCATGTTTTATCATATATATATATATATATATATATATATATATATATATATATATATATATATATATATATATATATATATATATATATATATATATATATATATAATTTGAATTATCTCCTCCTATTCTTTCGAGGTGTTGTCACGTGCTGGCCTTCAAAGCATATTTACACTGCCTAGATAGTGAAGACTTCCCTGGCTTGGCCATGTCCACCGCATAGAAGATGGTTGCATCCCAAGAGATATCTTCTATTGCCAACTAGCAGATGGCAGAACAACAGTTGGGCGACCGCAGCTGAGGTTCAAAGATGTGTGCAAGAGAGACATGAGGGCACTGGACATAAATCCAGCAATGTGGGAGGATGAAGCTACCGATCGGACCAAGTGGCGATGCTATCTACGGCGCCACCTCAGATTGAGCGAAAAGAAACTCACATAACAAGCAGAAGAGAGGAGAACATGTCGAAAAGAGCACTAGGAAAAAAAAGCAGCTGAGAGCTGTCTCCTCAGGGGCGCATTCCCATAGTCAGTTATGACTGAAAGGGATATTATTCTTTAACATTTCACTTCAGTGACATAGTATAGGCATCTGTTATCATCATTATATACACATCATTCATTTAGTTAATTCATTCTATTCTTTCACATTTCCTTCATGTATTGTTCCATCCAATAATCAAGAAAGGCTTTGTATGTCTCCTGATAACTACTCTACATTCCAATTCAATTCATCCTCTGGTTCATTTAAAAAAATATACAGCAGCAATGGCTTCTTCCCTCCAAGAATTACACAATATTATTCTACACAATATAATGTAAATCCGCAATAAAATAATATAATATAAATATATATATATATTTATATATATTTATATATATATATATATATATATATATATATATATATATATATATATATATATATATATATATACTAAACGAGTCAGCTTACCCTCAATTCAGAAATGCACACATGGCATCAAATAGCATGGCAGGCTGCACATACACAAAGATGGCAAAAGGCTTGGTGGTGAGCTCAGTCTTCTATGTTTGAAGAATTTTGCGGTGAATGCCTTTACACCCACTTCTTTCCTTTTTATACCTCCGTATCCTACGATCAAGGTAGCACTGACGTCATAGGTTATCCGTTAGTCTCAGTTTCTGCAAAATGTGCTGAATCGAGCCAAGTGTGTGTTTTTTTAAAACTTCAATTATATCCTGCTCCTTTATCTTTCATCTAATTTTCTTCATCTTAGGTTTGTTAAAACCGGACGATTGAGAGCTGTCGTTCTATTAATTTTCTTTCACTTCAGTATATTTTATCATTCGCTATGGCTGACGAGAATGTGCAAAACTATGTTCGATTCATGTGTTTCTGCCTTTAACCTCAATTATCTTGGGTTGTACTGCACATAATTTGAAGATATAGGTATTTAGACGAAGCTTAGGCTCTAATATCTAACCTTGATGGCATTATTAGTTGAAATCCATCCTAATTTACATAACTCCAATGGAAATAAAAACACATTTGTACACTTGAAGATTCCATCTTTGTTACAGCCACCGAGACTCGCAGTGAAGGTTCACGATGCTTCTCATTGGTGAAAATCTTCGCTTTTCACAGTATTCGATTACACTAAGATATTGGACCCAGTGTGCTACGCGACAGTCAGCGCGTCTTCGTGTCTTAATTGTGTGACCTCTCGCAGTTGTATGTGAGCTAATAAGAGGACAATGTCATGAAGATTTAGACATTTTACTGTGACAATTTGAAATAATCTGCATTTTGAATATAAAAATATTGTACGTTGTAACAAGGAAATGTTGTACGTTGTAACAAGGAAATGTTATACGTTGTAACAAGGAAATGTTGAATAAAAAAACCAGCTCAGGTTATGAAGGTAGTACCATAGCAGATATTGCTGCAGGGGAGTGAAGTGTTAGAGATTTCACTGTACTCGATGCAACTTGATGAGGTGGGATGACTAGTTCCCTTCCTCACTGAATTTGCCTTCCCTAACTCAAGAGCGGAGTCAAGTACGCATTTACGCTAGGTAGACGAGCGTGACACCTCCAGGTCTCGATGCCTGAACTAGGCAACTTTTCAGCGAGAGGCAAGCCTTGTAACCGCTTACCGAACAGGAAGCGCTGCATTGTTTGAAGTGGGGAAGAGGTCACACAATGTGCGCGATAATACTGTATGGAGATTCACGTGATTCTGGGATGACAGCATTCTCTATATCGGACAGACAGACATGTGCCTGTGTGAGGAGGACAAACTAACAGTAGAACTTGTACTTCAAGACTGTCAGCTTCATTGGAGAAGCACAGTGGTAGCATGACCTTCTCCAACAACAGCTGTGGGAGAAACTGTATAATAATGACAGAAGTCTGAGACAGACTGACAGCTTTATAAGACAGACAGAAATGTTTATTTCAGAGCAAACGAAGAAGAAGAAACAAACAAACAAACAAACAAACAAAGAACGAACGAACGAACTTTATTTTCAATGGGTTAAGAATTGGGCGCGCAGGCCCGTCTAACATTCTGCCCTTCCATTCTCACTTATCTTGCATACAATATCCTTTCATCCCCACATGTTACTTTAAGCATTAAATTAAATTCATAAAACATTATAAAGGTTATATAACAGCATACAATGACATTACCCAGTCATAATCAAAATAAACTATTTGCTACGTAATGAAAAAAACCTAAAGAAACAAACAGATCCGAAACATCTATACAGTAAATCAGACAATAATTCGAGTATGATCACATTGGGGTAGTATAGAATCTGAACTCCATAAATATGTGAACAGTCTGCTATTGAGTGAGTAGGAACTCCGTGTTTTTTCTTTGCTCTCCATAACTCAAAAGCAGAATCAGATAGAACGAACGTACGAACTTTATCTTCAAATGGTTTAGAATTGGGCACGCAGGCCTGTCTAACATTCTGCCCATCCTTTCTCTCGTCTCCCATACTCAATTCATTTATCCCACACATGCATCTTCAATATTATTTTTTTTAATTAAATTAGATTAACAAAATCAATACAATAAAACAAAGTAAAATACCAACATTGTAAAAGTATAACAGTTACACACATTTACAGGACTTTATCATAATCAATATTGAACAGGGCAGAATAATCCTTAAAAAATACACATCACATTAGAAAATGATTTGGGAACCTAACTAAATTATGGTGGCATATAATCTGTACTCATGATGTATATGAAAAGTAGAAAGAAAGAAAGAAAGAAAGAAAGAAAGAAAGAAAGAAAGAAAGAAAGAAAGAAAGAAAGAAAGAAAGAAAGAAAGAAAGAAAGAAAGAAAGAAAGAAAGAAAGAAAGAAAGAAAGAAAGAAAGAAAAGAAAGAAAGAAAAAGAAGAAGAATTGTCTATCAATACATGCTACCTGTTTTGATTAAAATTCATAATGATTACGTAGGTATTATGGTAAGCTCGACAGGGCTCATTTTCTGATAATTTTATACGGAATTACTCATTAATAAAGGAAGTGACGTCATACCGATATGGTGTAGAAGCAGACGTCAATTTGGAAGCAGCAGTGGGTGATCGTCTGCTGGAGGAGATGCAGCTTGTGTTTTAATGTGAGCGTACGTATGTGTGTTTGGCTCCTGCAGTCTAATGTGTTTTACCTGAATTTTACTATCACTAGGGCACCAATATACTCTGTTGAGGTGTTCCTAGCTTCATTGAATATCAGGAAGTACTTTTCATTATTGTGTCGAATGGATAAAATATTAAACTTGTGAAAATGTATGGACAGCGTCTCCATCGCGGAACGGACTGCCTTACGACTTTCTGAAGGCTGCATATTAATTCATTTGCCTTTGTGCCTGAACATCTGTAATGGAGCTGTGTTGATAAATTCCATTAAATTGTGAAGCGTCTACTGTAAGAGAGGTATTGTCAACTAATTGACTTTAAATTGATACGTGTCCGTCACATACCCCTATGTTCATCTTGGCCACGGATACATCATCCGATTAGTATAATGTCACTGACGGCACGCATCACTACCCTGTCTTACAAAACAAAACAAACAAAAACATTTGTATTACAAACATACTTGCACATATCCTGTTTACTTCCAGACGTTACAATGGTAGCAGTACAAGCCTTTACGTCACAATATCCATCTACACAAGCGAGCAACACTGCAAATAAAAGTTACAAAGACATATTTAATCAGGGGTACCCAAACCTTTTTGAGTCTCTACCCCACCATGGAATCCTAGATGCTTAATCAACCCACAGCAAAAATAAATAAACCAAATAAGTAAGTAATTATAGGGGCCATAATAAATTAACATTAATTTTTTTTATTGAAGTGATTAATTCATTCATGTGAAGGTTTGGTTTCGTTTTTAAGGACTACCTTCATTCCACACGGACAACTCCATCAATGCTCCGATCTCCTCCCTTAGATCACACAAGGAGGGTCTCGTCACACTGCACGAATTTCGTAGCACCGGCGATAATCCCAATGTGTATACAGGAATCTCACATTCTATAATTACGAGGGGCGTTCAGAAAGTAATGTACCACATCGTTTTTCTCAGGAGCTGTTCATTCAAAAAGCATGAAATTTATACACAATATACATGGATATTTCATGTAAACATCGGTATTATTCAACATAATCCCCATCAACTTGTACGGCTTTATAGCGCGAAACAAGTGCATGTATTCCTAGCCCGTACCAGATTTTGTCTTGATCATGTAGCCATTTCTTCGCTGCATGAATCACTCCTTCATCATCTTCAAACCTTGTCCCACGGAGTGCATCTTTAAGTGGACCAAATAGATGAAAATCAGAGGGTGCCAAGTCGGGACTATAGGGTGGATGGGGTAGTACAGTCCAACCCAATTTGGTGATTGCTTCCCGTGTTGCCAGACTTGTGTGAGGTCGCGCTTTGTCGTGAAGGAGACGCAGGTCTGCTGGATTCTTGTGCGGCCCAACTCTGCGAAAACGTTGATTGAGTTTTTTCAATGTCTTAATGTAAGCTTGCGAATTGATTGTCTCTCCTCTTGGCATAACGTCCACGAGAATCACGCCTTCAATGTCCCAAAAGACAGTGATCATGACCTTTCCAGCAGAAGGAATTGTCTTGAATTTTTTTTTCCGTGGTGATTGCGGATGATGCCACTCCATTGACTGTCTTTTTTGTCTCAGGTTCAAAATGATGTGCCCAGGTTTCGTCACCTGTAACGATCTTAGCCAAAAAATTCTCTCCATCAGCATTAAAACGCTCCAACAATTCAGAAGAAATTGCTTTCCTTTGCAATCGGTGGTCATTTGTGAGACTTCGAGGAACCCATCTTGCGCAAACCTTAGAAAATCCGAGAGTTTTTATAACTGCATTTGCACTACCAATGCTGACAGACAGCTGTAAGGCCAGTTGTTGAGTAGTGATTCGCCTATCAGTAAGAATAATGCCCTCAGCGCATTTCAACATTTCTGCGTTGGTGGCTGTGGCAGGACATCCACAGCGCGGCCGATCAAGGAGCTCCGTATCTCCACTTCCTGATTCTTTGAGTCTCTGAACCCAGTGACTGACTGTACTCCTGTCGACTGCAAAACTTCCATACACATCACATAGACGCTTGTGAATGTTCACAACAGTTTCCTTCTCTGCAACGAGAAATTCTATCGCTTTTCGCTGCTTATAACGCAAGTTGCTAACTTGCTCCATTTCAACGGTTTAGGGCAGCCGTATAATTTGGCCGGCTGCAGTGCAATTTAATACACATAATTGGCACATACCATATTTGAAGTGTGCAAAATTTCATGCTTCTATCTTCATTATTAGCTGAGAAAAACGATGTGGTGCATTACTTTCTGAACGCCCCTCGTATTTTGGTGGTAGGTAGTTTCTAATTTTTAAATTTTGCCTGGGCGGCAGCCTTACAACCTATTCTTTAAGATTTCCAACTACCGTGAGATTTTTAACGTGCGCAACTTACACACGGGACTTCCTGTTGTTTCGCCTGTATCCGAGAAGGCTATGTATCTTATCTCACAACCCAGGAGACCAGAGGGGAGTGTGACAATATTGGGATCACTGGTTCTGAAAAGAAATTTCCATAAATTATATTCCCTCAACTGGGAATCGAACACGGTACCTCTAGAATTCGAGGGAGACACCATAAGTCTTAGCCACTGTGGCGAAATCAGTTGTGCACTTTTCATTCCTTTCGAACTCTCTGGCAGTATCCCTTCATTTCTTCATTTTCCTCACTCATTGTCGTATTATTTAGCATATTTTGTGCACCTAAATTTTTTGCCTATCCGCCCCCAGAATTATTTACGTTTCACCATGTGAATCATAGCATGACAAAGTTAATTGAACAGGTCAGCGGATAATACTTTATCAGTTAACTCGTCTAGCCACCTTTGGTAGAGACGGTCACGGTTGATCCAAGGTGGTCCCGACCACTCCTCGTAACAATACGACTCCGCATAGTACGGAAAGAAAGCCATATTGTTTGTCTAAGCTGTCGGGGGGATCAGTAGTTGTCCGTCTGGCTGATGCACGAAAGCAAAGGTGATAATTAGATAATTGCTTCCACTGGGCCATTTCTGTGGCAATAATACAGTTAACCCGTCTGGGGAGATTATGGTGGGAAAGACATTTAGACAGGAAACGAGTTCACGGATGTGTTTGTGAGTTTTCATACAGGGCAATTGGAAGTATTACGGACATATTTGAAAGACGTCACGTGTCACAATGTTTAAAAATTGATATTTTAAAACACGCGGGGTTAAGTAAAGATTTAACACCTCGACCCATATAGTTCAAAAGAGATTGGATTAGCTTAATTTGAGAGACGGAATAGACATTGGGTTTCATTGGTAAATTCGTCGGAAGTATCATAGCGAAAATTGAGAGATATAATCTAACAATTCGGAGACAAAAGTCAGACAGCATCGCCGCGTCAAGCTAGCAATTCCACAGAGCCAGAAAAGAGGATCGGACAAAGGTTTACAAAATGATAAGTGACAGAACGATGTATTTGGGCACCTTTATAACTTAAAAGGAAACCCGCATATTTTAAATACAAAGACTGGAAACTTAATGAACCAGAACACAAGTCATAAGAGGAATAATAAAATTACCCAGACAAGTGATTCGAAGCATCTCATCAACGTGCTGTGTCCATACATCTGTGCCAGAAGATTGCGTTCCCAAAAGTTAATTTGGGGTAAGTGTAAAAATTTATTTTACCATGTGAATTTGACATGTCAGTACTTGCTAAGTGGTTATACAAGTAAAAGGAGGTTGGCAACATCAACATATGAAAATAGTATGTTCATTAACCAATACAGCAAGCGCTTGTGTTTGTTTTATGCTAATTCGCTCCGAAAAGCGAAAGTAGCAGTGAGCCCAGACTTCGAATGGAGCAGTGATGAGTGATGCTTACATCCCACGTGCATCAAGTGTTTCGTATAATTTTGTAAAATATATGTACCTTGTTAATTGTAATTCAGGCAAGCCATTGAGCTTGCGCTGTCCAGACACATTTTCCCCATTAAAGTAACCAGAAGAATAATGATGATTTCTAATCATATTCCTTGAGTTATACTGTGCATACTCAGGGAGAATAATTATTCAGAGAGGCTAACATTGGTGGGTGGACAGCTTGACAATGTACCTGTTAACTTTCCAACCCAGTGTACTTAGCAGAGGAATTTGTTCTTTTTATTTTGTCTAAAGTTCGTAGTACGAAGCTATCAGACTGTTCATGGTACGAACTGCAAGATTAAAGTTTCGACGCCACTAGGTGTGAGTCAAGAGTAGGAATTCAACCCTAACCGCCTATATTGGACATGTTGTGTGGAGAAGTGCCCTCATCACAAAAGAATTGACGAAACCACGGCTGCAGGACTCACTTAGACCAGCTTAGTCCTTATTAAAAGAAACAGCAAAAGGACAACTATTTTTTTAAACCCTCAACCCCTGACTCAGTACTACTGGACAAAAGTTAAGGACCGCCATTCAGTTTAGACAAGGTTTATATAATTGATTGGCAAACGATGTCATCAAGGCATGTAAGGAGAGAACAAGAAAGTATTCAGTGGGGTACTGGAAGATGAGACAGGTCTATATTTCGGAGCTGGCATTTGCTGATGATGTTGCCCTGATTGCTAAATCAGAGGCACATCTCCAATCCAACCTGCAAGTCTGGAAGGAAGAGCTGGAGAAGAGAGGGATGGTCATAAGCAGCTCTAAAACAAAATCCATGGTGATATCACGAGAAGAAAGAAAACATCAGATTAAGTTGGGAGAACAGGTCCTGGAGCAGGTCGACCACTTTAAATATCTCGGAGCTATTATAGACCGAAAGGGAGGCATCAAAGAAGAGTTGGCCACTCGAAAAGCAGCGGCTGGGAGACTTTTTCAGGCCATAAATCGTGGATTCCTCAGCAAGAAAGAGGTTGGTAAGAAAACGAAGATGGCTGTATACCGCTCCACCTATGTCCCAGTCTTGACATACGGATGCGTGTCGTGGGCAATGACTACAACCCACAAAAGCCAGATCCAAACCTCAGAAATGAGGTATCTGAGGAAAGTGGTTGAAGTAACAAGAAGAGACATGGTCCGCAACCAGACGATCCGTCAAGGCCTAAAATCCCATCCGCTGCAGACCCAAATAGAACAGTCCCAACTAAGATGGTTTGGCCATGTCTGCAGAATGGGAGAAGATCGGCTACCACGACAAGCATGGGAAACAAAGAGCCAGGGATCCAGACCTCCAGGACGACCCAGAGTCCGCTGGGAGGACAACATTAGACAATCTTTGAAGGACCGAGGACTAGAATGGAACCAGGCCAGGAAGAAGACAGCTGATAGAATGGTCTGGCGCTCTCTCTTCCAAACCTCTACACCTCACTGTAGACGGGGAACGACTAAGTAAGTAAGTAAGATTGGCAAACTGTAAAGACAAGTGAAAATGTCATTAAAACTGAGCTCAGAGAAATGTGTATACACTTATGTGTGCACTAGGTTAATTTTTTTAAATGTCCAAAAAATTGGCTCACTTTAACCCCCACGTGAAAATTGCCATTGTTGCTGCAAAAACTCGTGATTTTTGCAACACGCCCCATTGGTTCAAAAGGTGAAAAAGTGAGTTGAATTTGAATGCACGTGGAAAATGATCATCGGTAAAGAGTGTTCACCGTTGGTATGCAATAAATCAGTATGACAAGTGGTCGAAATGATCACTCCATTAGCCATGCCACCATGGAGAGGTCTCAGCACTGTAGCACATTTTCTAAATGTCCGGTAGCTTGAAATCTTTCAAGAAGTCTCTGAATGGTAGAGTGGGACACTGTAGCGCACATATTCTTTTGTGTGACGCACAGATTACTGTTGGTACGCATACAAATGTAAAATGTAATTATTTGTCTGATAAAAATATATTTATCTTTGAATTCACGATTCTTAGTCTAAGGGACAGAACTCAGATTAGTCGATGTGTATTCATTATATGAGTTATCTGTTCTTGTATCTTTCCTGAATATCGAACTTGGCGTATGAATCTAGACTTATGTCATATTTTGTGTCTGGTATGGCCAGAAACAGATTATTCTTGCTTAGGTTTATGCAGGGATGTTTATGATCCGAATCTATGTTTACTCCTTGTCTGTTTTGAGACGATTCGGTCTTATATCGTGTTATCTTGGTATGTCTAAGTGGAACTATTTTTCCTTGTACTGAACTTTGAGGTCAGGGAGTTTCCGCGCATGCCGAGAGAAAAGAGTGTCTTCCGGGATGATGGAATGCCGGGCGAAAGCCATGTTGAAGACGATTCCCCAGTCTGTGATCTCTATGATTTGTTATGGGGAAGAAGATGATTTCTGATATGTTTATTAAGTCTACTAGTCCCCAGTGTTTATTCTATAACGCCAGGAGAGGGGCGTATGTGTTCTGCTAGTGTTTTTCCCATGCCCAGGTAAAGAACATTTTACTGAACTTTTGTCGTCCTAGACTTAACTGGGCAGATGTCCACACTAGGATTATCCATATCCATATGTCGGGAAGATATGTTACCTAGCAGCACTGTAGATGATTGTATGCAGCATTTAAGATGAAAGAATATGCTGATACTTGTAGAAAATATTTGTGTTCATGAACTGAACCTTTATTGAAGCTTCATTATGCATCGTTATCGTGAGTGATGCTCACAGGACCAGAAGCCATTTTGGAATCCTATTTATTGTCGATCATCAATCAGAGAACAGGGATGCCCCTTATTATCAGGTGATGATAAAGAGATCACAGTTATAAAGAAAACCCAATACTGGTGGGTTAACATTATCTTCAGATAGATTTGCTGAACTTTACCTAAAGGAATCTTCGCTAGAAAAGAGGTTCTGTCTAGGAGTCATGCTGGAACAGTATTTATTAACTGACACGCTCGGTCAGTAAGGCCTCATGATTATATTGATAAACAGTGGAAATCTAAGTGCTTGTCTACAGATGTTCCATTGTGATGTTATTCAACATGAATGCTAACTTAAGATGGTAGACCATTGATCAACAATATGCTATTTATGTCGACCTGTGTTCCTGTAACTATACACGTACAGTAAAAGTGTGTGCGTCCTATTAAACAGTATGAAACGACCACAGTAGTCCAGCCATCCTTGACTTCCACCTGTGATTGGAGTGAGTGTCCTGTGAACCTGTCGAACTGTCATCCATTCGCGTTATCATTATTGATGTTTACGCTCACACACTGCATCAGAATATACGCACTTAACAGTACACCTTGTCAGGGCCCCAACAGTCGGTAACCTGACCCATTTACAGAACATTGTGACTGGACGAGCTATATCACAAAAAAACAATCCATGTCAATCTGGGGCAAGAAACAAGGTTTATCAGACACTGCTAAACGTCTTGCAACATGACGAACAGATTAACCATCCTGATTCCATGCCATGGCTCGACAACGGTCTACAGTGCTGAGACTTCTCCTTGATGGCATGGCTAATGCAGTGATCATTTCGACCACTTGTCATACTGATTTATTGCATACCGACGGTGAAAACTCTTTACCGATGATCATTTTCCACGTGCATTCAAATTCAACTCACTTTTTCACTATTTGAGCTTGTGGGGCGTGTTGCAAAAATCACGAGTTTTTGCAGCAACAATGGCAATTTTCACGTGGGGGTTAAAGTGAGCCAATTTTTTGGACATTTAAAAAAATTAACCTAGTGCACGCAGAAGTGTATAAACATTTCTCTGAGCTCAGTTTTAATGACACTTTCACTTGTCTTTACAGTTTGCCAATCAATTATATAAACCTTGTCTAAACTGAATGGCGGCCCTTAACTTTTGTCCAGTTATATATATATATATATATATGGAGCCGCGGTAGCATAGTGGTTAGTGCACTGGCTTCCTAGCGCAGTGGTCTATGGTTCGATCCCCAGATGAGGCGGGAATTTTTTAGGCCACAAACGGCTCCTGGGTCGACCCAGCCCCAAATGGGTACCAGAGCAACTCTGGGAAGGTTAAGGCGGCCGGCGTGATGCCGACCACATCACCCCTCGTGTGCCGACGGTCAAGATAATATGGGCCTAACACCATATTCCCAATATGCCTCAATGGGCGTGTAACGGGTTCCTTTTCTATATATATATATATATATATATATATATATATATATATATATATATATATATATATATATATATATATATATATATATATATATATATATATATATATATATATATATATATATATATATATATATATATATATATATATATGGGACGGTCAAAACGTAATGCCTCCTATTTTTTATGTATGTAAATACTGCATCGGTGTGCAATTAGTAAATTTAGCAGGACTCCTCAAACACTCTTCTGCACTGCATAGCATTACCAACCTGTTTCAGTAACAGGTGTCACCACTGTAATAGTTTAAAAATGGCTGCCAAAGACCTTCGATTAAAACAACGTTATGTCAAAGAATTCCTCAATGCTGAAGACGAGACCCCAATTCGCATCCACGAACGTTTGAAGAATGTTTATGGAGATTCAACAGTGGATGTTAGCGCTGTCCAACGTTGGGTACATCGTTGTGACGAAGCTGAAGGAGGTCAATCCTCAATGGCTGACGCAAAGCGGACTGGCCGTCCGTCTACCGCAGTGACTGCACACAACATCCATCGAGTTGATGGCATCATTCGTGGTGACCGTCGGGTAACACTGGATGAACTTTCTTCCATGTTGTCCATTAGTAAAGGCAGTGTCCAGAACATCATTAAAGACCTGGGTTATTCAAAGGTTTGTGCACGCTGGGTACCCAGAATATTGACAGACAGACACAAAGAAACAAGGAAAACCATAGCCATCAACCTCCTGCATCGTTACGAAACTGATGGAGAAGAGTTTTTTATCGAATATTGTGACAGGTGATGAGACTTGGGTTCATTTTTTTAAACCAGAATCCAAGAGGCAGTCAATGGAATGGCATCACACAACATCGCCGACAAGAAAGAAGTTCAAAAGTTCACCATCTGTAGGGAAAGTTATGGCCTCCGTGTTTTGGGATGAGAAGGGTGTGATTCTTCTCGACTTCTTGGAACAGGGAAACACGGTGAATGCAGACCGTTACATTGAAACTTTGAAGAAGCTTAGAGGTCGTCTTCGGCGACTTTACCCATTAAAGGATCTGAGAACTGCACTACTGTTGCACGATAAGGCCACGCCACACACCGCTAAATGCACTATTGATGCGATTGCAGAATTTGGCTGGACATTATTACCACATCCCACTTACAGTCCCGATCTTGCACCTTCTGAATTCCATCTGTTTGGACCACTGAAAGAAGATCTTCGCGGACATCACTTTGATGACACCGAGACTCTTTAACGCACCGTACGCCAGTGGTTTAGGAAAAAGGACACATTTTTACCGTGCGGGGATACATGCCCTTGTGAGAAGATGGACAGCGAAGGTAGACACATTTGAAGACCCATATTAGATACTCTTGAGCGTTGGCCACTGGTTGACCACTACTGCGAGCTAAGGGAAGGCAATCCGTGACAGCCACTCCGACCCCCGTCATTGAAAGAATGTGGCTGATGAGTTTTAACAGAGGCATTGATGTCTGATTGGATATTGGAGAGTTTTAGCCGTAAGTCATCATGCTCTTCTAGGTTCAGTCTGTTCCTTTGGTTTGATAAAACTACATTTGCGTGGCTAAAACCAGCTTGATGAAATTCGTCATAGCATTCATGATTCTCGTTTTAATGAGCTGTTGTATATGGCCATTTTTCTTGAGACGCTCCATGTACAAACTTGCGAATGTAAGTAGAAACGGCTCAACTTCTGCTCAAAGCTTGTGTTATTTTGTAGCTGTATTTACATTGTTCTAATAGTCACTGCAGCTTTTAATTTTTAACAGCGATTTAGATTCGAGATTCTCACACATCTCAAAGAGTTCATCTTGTAGGTGAGATTCAATGCTACATTTTCTATTTCAGCATTAAACAGCTTAACAGTCCAATCACGTTAACTGATTCCGTACGCAAAATCTTTTAAAAGACGCAATGGCCGACCGCTGGGACCGCTAGATCTTTTAAAAGACGCTGATTTATTTCGTTGTTTCTTTCTATTCTGATATTTTATACTGCCAGGAATTTATCTCGAACGGAAGTAAACACAAAACTGGGCAAATTTCAACAAGCTTCAACGTCTTTTATTTGCGTTTGAAGGGATTTTTTCACATTTATCTTCATCTTTAATCTTGTTTTGTCGTATCACCATAATGGCCGAAAAACACACAGGATATGTTACTAATATGTGAACAGTAAACAAACTGTGTGATCAACCATAACTTTCTTACTTTTTCTGTGTTTCTAAATGGATTACCTGCACAAAGAGAGCAGTGAAACTGTATTGTGATAACAATTTATGTTACAAGCCTTACGTAAGTCAAAAATTTTTGTTCAAAATTTCAAGTTATCTTTTTTCCGTGTACATGTTATCTGTTATAACATAAACATAACATAAAATTAGCTAGAAATGCATATGGATTTATATTGTTCATCCAATGTACTTTAACTTGATATATAATATGTTATACTTAACTCATAATTAGACACACATTGTCAGTAAACGTAACTTATGTATGTGTAAATTTTTGGGGCTTAAAAATAATTCCGTCCAGAGCTGAAAATAATTACGTACGGAAAGAGTTAAAGCATTTTTTTTTCCAGGTTCTCGAAACGTATTTGAGTCTTCCCTTAGTTTTTCGAGATCATTTCGATTCCAAACGTTTAATTAACCCAAGCTCGACCCTCTGGGGTTTATGAACCACGTGGATGGCGACCACTTTGTGGATCACTGTATTAAACAGATGTCTTAGAACATGCCTTGCATATTGCAACTCATGTAAACAACAGTTTTTTCTTATTCTTTTTATATTAATTCTCTTTTTCTTTTCTGTTATCTTTTGAGACTAACTTATCTAAGCAAGTTACTGCGGCCCGCAAGCAGAACATGGAACAACAACAATATAACCTTTAACGCATGTCGAAGTCGTAAGAGACAACTAAAGAGGGTTGGGCATCATGTAGTACTTTTATGTCACAACTTTGTTTTATTTTTTATATATTTTTTTTTTGTTAATCAATACGAACAAGTTAAATGGATGCGTGTGAATAATCTAAGGATTGAAGTGGTATAACAAGATCACAGATGTGGAACTGATGACAAGAACCAGACAAGTGCCAGTGGAACAAGAGAAGAGAAGATGACGCTGGTGATGGATAGAATATTTAGAAAGAAACATGGCATTACTAGGCACTTCTTATTCTAGAATCCCTAGAGTAATAGAGGTAAAGGGAGACAACAGAACATATGGAGAAGAAAACTGGAGACAGACATGATGGGGATGGAGAGGACAAGGAAAGACCTTGAGGTGATGACACGTGGCTGGAAGACTTGGCACATGTTTGCTGAATGCATATGCTCGGAGAGCTAAAAGGTTGCCAGTCCTGTACACAACCTTATGTTAGCCGCCTTGCACGACACTGCTTGAAGGTACAGTATATTTTATGATATTACTTGAGGGTGAGTACTTTGCACGAAATTGATTGAGGATGCAGTACCTTGCACGACATTGATTGAGGGTGCAGTATCTTGCACAACATTGATTGAGGGTGCAGTACCTTGCACGACATTGATTGAGGGTGCAGTACCTTGCACGACATTGATTGAGGGTGCAGTACCTTGCACGACATTGATTGAGGGTGCAGTACCTTGCACGACATTGCTTGAGGGTACAGTATATTTTATGATATTACTTGAGGGTGAGTACTTTGCACGAAATTGATTGAGTGTGCAGTATCTTGCACGACATTGATTGAGGGTGCAGTACCTTGCACGACATTGATTGAGGGTGCAGTACCTTGCACAACATTGCTTGAGGGTACCGTATATTTTACGATATTACTTGAGGGTGAGTACGTTGCACGAAATTGATTGAGTGTGCAGTACCTTGCACGACATTGATTGAGGGTGCAGTACCTTGCACAACATTGCTTGACGGTACAGTATATTTTATGATATTACTTGAGGGTGAGTACTTTGCACGAAATTGATTGAGTGTGCAGTATATTGCACGACATTGATTGAGGGTGCAGTACCTTGCACAACATTGCTTGACGGTACAGTACCTTGCACAACATTGCTTGAGGGTACCGTATATTTTATGATATTACTTGAGGGTGAGTACGTTGCACGAAATTGATTGAGTGTGCAGTACCTTGCACGACATTGATTGAGGGTGCAGTACCTTGCACAACATTGCTTTAGGGAACAGTATATTTTATGATATTACTTGAGGGTAAGTACTTTGCATGAAATTGATTGAAGGTGCAATACCTTGCACGACATCGACTGAGGGTGCAGTATCTTGCACGACATTGATTGAGGGTGCAGTACCTTGCACGACATTGCTAAGGGTACAGTATATTTTATGATATTACTTGAGGGTGAGTACGTTGCACGAAATTGATTGAGTGTGCAGTACCTTGCACGACATTGATTGAGGGTGCAGTACCTTGCACAACATTGCTTGAGGGAACAGTATATTTTATGATATTATTTGAGGGTAAGTACTTTGCACGAAATTGATTGAGTGTGCAGTACCTTGCACGACATTGATTGAGGATGCAGTACCTTGCACGACATTGATTGAGGGTGCAGTACCTTGCACGACATTGATTGAGGGTGCAGTACCTTGCACGACATTGATTGAGGGTGCAGTACTTGCACGACATTGATTGAGGGTGCAGTACCTTGCACGACATTGATTGAGGGTACAGTACCTTGCACGACATTGAGTGAAGGTGCAGTACCTTGCACGACATTGACTGAGGGTGCAGTACCTTCCACGACATTGAGTGAGGGTGCAGTACCTTGCACGACATTGATTGAGGGTGCAGTACCTTGCACGACATCGACTGAGGGTGCAGTACCTTGCACGACATTGATTGAGGGTGCAGCACTGTTGAGGCGAAAGTTTGTTGTTGCAGCACTTGCTGCAGGCTGGCTTCTTCTGTTAACACTTGCTAAGATCTGGCCATGTTTTATATTGCTTCAATTTATCCCTTGTTTTCTTACTCAATTATGGTATCGTGCTGTTGGTAGTAAGTTACGCGAAGTTGGGATGAACATTTGTCAACATCATAATATTTCAATTCCCAACGTTCATAGACTTGATAAGTCGTTCCTTGAGTCCACACAATTTAATACATCGATTCCATACATAAACAGTTCACACATGGTCATCATGAAGAAAATACATATTAAGTTCAGTTCATACTTCGTATATAATTTATCTGCAAATCAGTCCTTGTCAAAGAGCAGGAATTACTGTAGACAGAACGTCATAACTATATGTACGCGCGGTTGGTGAAAACCAACGACCGACAGTGAGATTATGCGTCTGGCAAAATATAATTAATAAGGACTGTTAATTTATCCTGACTTAGGTTAAGTCCATTACTAACCTGTAAACATTTTATCTCTTTTCATAATAACAGTGGACAGACCCATGTCCATACTTAAATACAATATAACTGTTTGGCACTCCATGCCTGACACAATAAGAATACAAGGACACGTCTCTTCAGTTCGACGGTCATACAAGAAAGGGTCCCGTCTCTTGGTCACGGTGCGTGACCTACCAACGCTCACACGTCATAATTCGATCGTGTGTATAGCGTTCAATAGCCTAATAATACTTTACATTATATTAAATGCTGCAATCCCCAAAACTGCACGCTCTAGCAGACGGCGTCTATAAAATACCGTAACAAGCACCTTGCACGACATTGATTGAGGGTGTAGACCTAATCTTTCTTTGTTTCTCCAAAGACCCCACACCCCCTGGGAACTGCACGTGGCAGGAATAAATTATTTGCTTCTTAGTACAAAAACATGGGCAATGAACAAGCGGTTAGAAGACAGATTTGAGACTAATGTAGATGTACAGAAAAACTAGACGCATTTCACAGAAAGAGACGACAACGTATTAAGAAACAATAGAAAAACTCGAAATGAAAAGAGACAAAGAATGTCATCACAGCTAGAAGGTAAAATATTTTGATTATGTAAAGAGACCTAACATCTTGTTCATAAGCAAAATAGGAAAAAAACTTTAAACGTAAATGGGAGAGATGACGACAACGTTGCATGTGAGAAGATAACACCAAGAGATGGGTAGGAATAGTCATATAAGAGTGTAACATCAAGACAAGAGATGGGTAGGAATAGTCATATAAAAGTGTAACATCAAGACAAGAGATGGGTAGGAATAGTCATATAAAAGTGTAACATCAAGACAAGAGAGAGAAGATGCTGGAGATCACATTGCTGATTATTTGCTAGATGATGCTGAAACACCGACAATGAACAAGCAGTTGGATGAAAGGTTTGAGGCTAATCTGGATATACAGAAATATGGAAAGAGAAGAAAACAAATAAAGAAATCGTAGAAAGGCTCGAAATGAAATGAAACTTAATTAATGGCGTAACAGTTAGAAGGTAAAATATTGTGGCCATGTAAAGAGAAGCATAACTACTTGTTGATAAGCATACTAAGAGGAAACTTGCAAACGGGCACTGTACGGGAGGAGATAACATCAAGAGACAGTCAGGAAAGACCACATAAGAGTGCCCCATCAAGACAAGAGAAACTCAGGAATGACCACATATGAGTGCCCCATCAAGAGAAGAGACAGTCAGGAGTGACCACATAAGAGTGCCCCATCGAGACAAGAGACAGAAGATGCATGACAGCCGACCCGACCTTCTATTCATAGAAAGCAACTGATATGATCTCGCGATGTAAATGCAAAACTGAAAATATTTCTTTAAGTTCAACTTAAACAAAATCGTAACTTGCTCCTCTGGTGATTGTCAGTAACTGCGTGTTTAAAACTCTATATAGCCAATCAGAACAAGATCAAATTTGTTCGAACGAAACCAAAACTGTCCGTGTAGTTTCCCGGGCTCTCTGAACACACAAAGAACACACGTGACTACTGCACTGTTGTCAGGCATGTAGTACGTGGTGATAAAATGTGGTTCTGCATGGGACTGGCAATCTCATCGTGAAAAATTGACTCCGAAACCACTGCTGCCAGAGTGAGTGAATCCTTGGTGCATGTTTCCTGCAAGGGATCCAGCTGCAGTGGCGGATCTATACTTTGTAAGGAGCGCACACGATAATTAATGAATTAAACAAAAAAACATCTGTTACCTGCAAACACCAAGCCACCCAGTATCATTTGAGACTTGGCCATCTTCACTGGTTTCCAAAAATATCCTGCAGGCACAAAACAAAGGTAACCCACTAAAATAAGTTATATGACGACTAAGCAGATCGTTAAAAAAGGGGGGGGGGGAGGGGTGAGGATAGATATAATGAGGTTTTCGTGGGTGGAGGCTGGTAAACTCGTAATGTAAAACACAATGCTACAGAACCCACTGCTATAAGTGCGCTTTGATTTCTCTGGTGCAGGCGTAATTGGAGGCGGGCAGCTACAGTGGTGACTCCATGCTCCATAAGGAGCGAGAAGGAAAATAATGATGATGATGAATTCAAAACATAATTGACCAGCTCTTTTTTGTTGTCCTCTAGGACGACCGCTACCATGTATGTCGTAGAAGACGATCAAGGAGTGTTGGATATGGGGCCGGCTGCCCATCTTTTAAAAACATCGCCACAAACACTTTTTTTCCCTAACCAGCGGCACTTGGGCTTTCAGCCCTTCGGCCCAATGCCATGTCATTGCGAACACATAAGGAAGGGAAACCCGAGGCCTGTAAACAGTAAATTAATATTAGACAAACATAAAGGTATGTTTTCAGGCACTCGTAAGAAATAAAGAAGTAGAACACTTGGACAACAGAAAAACAACAGACGTGAGTGGCTTACCCAGGGTTCGAACCCCGTACCTTCCGTACGACAACTCCGCTTAGCTATACAAGCGAATCACACTGACCCCACGGCCAGCTAGGCATCCCCAAAAAAGGATGCTTTACTGACTAGTCATCAGTGTGAAACACAAGACAACACCGGAAGTATACAGTGGGCAACTCAGCCCATTAATGACGCAATCACTTCTGTTGTTCCTCTATACAGCAGTATATGTCAGTCCAAACCAGACAAAGACCTTGATCTTATGTGTTATTAATGTTTATACAATACCAGAAACCTACCCTCTGTTCTATACTACTGTCCTTAAGTCTTCTATCATTTACTGGACACAGTATCAAGGTCTTTGTCTTGTTTGGACTGACATATACTGCTGTATAGAGGAACAACAGAAGTGATTGCGTCATTAATGGGCTGAGTTGCCCACTGTATACTTCCGGTGTTGTCTTGTGTTTCACACTGATGACTAGTCAGTAAAGCATCCTTTTTTGGGGATGCCTAGCTGGCCGTGGGGTCAGTGTGATTCGCTTGTATAGCTAGGCGGAGTTGTCGTATGGAAGGTACGGGGTTCGAACCCTGGGTAAGCCACTCACGTCTGTTGTTTTTCTGTTGTCCAAGTGTTCTACTTCTTTATTTCTTACGAGTGCCTGAAAACATACCTTTATGTTTGTCTAATATTAATTTCATGTCATTGCGAGGCTGGGGAACCTATGGACTTTCCTTCCAACCCTGTCAGGAGCTTCGCTCCTTTCAATCCACAGAGGGTTTGTGCTCAGAAGCCGCTCAGGTTATTCCAGTTCCCTGGTCGAAGGCACACCTTCAAATGTCTTCGCCAGGACTCGAATCAATCCAGTCCAAGTGCCGGCCGAAGAAACTCACTCAAATGTCCTAGCCAGGGCGCGAACCTGGATCACCAGTGTGGCAACCATTTCGCCACAAACACTTCAACAACATTAACAAGTCACCCAAAGAAACACATGGAGAAAAAAATATGGGAGACAGACGTGATAGTGGAATATGGTAAAGAAAACACAGGAAGGTCTTGTGTTTGTGACACATGTCACGAAGTGAATTCGCCTTCTTTTCTCTCTGTCAATCTTTTCTCATACCTAAACATTCCTTCTCTGTAAATTCTCTAGAATATCTACCTCTCGACAAAACACATCAGGAGATCTCCCATTTCCTTCTGAAATTCCTTTTTCTTTAATTGAGGTTACCAGCAAACCACTGTGACCTTTTACCGCTGTGAACTTCCGCGCCCTGAATAATTACAGTTTAGCCAACGGGATAGGCAGCCGTATATTGACTTTTGACCTTTGACCTCAGCAACCAAACTGAAACCTGGAGAAATTAGGCGCGATTTTCAAGGCATAGTCTGGTAAGCCCATTCTCTCGCTAGCCCATTCTCTCGCTAGGCAGACCGGCTGAAATGGTTGCCCTCAAGAAATACAGAGGAGCCCGGTCATTTTAAACAGCAGTGGTTGTGAGCGCAGCGAGTAAGTGATCTATATTGTTATATGAATAACATGAATTAATCATATGTTTATCTACAACATATCATGTCAGTATCTTTTGTTTTTCACTGTGACAGAAATTAATATCCTTGATTTTGTGCAGGAGACAACAACATTATGTATACTGAAAGTTTCATGTATGAACTACCCTTGTCTTGTTTTATACTGAATGAGTTCTACTAATTTTAATGTATGATTTCAGCCATGATTATCCTTGTCATATTTTAATCCTGAACTGATTTCTGCAAATATCATTATTATATTTTTATGTGTTAATGTGCATGTATCCTATGTTATGATGGTATTATCAAGGTATATGAATGCCTATCACATAAACTTAGAACTATGTAATAATGGGCAACAGCACTATAGCCAAAGTTCATAAATGAATATGTTGACTGACTTGTAATTCAGTGGTTCTCAAACCTTGGCAACAATGACACCCCAACATGTTACAGAAGAATAGAAAACTCTTACCCAGTGGTTCTCAAACCATTGTTGACAGTGACCCCAAATTGATTTTATTGCTCTATGGGCACAAGGTAGACCAGTGGTTCTCAAACTTTGGATGACCACTGCCCCAAACTTCACAGTTGGTGAAGCTAACAGCCCATATGCTGGAAATCACTGCGGTAAACAAGCTGGAAGCCAGATATAGGTTGAGACCCACCTGTATGCTTATAATGTCAGTTATGCTATAATAGATCATAGGTAGCAATTTGTTATTGATGTTAGCTATGAATGTTTGTTAGATTTCTGATGGACGATTAGCGCCCAGCAGATATGGGAAATGACTTCTCTGGCAAGATTACTAATGGAGCTCAAATTGTTTGTCAATCCAGTCCTACCAGGTTGTCATACCAGAAGACTAAACCATAAGCAGTGTTCTCAAGGGCAGACTTAATCCATCCCAGCTGGTGATGCGCCCTGAGTCAAGACGGAGAAAGCAACTTGCCATCCTCTGAAACCCTAAAAAGAACTTGCGGGACCTGGAGTGCGGGGACATATTGAACCCCTGGCAACAAGACTACATCAGCATTTGAGATGAGTATCTGAACATGCCAGCAGAACCACTACAGAATATTCCTATTGTCCTATGATTAAAAATAAATTCTGACATGGATCAGAACCATTCATAGATTAGGGAACATATAGTTGTATATTTGAATATATTGTGAGATTCTATTTTCATTTTTGTAAACTTTACATAACAGAGTCTGTTGTTATTTTCTTTGTAATATTTAATTGGGTTGTATAGTTTTAGTAACATAAATCTACACCCTGGGGGCAGAGCCATAATTAATAAACACTATTGGGTCGGGATATTTTTAATGTGGCTGGGCACCAAATCTCTTATCCATCTATATGTACTATACATAGTCCTTTGTAGGATATCGGATAAAGAATTTATCGCCTAGAGAATATCCTGTTTAGTTTCACCAGAATTCTCTTAGAAAGTTTTTTTGAGTGGACTAATTCCCGAGGAGAGACTGTGCATTCAACCTGCAGTCTGGAAGAGTTTCCTCTAGAGATTATCTTTTACTCTTCCATCAAGTCTGTCATACTTACACTTTCTCCCTCTAAACCAAAAAACATTTCGCTACACTGGGACGCTCGTGTCCGGGATCTACTTTTTTTCATATTTAGACACTTGTCTGAGATATGAAAACTCTTATCTTTCCTAGACCACTACTGCTGTAGGTACTTGTCACTTATTGGTGTCCAAGGCTAGGATTAGATTAAAGAGGGGACATATAAATTACCCTAGACTAAATTACACATAAATTTTTACAAGAAAAACAGATTTTAAGTTATGTTATGAAAACTATTCTTGGTGGTACTGCTGGTTATTAGTTACATGTTGTTAACTAATATTTAAGTTATATTTTGTATATGCTGGTTTTAAATAACATGGGACCTCAAGACGCAGCAATAGAGACTGCAGTCAGCGACTCATAGCTTGACTGCCTGCGTCAGGACCAGCGAACCAGAGCTGGTCAAGACCATGCTCCACCTCCACGTGGTGGTCCTGGAAACAGTCTGCAGCAATGCAGGCTGGCTGAGCGAGTACGGATCGCAATGGGAATGCAAACCCGGTCCTAAAAAATGCCGTGCAGAAGTCGGATGTGTCGACCGAAAGGTGCAGATATCACAGCTACATTGGAAACAGACACAACGCAACCACCGTCCTTTTCAGGGCGAACGAAGAAGAAGAAGAAGAAATAACATAGGTTGTTAAAATACTTTAGTTTAGTTACGGCTATAGAAAGTATTTAGGCCTGTATTTATTTGATAGTGAGTTAGAGATCTCATACTCGCTCAGCAAAACCACTGCTGTTAAAATGGATGAGATAAAAGGACTGAAGAAATGGACAGCGCAATCATATAAGATTGGAAAATTATCTGGCTTCTCGGGAAGTTTGCTGGAAAATTATGTCTCGGAACAGGTAGAATGTTTCATGAGCATAATGGGGCAACAGAACGAATGGAGAGCAAAATGCAAGGAAGAGAATGTGGAACGTGAGAGACAAAGACAAGAAAAATCCCTCCAGTGTAAGGAAGAACTGCAAGAAATGGAAACTCAGTTTCAACCTACAAAAATGGAATCCAAGGATAAACTTGAATCTAGGAATACTCATCATGCCACTCCTTTGCCAGGTGCATCACCACCCTCAGCGGTAAATATAACTGCACCACATGAAGCCAAGTCTATGTCTCAGAATTCAGGCTCAGACAGAGCAGAGGTACAGATATCTAAACGGAGACATCTAGACTATCCTGAAAACAAGATTAAGCACAGCTGTGCTAATAATCTGAAGAGACCTTCCTCATCCTCAGCAAAAACTCACAACAGGCATATTGAAAACAACTGCACCAAAAACCTGGTAAATAGGATCGCTCAACCAAATAGGATCACTGAACAGAAAAGGATTACGCAACCCTATGGGAAGGGAAGGAATGTTCTTGAGCATCACCTGTCGGCCACCCTACATCAGTTAGACTGCAGGCGCCGAGACCCAAACCCACAGACTTCATACAAAGCTAAGGTCCCTACCATGGATGGGAACTTGATGAAGGCCCGGAGTGGATACAGGGATTCTCAAACTGTGGAGACTGCCACAGTAAATGGAGAAGAAATCACCTGTTTGTATTATCAAGGTCTTGGGTGTGATGCCCTTGTCTCAGCCTCTGTCATCGACCTTGATCAAGTCACCGAAGAGGATGTTGAGGTAACAGCACCCATGATAAACAACAGAAGGATGATTTTGCCTTTAGCTTATGTAGAAGTTAGGTCGAACTTTGTAAACGGCAAAGTAAAGGCCGCAATAATGGATGAACGAATTTACCCCATACCTCAAGGAGGGAAATATATCATCTTAGAAGACTCAGCACGATCCAGAGACGGCGTGACTGAACAGGCTATGGAGACTCCAATGCCTAACTCATCTTCCAATATTTTCACTGAAAAGTTGGAAGAGTGCAAAGGGATTGACCACCCCAGTGCACTTAATTCTGAACAAGTTTTGATAGTCTCACCCACTATCTGCATGCAGAAAGTGAAGCCGGGCCAGAGTTTCTTGGTACCTGGTGGGATGAAACATGTTTCAGAAATATCTTCCTTTAACATGGTAGAAGCGGCTGTAGAGGAACAGGACCCTCAAGCACTAAGACTTCACTCAGTTCCGATAACCTCACCCACTCTCTGGGATCAGAAAGTGAAGCAGGTCCAAATTTCCTTGGTACCTGGTGGGATGAAACATGTTTCAGGAATATCTTCCTTTAATACGGGAGAAACGGCACAAGGAGGAACATAAGAGAGGGAAGATCATACGAGCAGGATTGCTTAACATCCCTCACCTCCTTGACAACGAAGAAACGGATAGAGATGTGTGGATTACAGGCATACCGTTCGACAGAGGGAAAAGAGGAAACAATGGGATTGAATAACGAGAGATATGAAACAGGAAGGTATTAGCAGACAGAAGAGAATAGTCGGCTCAACTTAAGTTAGCCGTAGGCATAACTTTTAAAAGGGGGCCTATGTCACGAAGTGAATTCGCCTTCTTTTCTCTCTGTCAATCTTTTCTCATACCTAAACATTCCTTCTCTGTAAATTCTCTAGAATATCTACCTCTCGACAAAACACATCAGGAGATCTCCCATTTCCTTCTGAAATTCCTTTTTCTTTAATTGAGGTTACCAGCAAACCACTGTGACCTTTTACCGCTGTGAACTTCCGCGCCCTGAATAATTACAGTTTAGCCAACGGGATAGGCAGCCGTATATTGACTTTTGACCTTTGACCTCAGCAACCAAACTGAAACCTGGAGAAATTAGGCGCGATTTTCAAGGCATAGTCTGGTAAGCCCATTCTCTCGCTAGCCCATTCTCTCGCTAGGCAGACCGGCTGAAATGGTTGCCCTCAAGAAATACAGAGGAGCCCGGTCATTTTAAACAGCAGTGGTTGTGAGCGCAGCGAGTAAGTGATCTATATTGTTATATGAATAACATGAATTAATCATATGTTTATCTACAACATATCATGTCAGTATCTTTTGTTTTTCACTGTGACAGAAATTAATATCCTTGATTTTGTGCAGGAGACAACAACATTATGTATATACTGAAAGTTTCATGTATGAACTACCCTTGTCTTGTTTTATACTGAATGAGTTCTACTAATTTTAATGTATGATTTCAGCCATGATTATCCTTGTCATATTTTAATCCTGAACTGATTTCTGCAAATATCCTTATTATATTTTTATGTGTTAATGTGCATGTATCCTATGTTATGATGGTATTATCAAGGTATATGAATGCCTATCACATAAACTTAGAACTATGTAATAATGGGCAACAGCACTATAGCCAAAGTTCATAAATGAATATGTTGACTGACTTGTAATTCAGTGGTTCTCAAACCTTGGCAACAATGACACCCCAACATGTTACAGAAGAATAGAAAACTCTTACCCAGTGGTTCTCAAACCATTGTTGACAGTGACCCCAAATTGATTTTATTGCTCTATGGGCACAAGGTAGACCAGTGGTTCTCAAACTTTGGATGACCACTGCCCCAAACTTCACAGTTGGTGAAGCTAACAGCCCATATGCTGGAAATCACTGCGGTAAACAAGCTGGAAGCCAGATATAGGTTGAGACCCACCTGTATGCTTATAATGTCAGTTATGCTATAATAGATCATAGGTAGCAATTTGTTATTGATGTTAGCTATGAATGTTTGTTAGATTTCTGATGGACGATTAGCGCCCAGCAGATATGGGAAATGACTTCTCTGGCAAGATTACTAATGGAGCTCAAATTGTTTGTCAGTCCAGTCCTACCAGGTTGTCATACCAGAAGACTAAACCATAAGCAGTGTTCTCAAGGGCAGACTTAATCCATCCCAGCTGGTGATGCGCCCTGAGTCAAGACGGAGAAAGCAACTTGCCATCCTCTGAAACCCTAAAAAGAACTTGCGGGACCTGGAGTGCGGGGACATATTGAACCCCTGGCAACAAGACTACATCAGTATTTGAGATGAGTATCTGAACATGCCAGCAGAACCACTACAGAATATTCCTATTGTCCTATGATTAAAAATAAATTCTGACATGGATCAGAACCATTCATAGATTAGGGAACATATAGTTGTATATTTGAATATATTGTGAGATTCTATTTTCATTTTTGTAAACTTTACATAACAGAGTCTGTTGTTATTTTCTTTGTAATATTTAATTGGGTTGTATAGTTTTAGTAACATAAATCTACACCCTGGGGGCAGAGCCATAATTAATAAACACTATTGGGTCGGGATATTTTTAATGTGGCTGGGCACCAAATCTCTTATCCATCTATATGTACTATACATAGTCCTTTGTAGGATATCGGATATAGAATTTATCGCCTAGAGAATATCCTGTTTAGTTTCACCAGAATTCTCTTAGAAAGTTTTTTTGAGTGGACTAATTCCCGAGGAGAGACTGTGCATTCAACCTGCAGTCTGGAAGAGTTTCCTCTAGAGATTATCTTTTACTCTTCCATCAAGTCTGTCATACTTACACTTTCTCCCTCTAAACCAAAAAACATTTCGCTACAACACACTTTCTCCCTCTAAACCAAAAAACATTACGCTACAACACAGACCCTATAAATGAAAGAATGACCCCATTTTAACATGACTAGATAACAACTTGTTTCAGGCCGGGGTGGGGGAAAAGGGGGGGGGGGGGGTGTTGATGGCTCGGGTTCTTCCCAGTAAGTTCGGTTTCGTTCTTATTCTGACCTTTGAGCACTATTCATGAGTTCTTCACACGGGGTGTGTGATATGGTTAAACGTTGGCCACTATCATCGGTGGGGAATTTTTTTCCCTTGCAGATCTGGTCACTTCCGAGCGCCACATTCCCTAGTCCAAAAGTATCCCTCAGATGTGATGGTTTGCTTCGATTGCGGCAGTCTCTGAGGCGGTCACCACTGTACAATCCATACCATCTAGTGACTATATAGCATACCTAAACATCTAATAAGAACTGCACACTTTAACACTTTGGCATCAAAATTATCAAGGGCTAACGCTCAATAATGGTCGATCAAAGACTAGACAACAATTTGTTACAAAGTATAAAAATTTTCTTTATCGATGTAGAAGATGGCAGTTGTGAAGCAGAAATCAAAAAGAGACCAAAATGGCTAAAGCTAAATTTAGTATCATGAGACAGAAACAATCATCCAAACAAATAGTTTACAAATTAAAATGAGTCATCGTGTGTAATATCTACTCTTCACTATTGTAAGGGACGGAAACCTGGACGATGAACTAGCAGTAAGAGAAAAGAGTTCTAGTCCTTGAGATTGTGATAGTTTCAACCCAGGTTCTGTGCGTGTGATGTTAGATGGTTTGTTACCTTTTCACAGTTATGTATTGACCCTTGTGCAATGTTCTTGTCTTGGTGTACACTCGTCTGTTATTGCATGTATCTTTCAATTGTTACCTGCCTTGTTTATGTGGTGATGAGGGATAATGATGATAGGACAATTTTGTTAACTGCAATAACTGATTGACTCGTCGTTAATCAACAAAACTCTTTATTGTTGACTGCAAACATTTTCACTGCTGGCATCCCTGTGCCTGATTATTAATGGGAATTGCATATATGAGACTTCTACGTTGACACTCATACCTCATGTAACCCACTGGTCAGGAATAATCTGATTACTTTCTTGGTCTATGCTGACTACTGAACATCCTTCACTTCGGACACTGTCTACTAAACACTACTTCTTAATGTGCTGTTCTCTATAAATTCGATATGGCTTTGAAGTATAATCTAGGTCACCACCAGTGCTGGAAACTTATTCTAAGCCGTTAACTGTTCTTTGTAATAACTGCCCTATGCGTCCGACACTGGACCACTTGTTCTAACACTTATCATAGTCTATCTGCGTTCGGTTAATTATACGAGTGTTTACATACCAGAATAAACTGCTGTCGATATCTGCTGGATACAGTAATAACTGCTGTCAATATCTGCTGGACACAGCTTGACATGAAAACTAATTGTTGTGGAAACATCTTCCATTAGTCTTATTTTCTTCTCTGCACACTGCAGCAGTACTATAACTTGGTAGATGGTCGTTATGGTTAGTCTAACCCTAACCTGTTCTCAGCTGACGACCAGGCAAGAGTGATCTCTACCCTTCAACTTCGTGCATGGCACGGATTTCTCGTGTCACGGTGACGTCAGAATTAAGTCCTGCTACTCAATAATTATCAAGTCTTATTCCTATCTCAGTTCTTTCCCTTTCATATCACAAGATGCGGGTGTACAAAAATGCATGGCGCACCTTGGCGAAAAAGACGAAAACAAGGATAGAAATCATAGAAAAGCTAGGATTGAAAACAGAAGTAATGAATGAGACCAAAGTTAGACAGTTCTTCTTTGTTCGCTTTCATACTTCTACATGACTCTAATAAAGGCAGTAGTGAGCTCAAGGTTCCTGACATCTCGTTCGCCCTCAGACTTCTACATTAATGACTCTAATAAAGGCAGTAGTCAGCTCAAAATTCCTGACATCTCCAAACAGTTTTTCGTTGAGAGAAGTGGGTTGTTGTCATACGTCACTCCGTTCACTGCTGTACGTTGGCCAGGACTGGAGCAGATGTTCGGCTGTCATGGGGCTGGTGCCAGAGGAGCAGAGATCTGCAGGACCAAACCTGTTCTTGGCGATATAAAACGACGTAACACAGTGCTGAAAACCATAATGGAGCGAAAAGTTGAAGGCAAACGTGCAAGAAGAGGAAAGACAGCGGTATACGTGGGATCATAACATCAAGAGATTGACAAGAAAAAGTAGGTCAGCAAATACAATCAAAGCAAGAGACGGAAGACATTGGAGATCCGTGGCAGGAGACCCTTGATTTGGAGACGGCATTTGATTGGCTAAGAGCTACAATTATCTTTTTAAAAAAAGTACACGGCGAAGAGTATAAATATTGCGTCAAACTGACTTCACTTTCTTTCCTTTCCCTGACGAAGGCCTTGTGGTCGTCAATATTGAAATTCCCCAGTAGAATAATCTCCTTCGAATGAGCCCAAACGTTGTCCATCATTCGTGAGAATGTGTCAAACCATACAGTAGAAGAGCTAGGGTTTCGGTACAGGTAAAACAACAGCCGAGTTTGAGACAGGAGAAAGTCAAAATAAGACAGCTGATACTAAGAATAAAAATCGTCAACTCAGATATCAGGACTGCCCTTTCGTGTGTCTCTGAAACATGGAGAGCAACAAAAATAACAATCAGAAGGGTAACAGACTTTCATGAATGGATCCTTGCGCAGAATAGAAGGATCAACATTTCAATCAAAGTAGAACTAGCTACAGCAATATCAAAGCTTACAGCAGGGCGTAAAAAATCAGCTCTTCCAGCCAGCTAAATTTGTTCAACACAGTTCTTTTTGTTTTCGTCAACGAAAGTGAAGTGTGGAAAATCTAAACAGTGAGAACAATCCAAAAATATTATATTCTACATAAGACTATTTACGTGTTCTAATAGCTTACACCAAACAGAATCCGCTCGCTTATCTGATCTTATACTCGGGAAGAGAAACACCCCTGTTGACTAACTGTTTTATAAATTTTTCAAGAGAAATAAAATCGTTTAATATCTGAGCTTAAGAAAGTGTATTGCATTGTTAATTTTTAATCGTACTTTTTAATTTACTTATCATAAAAGGCTTTAAAAAAAATACTATCATAAATGTAATGAATAAATACCGTAATCACGCTCAAAGTGTAGTAATTTGAAGCTGTCGAAAAAAAAAATTAACTGTGAAGAGCTGAAAACGTGTTTTATACCTGGTTTTCGTTGTTATTGCCACATTAGCCGTTACCCAGGGCGTCGTATGATTGTTTGAATGTGACAAAGCATTTCTCAAGACCACGTTACTAACAACAAAAAGATGTTATGTTGGTGTAGCTGTAGTCAAGATGTGAACGAACGAACGAACTTTATTGTCGAAGGGTTAAGAATTGGGCGCGCAGGCCCGTCTTACATTCTGCCCTTCCACTCTCATTTATCTTGCATACTATATCCTTTCATTCCCACATGATACTTTAAGCATTAATTTAAAGGCATGCAACATTATAAAGTTAACATAACATCATTCATTTACAGTATGCAATCATAATAAAAAATGAGTAGTTTTTTTCTTTTAAAACAAACAAGATGGTAACTGGGGAAAAAAAGTAATAATAAAATAAAATAAACAAAACAATAAATAAAAATAAATAATTATGTATACCGACACTCACTCATGCGGTCAAACCGTCTACAATTAATCTGTATTTTCGAATGCGTCATCAATCATCAATACAGAAATTACATAAACACATTCTCGCTTATATCCATACATTCTTGGTTGAAAATGAAATAATAATAATAACACTTTCTTACTCACTTCTGTGGCAGGTAAAGTCTTTGAGCAGTTAAAAAAAAATGTAAAATCTGCTTATTCTCATATACATCATCCCATTTAAGCAAACGAAAACATTCGCATTTCTAAAGTACGGTGGTATGCGGGTACATTCTCACGACTCACATTCCTAAAGCACATTGGTATGCGGGTATATTCTCACATACATTCATCATCATCATGTGACGTATTCTTTCCAGAACGTTGTCTCCATTACAGCTGCTCTGAACGCATCACGATTCTGGGCAAGTCGACCTGCATCAGCCAAAGACAAGTTCAGACTCTCTGTGATGTCCTGGGTCCACCGTCGTCTAGGTCGACCCCTTCCCCTTTTTCCAGGGACCATGCCTTCCATCACTGTTTTTTCCAGACTATTATGTCTTTTTATATGACCGAAAAATTTTAGCTTCCTTATTGCGATGGTATTTAGGAGCCAATGTTCCTGTACATTTAGTGAGTGCAGTACTTCTCTGTTGGTCTTTTTTTCTGTCCAGGGTATTCTCAACATCCTTCTGTAGCATTTCATTTCGAATGATGTAATCTTTTTTGCAACTGTTTTATTGAGTGTCCAAGTCTCGCAGCCGTATGTTGCTACTGGGAATATACATGCTCTGATCAGTTGTAACTTTGTTTCTTTGCTTGTGCCTTGCCATAGGTTTTTCATCTGTATTAGCTTATGTGAAGCAATTGCAAGTCTTCTTTTAATTTCTACTGCACAGTCGCCAGAGCTGTTAATGATTGATCCTAAGTATTCGAATTCATTGACACTTTCCAGTTCTTCGTTATCAATTTCAATTTCTGGTTTGGTCTTTACTTTGTCTGTTGTCAATACTTTGGTCTTCTTGGTGTTTAGGTATAGATACATTATATAATAATATGTTAAAATGAAAATAATAATATTACATGGATATAAAACAAACTATTTACAAAAAACGAGCGAAAGAGGAAAAGAAATGTTGACCTATGGATGAGATGTTGACAGGCAAATGCTGTTTCTATGGGGGTAGATAATCATTGTTGAGGAAGTGTTTGAAAAATGCTTTGTTAAATGAATATTGTGTAAGTAGGCTTTTTAGGTGGTGTGGAAGGCTGTTCCATAAGTAGGCTCCAGAGTAGGCTAGACTCTTTTTGAACAGGTCGATTCTAGGTTTGGGCAGACGTAACTGATGTAATTGTTGTCCCTCTCTTCTACTGGTTTGAAACAATGATCGTAGGTACGACGGGGCATTGTTAGATAGGATTGCGTGAGTCAGCTAGGCTTTGTTGTAGAAAAGACGTTTTATAAGGGACAGTATTTTGGGTTCTTTTCCTGTCCTTGAGTGTCGTGTCGTGCGATTATCGGTGATCAGACGTACTGCTCTCTTATGCAGGGAGTGCAGTCTCTTCGAGATGGAAGCAGGGCAACCATCCCATAGTGTAGAGCAGTAATCTAGATGTGTCTGTATATGTGAGGTGTAGAACAATAGTCTAGTGTCTGCATCTAAGAAGTGTTTTATTTTGACTAGCTGGTACGTCTTTTGAGCTAAGTGTTTGGTTAAATTCCGTACATGGGAATTCCACGTTAAGTGCTGGTCAATCGTGATCCCTAGAACTTTGTGTTCATTTACATGTTCAATTTGTATTGATTCCGCGTGTAGCTGTAGCGATCTTTCGGTGCAGCTTAGAAGTTTCTGTCTAGTGGTAATCAACATAGATTTCGTTTTTACTGTGTTTACTGTCATACGATTCATATTACTCCATTTTGTTAGATTGTCTACATCGCTTTGAAGAGTCATTTCAAGTGCCACGCAGTCATTGTCACTAGTGTAGATGGTACAGTCATCTGCAAAGAGGTCACAAGTTGAATATTTTAGATGTAGTGGTAGGTCGTTGATGAACATTGCGAAGATTAGGGGCCCAAGAATAGAACCCTGCGGTACTCCTGTATCTATCTTCGAGAAATCTGATATCGAGTTGTTGTGAAGCACTAACTGTTGTCGATCTGCCAGGAATGATTTGATGATGTTTAGTGGATTAGGGCCTAGTCTGAGGGTTTCCAACTTTTGAACCAAGATATTGTGGTCAATCATGTCAAATGCTTTTTTGAAGCCAACAAAAACAGCACCACCTAATTTTCCATCATTTACTTTCGACAGCCAGTTGTCTGCCATTTTGTGAGAGCTGTGTGACAGGAATGTTTGGGTCTGAAACCTGACTGGCTATCAATGAGCAGTTTGTTTGTTGTTAAGTGTTGAAATGTGGTGTTGTAAATGTGTTTCTCTAGTGGTTTTGAAAGAGATGATAGAAGAGATATTGGTCTGTAGCTGTTGGGATCACTATGTGAGCAGATTTAGAGAGGGGTTACACTTTTGCAGATTTAAATGATGTGGAGAAGTAGTTGTGTGCAATACATTGGTTGTACACATAGGTTAATGAGTCGCAAATGATGGGTGCAACGTAACGTAGAATCTTATTGCTGATACCATCAAGCCCAGATGAATTGTTGTTTTTTAATGCCAAGATATATTTGAGAACTTCATGTACTGTTGGAAAAGGAATATGTCTTAGATCTGTTATGGTGTGTTCAGTGTTGCAGAAGGCTGTCAATTTACTAATATCGCAGTCCATTGGCTTTAGTGTCGACTTGCGATGGTTAATTTCTGTTTTGAAGTGGTTGCTAAAATGAGTTGCCGTGAAGGAGCAGCATTTTGGTAAAGAGTTTAGTGACTTTGTTTTGTGTGTTAGTGTTCTAATGGCTGCCCATACTTCTTTGCTGTTTGCTTTGTCTTGAATCATCTTTCTGAAATGGAGTTTCTTTTCCTGACGAATGAGATATTGTACTTTGTTTCTAAGCATCCGATACCTGTTGAAATCTTTGAGCTTATGTGCTTCGTCCCGCTCTCTCATTGTTGATAGTATTTCGTTGGTTATCCATGAGGTCTTTCTGATGTTTTTGACCCGAACCTGCTTTATAGGAACATGTTTGTCGAATACGTTGTTGAAAGTTTGTGTCCAGTATGTTATGGCTTCTTCTGGATGCCGAAGTTGGTACACGTATGAGAGAGGGGATATTTGTAGGTCTTGTAGGAATAATTGAATTTTAAAGTTTTTGAAATTCCTGTAATGGACTGTGATGTGTTCCGTTTTAGGTGCTTTAAACCCCTTTCTCGTCCAGGTACTGCAAATAGGATAGTGGTCACTTAATGATGTCTGTGGGACTTTGCATTCTATAATGTTTTCTGGGCAGGTCGTATAGATAAGATCAATTAGTGTAGATGATGAGTCTGTTACTCTCGTGGGTTGATTGACTAACTGTATGAGGTTGTATGAGATGGTGATATCATTCCACGTCTTGTTCGGTTTGTGAAGGTCAATATTGAAATTCCCCAGTAGAATAATTTCCTTCGAAGAAGCCCAAACGTTGTCCATCATTCGTGAGAATGTGTCAAACCATACAGTAGAAGAGCTAGGGTTTCGGTACAGGTAACCAATTAAAACGGGGGTCAGGTTGGGGAGTTTTATTTCCAGCCATAAACATTCAACGCTAGTATGTTCTAGATCATCACGGCGTCTGTACTGGAGAGATGTTGAGATGTATATGACTAGCCCTGTTTCATGTTGTCTGTTAGAATCCCTGCAAATGGTGGTGAATCCATTAATCCTAATTTCTTCATCTGTAGTTTTGTCATTGAGACGGGTTTCAGAAAAACCAAATATGTGGAAGTTTTGTTGGAGAGAGGTGAAGACTTCAGAAAGCTTACCTAGCAGGTGGTAAATGTTTAAATGACCAATTTTAAGCCCTGATAGTATAAACCATAAATTAGTGGTATTGCCTATATTTTGATTATTTTGATTAGAGTTTTGCACTCGGACATGATAATAGGAAAGAAATAATGATGGGAGTAGGAATGAGTAAGAAGCAATAAAATTAGTACACAATGGTTAATACAAAATTTTAAACAAGTAATAAAATATACACTGCAATAGATTTCTCTAGAGTCCGTGGACACTGTTTACAGTATCTTAATCTTTGCAAAAAGTGCGGTTTTTATCTTAAGATACAGTCTGTTCCGAACAAAAAGGAATATTTTTACTTCAGCCACAGTCAAAGTAGAGAATTAATCTTTTCGGGACTGTTAAAGGTCCACGCTGTGACTTAGCTAGTTAGTTTTCGTGAGGATTTCCTAATTTTCCTCAATATGAAAAAACGAAGGTGCAGATGTAAAAACGATGTAAAAGAGATGTAAAAGAGAATGGTGAGCGTAGGAATGAGAGGAATAAGCACAGAGATAATAATAAGAAGAAAACAATAGTATTAATTCGATAGAGTTATTACAAAATCGGAAACAAATTTAGATACGCCCTGCTCTGACGAACAGAAAGAAATGTTAAACAGACAATGTAAAAAAACAATAATTAACATCTAAAAGTGACAGTTAAAAGTTCTACGCTGATACTCAGCTATGTCTTTTATCTCAGGACAAAGAACACTAAAGTGCTTCCGTGGAGAACGCGTCAGGTCGAATGTTACACTGCAAACTTGTTTTAAAAACAGTTTTAAGTTACTTGGTCTTAATCTTGTTCTGTAGAGCCGTTTATAGACATCTGAAGAGCCTGCATTAATATTTCTGGACTATATTGAGTAAGTCGCCATAAAACGAATGAACTGTGAGAATTCCGTTCTGGGCGGGTGGAGACGGGGTGAGGAAACTCCCATTTCCTTACTCTAGTTCCTGCGTTGCGATTAAGTGAATGCGTGTTACTCGTAGTCCAGTAAGTCCATCTGTCCAGTGGTGTATGTTGTGCAGTTAACAGCTGGCTGGACTGTCGTGTGGGTAGTGGGGGATACATTTGGTTATAAAGGTTAGCGTGGGAGGTGGGCTTAAGTGTAGCTTTTCTAGATACATGCTTGTCAGCTGAGGATGGTGATTGATGGTTATGAGCTGTTGTGCCTGGGTTTACTAAGTTAAGTGTATAATTTGTGTCCCTGGTGAATGAATGTGTGTGTTTCTGGTGTGTCCTCTAAGGAAACTTTAAATTTTTGGCTAGGTAGCTGGTCCCTAGTTTAGAAGTGTGCACTTGATCTCTGTATAGCAGTTTTTTTGGCGCACCTGACTTAGATGTGAAAAAGGTGTGTTGTTTATGAAAGACGTGTTATGTTTTGAACAAAAAGTGTAAAGCACCTTGTTGTTGATATCCACAGTTTGGCGTGCTTTACCATAGCTTGGTGGAATAATTGACGAAATACAAGGTATATGTTGATGTGTTGGGAAATTTTTGTTTTATGGCGTCAACCATTCTGGAGATGTCTAATAGGTTAAGAGTGTGTCTACTTGTGCTGTCGTTTATCCCTACGTGTATTGTTGTTTTCTTTATGTTGGTGTTTGTGTTGAGACGGCTTATTTCATTGATAACTCCTACTATTCCGGCTCCAGGTAATGGTATAACAGTGACTATTTCCCCTGGTGTTGTTGACATTCGATCGCTGTGAATGCCATTTAGCAATGAGTCCCCTATAATAATGTTGGTTGCGTTGTGAGGAATGTGACGATCAGGATGTGGCGGTGGTCGTATACGACGGCGTTGTTGGTGCCATTGCTCGTTGTCTCGCAGTAGGTGGTCAGCAGAATCTTGTGTCAAGTGACATGGGAGTTTATGTGCCCTATCATCTCCTTCTGAGGTTGCTGATTCGGAATCTGCTTGTGTAGATGGGATTGACGGATTTCCAAATCGATTGCTAATTTTTACTTCAATTGGGAATGTTTTATTTGGTTGTAATATTCTTCCTACACTGCTGTTAATGTCCGTATGGCTTTTAACGTTATGGTGCTGTCCTGGGCATGCTTTGTTTTGAGGAATGTGTGTTGGAGAAGGGGTGGGTAAGTTAAGTGGTGTAACTGGAGATTCATGATGAATCGCTTCTCGTGGGTTGTCAGTCACCTCCCTATTTTCTTTTTTCTTATTACTTGAAATAGGTAGGTGGTCTAGGTGATGAACCAACCTTGTCTTTTCTCTGCGGAGAGTCATAACTTCACGTCTCAGTGTTTCAAGCTCTGTTTTCAGTGAGCTTTCTATATCCTGCTTGAATTTTTCCATCACGTTTTTCAGAGAACTTTCAATGATAGTTTCCAGCTCCTGACAGAAGTGTTTCTCTTTTCGTTGGATTAGTTGTTCCGTAACACACTCATTTGCTAATAGATATTTTGGGGAGCATGAGTAGACATCTGCGCTATTGACAGGCACTTTTGTTTGGAAAGTAGCTGTATCTGGGAGGCATGATGGGCTGGTCTCGTTCATATTGGATGGGTTACCTGAAGAATGTGGGAATACATCACTCAAAGTGTGGTTTACACTGACTTGGAAAGTAGCTGTATCTGGGAGGCAGGATGGGTTGGTCTCGTTCATATTGGGTGGGTTATCTGAAGAAGTGATGAATGCATCTTTCAAAGTGTGGTTTACGCTGACTTCAGTGGGTTGGTTGGTGTGAACTTCTAGATAATTTATTGTGGGCTTTTGAGCTGTCGGTCCATTAAAGGTGGGTCCTGTTGGATCAAATATGGGTGGTGTTGGATCGAAAGTGGGTGGTGTTCGATCACAGGTTGGTGGTGTTAAATCAGAGGTAAAGGTGGGTCCTGTTGGATCAAATATGGGTGGTGGTGGATTGAAAGTGGGTGGTGTTGGATCACAGGTTGGTGGTGTTAGATCAGAGGTAAAGGTAGATCCTGATGGACCAAATATGGGTGGTGTTGGATCGAAAGTGGGTGGTGTTGGATCAAAGGTTGGTGATGTTAGATCATGAGTAAAGGTGGGTCCTGTTTGATCAAATATGGGTGGTGTTGGATCGAAAGTGGGGGGTATTGGATCACGGGTTGGTGGTGTTATATCAGAGGTAAAGGTGGGTCCTGATGGATCAAATATGGGTGGTGTTGGATCACAGGTTGGTGGTGTTAGATCAGGGGTAAAGGTGGGTCCTGGTGGATCAAATATGAATGGCGCTGGATTGAAAGTGGGTGGTGTTGGATCACAGGTTGGTGGTGTTAGATCAGGGGTAGGAGGACTGGCTTCAATGGTTAGCTGAGATTATGCGCTGGTAGACTCGTCTCCCAGCTCTAAAACAAAATCCATGGTGATATCACGAGAAGAAAGAAAACATCAGATTAAGTTGGGAGAACAGGTCCTGGAGCAGGTCGACCACTTTAAATACCTCAGGGCTATTATAGACCGAAAGGGGGGCATCAAAGAAGAGTTGGCCACTCGAAAAGCAGCAGCTGGGAGACTTTTTCAGGCCATAAATCGAGGATTCCTCAGCAAGAGAGAGGTTGGTAAGAAAACGAAGATGGCTGTATACCGCTCCACCTATGTCCCAGTCTTGACATACGGATGCGAGTCATGGGCAATGACTACAACCCATAAAAGCCAGATCCAAACCTCATAAATGAGGTATCTGAGGAAGGTGGTGTAGAGTGTCAAGGATATGCTAAGTCTGGCCACTACTGTAGAATAAACGTGTTGTTGTGTATTGGCCACTGTTGAATGAACCTGTCATGTAGACCTTGAGTGGGAGTGTCAAGTAACGCGAATGGTGTAGTAGTTCGGTGTAACAGACCTCTTGGTAATAACTCTCACACACTCTCATGTAATGCAATGACGACTTGAACTGCCTCTGACATTTCAATAGTTTAATGAAGGCACGCAAACTGGACAGCACGGATACAGTCATGGACATATGTTGACATACATTCATTGGTTATTTGAATCGTGGATGATACATTCATGTAGTAGTGAAATATCATTCAACCCAAGGTGGTATTCACTGTTCTGGTAACTAATCGCCGTATCCTCTACTGACTGAACGCGTCAATGAGGATCGGTAAACATACAGAAGTCATTGGCCGAACCTTCATTTCATAGCTAAGTTCTTAAGCTGAAATATGTCCAATGTTTGTATAACACTCATAAACCACGATAGTGGGTTTTCACCTCATAACAAGATCTCGATACCACTGCCCGATAGTAGGATACATAATCTGTTCTCTTGACAGTGATCAAAAATATGATGACAGGAATATAACATGGCCGCCTTCCTGAGTTGTCGCTCACTCACTCGTAGGAAGGTAGATATAAGCCAAAGTTAATTTATAATGTGCATATAAATAATTTCATAAAGTTTTCCATACAGCTCTACAGTAATCAAGTTAATTCACGTAGACATAACTGCTGTAGGAAAGCCTGTCATCTTCGTCGATACAAAACACAACCCTAGCGATACGAAGCACAATGTTCCATCTAGGTCTAATCGACTCGAGATCATCAAAATTAGGGTCTGGCATAACTGGAGTCCGAATCACACATATGAGGAGGATCTCTGACAAATAGACTCTTGCAGAGACACAAACTTCTAGAAAAACATCTATGAATCACTGTTAAACCTTAAACAGTGCCAGACCTGGAAAAAGCACTCAGCCATTTCTTGGCGACATTATCGGAACTCTTTACAACCCAGTAGGACTACGAAAACCTGCGCTAGATTCTGGCAGAAAGAATATAGTCCGACCTGAACATACAAAGGTATACAATATACGACTGAATCTACTTGCACTAGACAAGTAGTACACATGAATTCAGGCCATAAACATAACAAGCAAAATTAGTCTATTTTCTGGCCCGAACAAATAAGAACGGACATGAAACAATCATGGTTTTATCTAGAGCTGATCTTTGGAGGTGAGAAAATTCGACGTCCAGCCATGTCTGTACGCCCTCTGTCACTTCTTGAGCTAAAACCTTATTTTTTGTGTGATACAGATGTATTGTGAGGAGGTCCGTGCTTATTTTATCCTCAACAATAGCGTATAGTTGATCGCTCCGGGTTTCAATGGAACAGCTTTTGTAGTATTCGAGGCAAGTGTGTTTGAAAATTTCGTAATGTTGACTGTTACGGAATTCAACAGCGCAGCATTGACCCTGGTTCGTTTGTTTGATGATCAGAAGTGGAGGGTATTTCCAGGCATGAAGTTTTCTTTGTACCGCTTTTTCTTTGTTAAGACGGTAGCTCTTAGCGACTGTAGAGGGACGTAATCTTCCATCTCTGCGTGGTTTTACTATCGCTGATACGATGACGTTGTTCTCCCCGCTCGCCATGATCACATTACATGCTTGAGGGCCGACAAGCCCTGTAATTAAGCATTGTCTATTTTTCCCTAGCCAGAAGGTCACCGTCAGAGTTTGGAATGTGTTACAAATGTTAGAAATAGTTTTCGTTATATCGACAAATGGTGGCAGGACAAAATACCGTCATTCCAAACAGAAAAAAAAACACAATATTAATACGTGAATTTAACACAGTTACAATATAAACAATTTCATTGTATGTCAAACAAAACCGCCAACACAGGGATGTATAAACCACCCATATTAAATGGGAACAACTTAGAATAAAATATCCAAAATGTAGAGCCAAATAAAAACACGTCAGCACAGTACAAATCCAACTGCCGTTCTGAGAGAGATCGAGTGACATACCTCACAGAATGAATAAGGCAAGAACAGCCTTTTTTAGCCTAAACAAGATCTGGAAGTCTTCTCAATACAGCACAGGCACAAAATTAAGGTTATATCAGAGCTGTGTGCTTTCTGTGCTTCTCTATGGTGCAGAATGCTGGAGAGTTACAGAGAAGGAAATGTCGAAATTGTCCTCTTTTCACACAACATGCCTAAGAAAAATTCACCTAATCTTTTGGCCGTATACCATCACCAACCAAGATCTGCTTACTCGGAGTAAGCAAGAGGACATGCACACCATCATAGCTGGCAGACGCTGGAGCTGGGTTGGCCATGTCCTCAGAAGAGACCCCGATGCCATCACAAGAACAGCTATGCTTTGGATCCCTGAAGGAAAACGTAAAAGAGGACGACCAAAAACAACCTGGCGAATTACTGTGGAGGCTGAGATACAAAGAATGAACCAGAGTTGGGGCACTTTACGAAGGATGGCCGCCGACCGAGCAAAGTGGAATCAATTTGTTGTTACCCTACAAGACGCCACTAGACGCGATGGCCACCTTTTATGAATTTTAAAAAAAAAAACAGTTCTTTTTAAAGAAATCTGCAGGGAGCCGCGCTGGTGTAATGGTTACAACGTTGTACTAGCGACCAGGTTTTCAAGGTTCAAGTCCGGGCGTCGGCGCTTGAAGGAGTGTCAACGACCGGGAATTTGACTGAATAATCTGACCGGCTCCTGAGATAAACCCTCTGTGGGTGGGAAGGAGAGAAGCTCCTGACCGGGTTGGAAGGAAAGTCCTCAGGTTCCCCAGCCTTGCAATGACATGTCATTGGGCCGAAGGGCTGAAAGCCCAAGTGCCGCTGGTTAAGGACAAAGAAAAAAAAAAAAGAAATCTGCAAACACCCTTGGTAATGGGAGACGGTAATGCTCCGGATTGCTGGTCAGCAAAGTGATAATTATATCTGAGAAAATTAGATGAGGAAAATATTCGAGTTTCCCATCCTTGAAAATCACGTGCTGGACCTGGACAAACCTGGAAAAAGCCTGGAAATGCTTGAAGAAACTTGTTATGAACTCTGCTCACTGTCAAATGAGGATCTGCGTCCACAAGTTAAATACAGCATGTCTGTATGAAACCAGGGAAACTTAATATTAAACACACAGAGTGCATGAATCAAGAAAATGAAGCACCATTCTCTTCCAGAGCTGCACTAAGTGGTTTCCTGTTTTTAAAGCACGTTTTATTAACTTGATATGCCCGTTGTTTGTATGTTGGGGTAGGAGTCGCGAAGAGGTATGGCGTTTGCCTCTAATTCTAAAGATACCGGGTTCGCTCCCAGTGCAGGGAATATACTTTATTGAAATTCCTAATGAAGTCATACTCTCTCCTCTCCCCCCCCCCCCACCCTTCTTTCCGGATAACCTGAGAAGTGAAATCGGATGAGTAGCCTTCTCAGAAAAGGGAGAAAAATAGAAAGTCCCGTGTGCACGTTGCGCACGTTAAAATCCCTCGGCAGTGGGAAATCGTAAAGAGTAGGCCATACGGCCGCGGCCCTGGCAAAAGTTGGAATTTAGGAAACAAACCCACCTCAAAATTATTTATAGAATGTGTGATTCTTGTATCCGCACATTGGGATTCTCGCCGGTGCTGCGGATTTCGTGCACTGTGCTGAGATTCTCCTTGTGTGATCTAATGGAAAAGATTGGGGCACTGATGAAATTGTCCGTGTGCAGTGAATATAGTCTTTAAAACCAAACCAAACTACTAGGGTAGTGGCAATAACTTAAACAATGTACAAAGAAATTCCGCACCAGTTCAAAAGAAAATACCTCCTAGAGTAGAAAACACTAGAATCTTGAAGGCTTAAGATATCATTATTTTTTTTCGCCTTTTATTTTTCCTTTCAAACAAAGCCAGACTTAAAAAAACCTGGCCATTTCATTTTATTTAACCTTGCCAGATTTTTTTTTTCTTGGAGTCGCCGCTACATTTGACCCCCACCCACCTGTAAGAAGAACGTGCTCTTGCAGTTTTGATTTTTATAGCAACTTGTTTTATATCATGACGTTTTTAGTTCCATACACAACATCAAATTGAATGCCCCCCTCCCCATATCTCCCCCCCCCCCATGACATGTCTGATGGAACAATAGTTCGATTATGGCTTCGTTTCCTCGGAGACCCCCCCCCCCCCCCACACCCATAAAAAACACATACACAACACAGAAACACGAGGTACCCTCCACAAATGCCGGCTTTAAAATCTAATTCATCCACTAAACTTAATTTATTCACTAAAATTTAAAGCATAGCCGTCCTACCGCTGAATTTATGACATACTTATTATCAAGCAATTGCAGCACTCACATAAAAGCATTTGCATTTTATCCCCCCCCCCCCCTTTTCTTTCCCCCCAACCAACACACACGCACCCACACACCCACACACACACACACACACACACACACACAGTTCATTCTACTCGTTAAACGTTTGTGTCTTCATCTTATCAGGCTGTTGTCGTCATATTGATAACTTTTTCTGTTCTTTTGTCAATCTAATTTTACACAACACAGATTTATTTAGTCTGCTGTTTGTTTTTTAAGGTAGGTATTTGTTACGGTGTTTTTATTGATGTCGTCTGCTATAGTTGGCAGTGCGCAATTTTAGGTTAATAGAATTAATATAGATTGATGTGGATACTTCACGGATTAGTGAACGCAAAGTACACGGTCAAATTATGACGTGTTAGCGTTGATAAGGTCACGCTTCGTGACTTAGATACTGGACCCTTTTTACGTTGTCCGTCAAGCCGTGAAGATGTGTCCTACATCAATCTATATTAATTCTATTAACCTAAAATTGCGCACTGCCAACTATAGCAGACGACATCAATAAAAACACCGTAACAGTATTACATTATTTGGGACTCGCGGTGACGCAGTGGTTAGTCCACTGGCATCCTAGCTTGGTGGTCCATGATTCAATCCCCAGTTGAGGTGGGAATGTTTAGACCGCAAATAGTTCTGGGGTCGATCCAGCCTTATGAACTGGGTTCCAGAGAAATTCTGGAAAGGTTAAGGCGGCCAGCGTGATACTGACCAAATCACCCCTAGTGTGCCTATGGTCAAGAAAATATGTCCTAACACAATATTTCCAATATGCGTCAATGGGCATGTAACGGGATCCTTATAAATAAATGATTACATAAGTGTATTAATACATGTATAATTTAAATTGCGTATTGCACATTGCTATCCATCTCCCATACTGTTTAATGACATAGTGTATAAAGAACTTGTATCTGTCCCCCGTTTTACGCATTGTAAATCTACTGAATCCCTCGTTTTACGGATATATTTTTTCTTTTTTTTTTCTTTTTTTTTTTTGCTCACATGTATACTGAGATCTGGTAATAAAGTTTTTTTTTGTTGGCTTACATGTATACTGAGATCTTGTAAAAAAAAGAAAAAAATTTGTTTTTTTGTAATACTTTTTTTTCGTTTGGCTCACACCAGTAACATAAATTTCTCTCAACCATTGTCCATTGCCAATTGACTCATAAATATTTGCCCCCCAGTTCATATTTTGCACCAGTATGTATGTTAGGGACTTGATATTTTTTTAGTTGATAGGACGAAAATGTATCCACATGGGATACATTTTTATGGCCTCGGGACTTGTGTGACAGCTTGGCCATACACTACCATTTATACGTGTTAAAAACTATATACAATGAGAATAACAACGTATTAATAGAATATTAATTATAGAAATATGGAGTTATGGTATTAACCCTCTATTGGGCCATTTATGAAATAGTTGGAAAAAAAATTCTTGGAGTGGTTTTTGTGGCTGTCCCATGTCTGAAAAGTGGTGTGAAGGTTAATTTTGGGCAAAAAAATGTTTAGTTAGTGTTTTATGGGTATGTTGCCAATTGGCAACAAATCACCATTAAGGTTGGGAACATTTATTGTTGCCATTTGGCAACATATATCTTTTAACTATGTTTTTATGTCTAACAACATCTATTTCACCTTTTTTTACTCCCTACCTACATTTAATATTTAAACAGTAAATAGCAGACAACAAAATTTTTGAAACTTCATGAAGTTAAGTGTAATTTATACAGAAAATGCCACACATACAATGAAACATATAGTTACTGAAAAAAAAAAAAATCTTCTGTCTCGTGACTCAATCACAGCTCCACACTCATGTTTCATGAAATACTTTGAAACAGTTTGAATGTTTATTGAGGCACAAGTGTAGGTTACACTTCTCACAGACAGTTCTGGAGTACCCCTTGCATCCAGGAAGTTTGCATCTCCCTTTGTTGGTGACGGAATTGGGGCTGTGGCCAACATTGTCAGTTCTGACATGAAAAGGAGGTACATTTGCTGTTTGCCCTCTCTTCTTTTTTTAGCCACCAGCTGTGTCTCAGTGCTTCCTGATGGCCTTCCCCTTTTATTATTTTCACTTTTTCCTGCTTTTAGGAGACACAAAGCAATCTGCAACTTGAAATCAACTAATGGTAGTCTGTCCTTTTTTTCCATACCATCCTTACACACATCTGAACAATAAGTTAGCCAAGCTTGCACCACAGAAACATCCAGGAAATGAAACAATATTCTGTGGTACCATTTCTTGGATCTAATAGGTATACGATAGAGTGCCAGCAAGGAGTCCAGCAAATCTACCCCTCCCATGAACATGTTATATTCTTTCACAGCTGCAGGGCAAGAAATGTGTATTTCCTTCTTGGCTTTTCTGTCCCATCTTCTGACTACACATTCTGGTTCAACTGCTGCATAGGTGCTTAGCAGTGTGACTGCTTTATTGTCATACCATTTGATAGCTTTCAATGTGGCTCCGTTTGTTGCTGCAGTACAAACAACAGATGACCCTCTTCCTTTCATTTTCAGTTCCTTATCGGAACACAGATTACACCCTTTCAGCCGGTTTGCGCGGACAGTGCCAAGACATGCAATGCCTTGTTTCCAGAGGCATGCCTGCAATGCTGGCGAATTAAACCAGTTGTCAAAATATACTTTATGCCACACATTTTTAGGGATACGTTGAAGAAGTCTCAGCACGATATTAGCTGATGCTCCTAAATCAGGTTGGCCAGGACACACGTCAATTTTTCCAGTGTAAATTTCAAAATCATGAATCAAACCAGAAATGCTTGAACAAACGAAGACTTTATAGCCCCACTTTTTGGGTTTCTTTGGGTTGTACTGACGCAAAGATGATTGACCTTTGAATGGGATAACTTGCTCATCAATGCTCAGCCTTTCTGCTGGTTTGATTGAATTGAATTTCACTTTCAGAGCGTCAACTAAAGGTCTTAATTTGAACAATTTGTCGCCTTCATTGTCTTGCTGCTTGTTGTTGTCATTGCAGTGAATGTTACTTTTGATTTCTTTAAACCTCTTGTTCGTCATAGTATCAGCAACAAGTCCATAGCGCGTTGTAGAGTCCCAGTACAATTTACAACTGGGCATTCTAACAATACTCATCATAAACGCAATTCCAAAAAACTGTTCCAGTTCTGGCTGGCTCAATCTGAGAGGCTTCATGATGTTTTTCTGGATGCTGTACTTGTTTGATTCAGTGACCATATGTGCCATTGTATCATCATCAATGAATCTGCGGAAGTATTCTATTGGTTCTGAGGTAACTGATACGTGTGCCGAATCACCAGAGAAGGGCGGAGCTTCAGAAGATACATCTGAGGCTTCACGGTGTCTCCATAGCATCCGACGACGATCAAAGGTTACATCTGTGTCCTCCAGCTCTGATGCAGATGATTCTGAAAAAAAAAAGAAAACAAAGATATTAATTATCTGGCAACATAAACAATCATTTATTGGTATACTGGTGTACATGTTATTATGCTGATAATAGTAATAATGATAAAAATTATTCTAATCCACATTATGGTACAAAGCGTTCCACAAGTAAGTCTCCGTCAGCCGATATCACTGACTAACAAAAAAAAACTTTTTTTTTCTTTCTCTAACATTTCTATATTTTTCTGGTCAATTTTAATGCGCTGTTTTTAAATCTGCAAACCGTTTTTCTCTATCAGGTCGGGATCTCTAGAAATACGCAATTGAAGTTTTTTAACAACGCATACAGTATTACAACATCATTCGTACAAGAAGTATAACAGTTATGTAGGCTTGAATTTCTTTGCAGTCGACTTTCGTCGGTGAATGGCATGTGGTACATCGCGATGAAGCATCCAACAATAATCGGCAAGCATGGTCACACTCCACCGTCCTTGATAACGTGACTCCATTACGGCGATATCTTGATGGAATCATTCTCCATGTTCATCGGTGACTTCGCCAAGGTTGTCAGGGAAAAAGTCAAGATGCGAATCGAGCAAATGGATTTTGAGGGACATGTTACAGCCCATAATTATGTATGCATCTATGCACTGCTTAACAATATGCAACATAGTTGACAGATTTGTGATTTTCCAGAAAGTTATCGACGATCGATTTGAATGCCATCCATGCGCGAAGTTCCCTACCATGTAACAAGTTCTCGAATTGTTTGTCTGCAATAACTTTCCTAATATGAGGTCCTACAAAGATACCTTCCTTTATCTTTGCATCGCTAACCTGCGGAAACTTTTCTCGAAGATAAGTGAAAGCTTTGCTCGTTTTATCTAACGCTTTTACAAAATTCTTCATGAGCCCCAACTTTATATGTAACAGTGGTAAAATGAAGGTGTCTTTGTTAATTAATGGCTCGCGTATTACATTTTTATGCCCGAGCTGCATACGATCCCGGATAGGCCACACCTTTCTTGCATAATGTTCCTGTCTGTTGCGGCTGTCCCATTCACATCGGAAGCAACAGAATTTAGTATACCCAGTCTGCATGCCCGTGAGAATTGCAATGACCTTTAGGTCTCCACAAATCCGCCATTGGTAGTCATTGTACTTTATTTTTTTCCAAACGTATAGCCATATTGTCATAAGTTTCTTTCATATGAACAGAGTAGGCGACTGGAATTGTTGAAAAAAAAAAAAATTATGTTATGCAATAACACGGTTTTTAGACTAATCTTGGAAGAATCGATGAAAAATCGCCATTCGTTGACTATGTGCTCATGACCGTTTACATCTTTGCAATAGCAAATGTCATCATCCATCTCAAAGTATTGAACAAGTTCTCTGTGTCTATGACGAAATTTAGATATCGGAGTATTGGGCGCTAAAAGATTCCATTCTTTGAGTCGCGAACCGAGTAATTCCGCTTGTCCTTTGGTAAGAGCGAGATCACGTATTAGATCAGAAAGTTCTGAATGGTTAATTAAGTAAACACCATCATTCACCGGTATGTAATCTGAGTCAGAATTAGTTTCTAAAGCAGGTAAACTATCACTTTCTGATGGTTCATTTACGTCCAACGGATACTGTTCTGGTGGTACTTGGATCGGACACATGATTGGATCATGAGGCACTGGTTTCGAAACCGATTCAATATTTGGATAAACCACAGACTTTCTAGTTTTAAAAGTGAAACCATGGATATTTGTCAAGCAGAAGTAACAATCAGTAGTGTGATTTGTATGTTCACGCCATATTACTGGCACGCCAAAAGGCATCGACTTATGCTTCGGCGATTTTCGCAACCAACCTGCCAATGTATCGAACAAAAAGCATTTGGTTTCCAAGATTTATTTGCATCATCAACTTTCGAATCGAAATAAAGTTCATATGCTATCTTTAGTAATGGTGTAAAGTTTTTCTGGTCAACACGATCGGTAAAATATCCGCACACGTAACAGAACAGATCAGCCGAATTTCTACAACTTCTAGAAGCCATATTTTGCTCAGAATTATTTCAAAATACAGTAACTATTTGAAAAATCGCGTAACATATGTCATGCATCTTTTAGCAGTATAAAAAGTAGAATTATGTTGCTTTTTATTAATTTTTAATAAGTTATATAGTAAAAATGAAACGGAGCAAATAACGGTTTCCCAAAAATATATTTATTCACAAATATCTTAAGAACCCGACGTGATAGAGATAAACGGATTTCAGATTTGAAATCAGCGCAAGAAACTGACCTAAGAACACTTATTCTTATATAAGAAAGAAAAATGTTGTTTGTCAGTGTTTAGTACCTGATGGACTAGGCTGAAACTGTACATAGGTTGTACACTGATGGACAAGGCTACAACTGCAGTCTGAAATAAAGTGGCCACATTAAAAAAAAACATCAATTAAATTCAACAAACCTGAATCGGTTGTGTCCGAGGAAGGGCCGGGTTGCCACGTGTTATCCAGGATGTCTTCAGCCTCACTGTCTGACAGCTCACTATCGCTAGAAGCCTCAGGTATTGGTCTATAGATTGTAGTCTTTTGGCTGTAAAACTTTTGAGGATCCATTGTGTTTAACTGTAAAAAAAAAATTTTAAAAAAATGACAACATATACATTTTGTAATTCAAAAGTTTTTCATCACAAAATTGTTTAATCTCATCTGATGATACATTATGTTTTGTGATTACTGGCAATTTTAGTGGTTATCATGTGTAGTTTAGTTCTAAAAGTCAAGTCTAGATGAAGTAAATATGTTTTATTCATTTACAATATTATTAGTAATTTATACTGGTAATTCTACTATTTACATTGACCTTTTTAGGATACATAAAATTGCAAATAACAACTTTTTTTTAAATGATGAAGTTTAATCAATTATAATGAGAATAAAATACTAATGTTGTTGATTACAGAGAAATACAACATTAAATATCATTTATTAGGTAAAAAGCAACTGTTGCCAATTGGCAACATGAAGTGGTTTTTATTCCTTAATCGACTTTTGTTGCCAAATGACAACATACCTAAAATGTAAAATAAGAGTAACTTATTTTATTTATTTATAACTATTAAAGCATTTGTTACAAAGATAAGTGGTTTAAGTTACTCAACATATTTTTTATACACCGTTTTCATAAGGAATTTTTAAAAATAATGTGAAGTAAACTCACCTCTCAATTCGATCTTGCAAACCAGCTACCATGCCTTGACAAAAGAGTGCGTGAAAAAAAAAGTATTTCTCCGACAAATGAGTTACCCGGTAATTTAAAATTGGGAATGTTTCTAGAACACAATAAAACAAAAAAATTATTAATTTGAACGCCGGATAGTGAAATAGATGACTTTAAACGGTATGTTGCCAAATGGCAACAAGGCCCAATAGAGGGTTAAATATACATAATTAATATAAAACTTATTGATTATTTTTTTCAAGTCAATACATATAATGTTTGGTCATGCCAAACAAAACTTGAACCTTTAATCAACACTCAGGACAATAATTGTATCTTCTCTTAATATATACATCTGAATGGTAACTGACCAGAGCTATTACGTTTGACCATGACCTCTGTGAGTGTCAACGGGAGCGGTGAAATTTCACGCTTTCTGGATATTTGAGAAATCCCATTGACTAAGGGAGAGCGGTAGGTTGCTGGTTGAATGAACGCGAGGCGTGGGAGAAAGGGAAAAAAAAGAATAAGAACTCGCATGGGGAAATTTACACGGGGGGGGAGAGATAAGGATCGTGAAAAACGAAGGTTGGATTGACATAGCGAATTACAGCGAGGTGTTATTGAGGTCACTACGTCTGGACAGTTTGTGCGTAGGGAATAGGTAGAAGAACCAGAGGTGTGGGTTAACGTTATAAATACGCATTAGAGCATGAATAAATTTCAGTGTAAGAGTACAACATCTGTGTGTCTCGAACACAGTAATTGGTAATATTCACCTTTAGCGCCACCGACGGTCGATTGTAACTTTTCGTTTATTTTGTACTTGATATCGGAGTTTACAAGTAAGGAGATATTCGTACGAAATACGAATAGCACAAATTATGTTCCTCCGGTAGTAAAGATTGTAAATAATTATAATCACAACGTTACAAAATTAATAAATATATTAAATAATTAATTTGTTTGTAAGATAATTACATGTATTGACTTTAAAACATACAGAAATATTTTAAGATAGCATTCTAATAATTATTTAATCAATTCAATACCCGTTAGCTCCCCAAGGAGCACAGGCCTTCAACAAACACATGCCAAATCCTCCTGTCAGGTGCCTTTCGCATAAGGTCTTTCCACGTATTCCTCATCTTTTTTCAGTTCTGTATCTAGTTATCTTCTCTGTGTGTGTGTGTGTTTTTTTTTTTTTTTTTGGTTTACCTCTGACTCTCTTTAATAATTATAATCAGTGTTATATATATATTTGGGACTGTTTGGCAAGGAAGAATATTCCAGCACCTCTGATTCATGCTATACAGAGCTTCTACAAGTCTTGCAGAAATTATGTGAGGACAGCAAACCATAAGTCAGAAGAGTTCAGGACCACCACTGGTGTAAGACAAGGTGATATCCTATCACCTTACCTCTTCATACTCCTTATGGACGATGTCATCAAGGCATGTAAGGAGAGAACAAGAAAGTATTCAGTGGGGTACTGGAAGATGAGACAGGTCTATATTTCGGAGCTGGCATTTGCTGATGATGTTGCCCTGATTGCTAAATCAGAGGCACATCTCCAATCCAACCTGCAAGTCTGGAAGGAAGAGCTGGAGAAGAGAGGGATGGTCATAAGCAGCTCTAAAAACAAAATCCATGGTGATATCACGAGAAGAAAGAAAACATCAGATTAAGTTGGGAGAACAGGTCCTGGAGCAGGTCGACCACTTTAAATATCTCGGAGCTATTATAGACCGAAAGGGAGGCATCAAAGAAGAGTTGGCCACTCGGAAAGCAGCGGCTGGGAGACTTTTTTCAGGCCATAAATCGTGGATTCCTCAGCAAGAAAGAGGTTGGTAAGAAAACGAAGATGGCTGTATACCGCTCCACCTATGTCCCAGTCTTGACATATGGATGCGAGTCGTGGGCAATGACTACAACCCACAAAAGCCAGATCCAAACCTCAGAAATGAGGTATCTGAGGAAAGTGGTTGAAGTAACAAGAAGAGACATGGTCCGCAACCAGACGATCCGTCAAGGCCTAAAATCCCATCCGCTGCAGACCCAAATAGAACAGTCCCAACTAAGATGGTTTGGCCATGTCTGCAGAATGGGAGAAGATCGGCTACCACGATAAGCATGGGAAACAAAGAGCCAGGGATCCAAACCTCCAGGACGACCCAGAGTCCGCTGGGAGGACAACATTAGACAATCTTTGAGGGACCGAGGACTAGAATGGAACCAGGCCAGGAAGAAGACAGCTGATAGAATGGTCTGGCGCTCTCTCTTCCAAACCTCTACACCTCACGGTAGAAGGGGAACGACTAAGTAAGTAAGTAAGTTATATATATATATATATATATATATATATATATATATATATATATATATATATATATATATATATATATATATATATATATATATATATATATATATATATATATATATATACAGGGTGTTCCACGAAAAAGCGGCCAGTGACGTCATGATTATGGCAATAATGTACGTTATTAAGAAAGGAAAACTGGCTACTTTCACTTTGTGAATGGGGCCGCTTTTTCGTGGAACACCCTGTATATATATATGTGATAGGGTGGGCGAGATGATGATGATGATTATATTGTGATGTGTGATCACTCTCTTGTCACACTCGCACCGACCCGAACAACAATAAAACTCTTGATTCTAGAGGCAGGGGCTATATTTATTTTTACAACCCATTCAGTGACAAAGCAAACATTAAACCAATAAACTAGCGAACATAACAAAACAAAACTAAACAAAACACCCAACAGTGCCCGATGCTAATCTGAAGAAGCAAACAAAGCACAGAATAGTTAAAATCATAATATAATACTGAATGAGAAACACCACGCTCTCACCTGTCAAACTGTCCTACGCCGCCACCTGACACACTCAACTATCACACACAAACACACTCATGTGTGTCGTCCAATGCGACTAGTATGGTGTTGTGCATGAGGCTGGTAACCTCACCATGTAACACAGATTGCCACCGAAACCACTACTGCAAGGGCAAACTCTCAGCTATCACACACACACACACACACACACACACACTCATGCATGTCGTCCAATGAGACTAGTATGGTGTTGTGCATGAGGCTGGCAACCTCATCGTGTAACACAGATTGCTACCGAAACCACTACTGCCCTAGCATATGAATACTTAATATGGAGGCAAACCACACTGTTGGCCCCATGCTCCCTCAGGAGCGGAGAAGAGAAATATATACCTTGAAGTGAGCCCACGTGCTCTCACAACCATTCCTCACATAACCATAATTAAATAATCATAAAATGGACATAAAATAATATTCAACTATATGTACAACAAATACTCTCAGTAATGAGAATAAGCTACTACCTCGTAACCGATCCACATCAGTATTCATTACTGCATTCTGAAGCATGTCGTATGTGACGACTGGTGCGCCTGGCAACAAGCGTGTCGTATATGACCACTGGTGCGACTGGGAATCTCATCACATGAAACACATCGTTACCGAAACAACCACTGCAATAGCATAAAAATGCTTCTTGTCGGCTTGTGATAGACACCAGCCACATTGGTGTTTCCATGCTCCGCCGGGAGCAACCAGAGAAACACATGTCTCAACAAAGGAGTGGCCTCGCGCTCTCCAGAAATCTAAATACATATTCTCACCTCACAGTAACTCATTAAATATATACAGTAGAATTATGATAAGTAGGCTATCGTGAAATACACTCAATTACTTTTACATTAAAGAAATAAAATAATTACTCTTGACTTTAACAAAACTGGCATTAACACGAAAACTATCTCTTTCCTTTACTGGGGAAAATTATCTTAATCTGCTTCCCACCCACGTGTCAATTCACACAATATAAAACTGGCGTCTTCTTTATACAATCACACATGGTGACGCGCCGCCTTTCATGACCACGTGGTTGCCATCCTGATAACAGTCAATATCATCTAAATTAACTGATTCCGTACGCAAGATCTAATAATAGACGCAAAGGCCGAACGCTGTAGACGTAAGATCTTTTAAAAGACGCTGATTTATTTCATTGTTTTTTTCTATTCTGATATTTTATACTGCCCGGAATTTATCTTGAACGGAAGTAAACACAAAACTGGGCAAATTTCAACAAGCTTCAACGTCTTTTATTTGCGTTTGAACGGATTTTTTCACATTTATCTTCATCTTTAATCGTGTTTTGTTGTATCGCCATAATGGCCGAAAAACACACAGGATATGTTACTAATATGTGAACAGTGAACAAACTGTGTGATCAACCATAACTTTCTTACTTTTTCTGTGTTTCTAAATGGATTACCTGCACAAAGAGAGCAGTGAAACTGTATTGTGATAACAATTTATGTTACAAGCCTTACGTAAGTCGAAAATTTTTGTTCAAAATTTCAAGTTATCTTTTTTCCGTGTACATGTTATCTGTTATAACATAAACATAACATAAATTTAGCTAGAAAGGCATATGGATTTATATTGTTCATCCAATGTACTTTAATTTGATATATAATATGTTATACTTAACTCATGATTGGACATACATTGTCAGTAAACGTAAATTATGTATGTGTAAATTTTTGGGGCTTAAAAATAATTCCGTCCAGAGCTGAAAATAATTACGTACGGAATCAGTTAAAGGAAAAATCGCTTCTCTGTCCAGTTTCATGTATGAAATAGCTCCCTACTAAATTTGCTTTTCTTGCCCGGTCTGATGACTGACATAATTGCTCTTAAACTGCGCGCTGGGCGTATTAATCTTGGCTACTTAAATATCACACGCGATTATCGCTTTAGGAATAGCGAAAATCAGACTTTTCACAACCTAGAATGCTTCGCGCACATCGAAAATAATCTGCCTAGAAACAGGTAGGGGGCGGGCGTCTCCTTTTCGGCCCCATCACATATATATAACACACTATGATTATAATTATTAAAGAGCACATATGTATGAAATGGTAAAGGTAATCCAATAGCAAATACTGCCGTTGGAGAATAAAGTGTTAGAGACTTCACTATACTAGGTCCAGCATCAAGAGGTGGGGTGTCCAGTTCGCTTCCTCGATTCTTTTCCTTCCCTAACTAAAAAGCAAAGTCAGGTATCCATTTACAGCTGGGTAGACTGGAGCGTGATGATACCATGAATCGAACCCATCACCTTAGCCGCGAGAGACGAGCGCTCTAACCACTGTGTCAAACGGACGCTCATATATATATATATATATATATATATATATATATATATATATATATATATATATATATATATATATATATATATAATATATATATATATATATATATAAATATATATATATATAAGATATATATATATATATATATATATATATATATATATATAATATATATATATATATTTATATATATATTTATATATATATATATATATATATATATATATATATATATATATATATATATATATATATATATATAGATATATATGTTGTTGGTGTTGTGTTCGTCCACTATGTTGCTGTAATACCCTGTTCCAACTGAAAATGGGGTATAATTGGGGTATATTGTGTGTTTATATATATATATATATATATATATATATATATATATATATATATATATATATATATATATATATATATATATGATAGGAAACTCTATACAAAGCAATACAACAGGAGACAATCTGATCATCAGAAACAGTCCTCCCGTCGAACACATGTTTCGGGCCATTAATCTCATTTATACTCTGGGGCGGGCCCTCACTTGAGTCATGATTCCCAAGTGTCAGCCTCCTGTTGTCTTCTACAGAGAATTGGACCTACTCCACCTTGGTTGCAGCTTCGAAATTCACTCCTCTTCTCTGCCAGCTGGAGGCAATTGTGAAAGTTACCCCTATGTTGAAAACAAATGACTGAGCCGAGATCCAATGCCCGTTGCGGTTGTTCCGCAGCCAGCACTTTGTCTTTTCCGCAGTTTCGCTGAGCCTCTTAAGCGCCCTTGTTCTTGACTGTCCTCTCAACCCCAACAGCTTCAGTGGATCATACACTGAGGCAGCCACGAGACCTCTTGCACCCTTCTCAACAGCCATGATACTAGTCGTGAACTCATCGTGTCTTAAGTCCGTGGCCAGATCATACGACTTGGCCACTGTGAACGAGTGTTGCTCGCTTAGTGTGGATTCAAATGGCACGGTCAGCTCAACCTTATAATCCGGTGCGATGATGATGACTGCAGCACTATATCTGGCAGTCTTCGAGATCTTCTGATACTCTCAGGGTATGCCCATAACCCAGATAGGTCTACTGCCATCTCCCAGTCATTGCACAGCCAAGAAGAGATGGTAAACTGTTACTTGATTTACTTGTTTTGGGATGTGCTGACTTTCCTGCTCTCAGAAAGTATGTATTTGAAGTGCTCGGTCTGACTTTGCTGTTCGCCTTCACCCTTGTCAAGTCTATTGTAACAGCCAGCTTATTTAGCACTTTGTTGTGGCGCCAAGTGTATTGCCCTTACCCTAATGACACCTTGCAAGTTTAAAGCATGTGTTCAAGTGTATGCCTTTCATGGTACAGGGGGCACTCCGCATCATCAGACTTTCCCCATCTCACACTTCTCAGGGATTTAATGGTGCCTTGTAAGCTCATGAAATTGGCCTCTTTTAAAAAAATGTCCAAGACGTTCATATTTCTCAATCATATATGTAAAGTAGAGAGCTTCATTATATACGTATATTTTACTACAATGAGCCGGTTGGCTGTTTGGACGGCGCAGTGTCTGATCTGCAGAAAACTTACCTGTCCTAGTGATTACAGTCACATCTCCAGCTCCATGTTCTTCATTTCTTTAAACATATGTTCTTTACTGAGTATAGCGCCACAAATGACACCTCAAACATTTCTTTAAACATATGTTCTTTACTGAGTATAGGGCCACAACTGGCGCCTCAAACATTTCTTTAAACATATGTTCTTTAATGAGTATAGCGTCACAAATGACACCTCAAACATTTCTTTAAACATATGTTCTTTAATGAGTATAGCGTCACAAATGACACCTCAAACAAGAAACCATCATTCTTCTAGTGATGGTTTCTGTAGCAATGTATTTTATATGAAACAGTTGTCAGCTTCATGCAAAATCTCATATCAGTGGCCTTTTACGACATGCTTCATAAAACAGTCAGCCTATTCTTCGTGGTCTTTTACCTCATGGACAAACTCATATTATGGTCTTTTACGACATGCCCGAGGTAACAGTAGTCTTCATAGATGGCTTGCTAGCTAACTAAATCATCGTTCATTCAAAATATTCCTCAGAGATCACTACGATCTAACAAAATTTTCCTCAGAGATCACTATGAACTAACAAAATATTTCTCAGAGATCACAATGAACTAACAAATTATTCCTCAGAGATCAATGTGAACTAACAAAATATTCCTCAGAGATCACTATGAACTAACAAAATATGCATCAGAGATCACTATGAACTAACAAAATATTCTTCAGAGATCACTATGAACTAACAAAATTGTCGTAGATTTTTAGATAGGAGAATTAAGACTTGGGTTGGTCACTTCTGATAGAACCAACACTTGAGCTGCCCACACACAGGAAGTATAGAACCAACACTTGAGCTGCCCACACACAGGAAGTATAGAACCAAAACTTGAGCTGCCCACACAAAGGAAGTATAGAACCAACACTTGAGCTGCTCACACACAGGAAGTATAGAACCAACACCTGAGCTGCCAACACACAGGAAGTATAGAACCAACACTTGAGCTGCCAATAAACAGGACGTATAGAACCAACACTTGTGCTGCCCACACACAGGAAGTATTTAACCAACACTTGAGCTGCCCACACACAGGAAGTATAGAACCAACACTTGAGCTGCCCCCACACAGGAAGTATAGAACCAACACTTGAGCTGCCCACACACAGGATGTATAGAACCAACACATGAGCTGCCAATAAACAGGACGTATAGAACCAAACACTTGAGCTGCCCACACACAGGAAGTATAGAACAAACACTTGAGCTGCCAACACACAAGAAGTATAGATTCAACACTTGAGCTGCCCACACACAGGTAGTATAGAACCAACACTTAAGCTGCCCACACACAGGAAGTATAGAACCAACACTTCAGCTGCCAACACACAGGAAGTATAGAACCAACACATGAGCTGCCCACACACAGGAAGTATAGAACCAACACTTCAGCTGCCCACACACAGGAAGTATAGAACCAACACTTGAGCTGCCAACACACAGGAAGTATAGAACCAACACTTGAGCTGCCCACACACAGGACGTATAGAACCAACACTTGAGCTGCCCACACAGGAAGTATCGAACCAACACTTGAGCTGCCTACACACAGGAAATATAGAACCAACACTTGAGCTGCCACACACAGGAAGCATCAACAAAACAGTTACACAAACTCTTACTAAAATAACGACCTATTAATGTCATAGCCAAGTTCCTGGGGGTCTCTATGGAGATAAAACAATGTTTAGTGCTACTGGGTTCTCATGCGTGTCGTACAAGGCGACTAACATGAGGTTGGGCATGGGGCTGGAAACTTTATTTTGTAAAATACATTGCCACATAAACAACCACTGTACGAGCATGTGCAGGCTTCCTGCAAGGAGAACCAGCGGCAGTGCTGGCTCCATTGCTCTGTAGGGAGCCCAAACTGGAGATGCAAAAGAATTTCATGCTTATATCAAAATACTAGTTTTGGAAATTGTCCTCAATGTAATAAGGTCGTTGGGTGATACAGTATGAAAAGCGCTGATAGTAAGGTATAATTGTCCTCAATGTAATAAGGTCGTTGGGTGATACAGTATGACAAGCGCTGCGAGTAAGGTATAATTGTCCTGTTATGCTATTAATCTTAATTTGCCGTTCAGCTGGGTTCATATTTTATCTTTACAACAAGCATACTAATTATTTTTATAGCTGTCTTCGCTTTTCTCTTACGTGGAATTTGTAGGTAGCTTTGTTTGCCCATAAATCTAAGTTTTATCAATTTATTTGTTTCGTCTGTCAAGTTTAAGCCAGTGAGCTCCTATCATATTGTTCCACGTAGACAATACGTCTGCAGCTGTTGCTAGCCACCAATATCTATTGTGGATCATCTACTTCCAGAGTCGGAACAAGGAATTTCTCAAGGTAGTAGGAGTTCTTGTGGTTCCTTCCTCCCCACAGCGCAGTAGTGTATGTAATTTTACCAGACCCAATTTACGGCTATTGAGATGGATCACCATGTGATTTCTGCAAGTAATATTCACTGCACAATTTCACACACACACACACACAACCCCCCCCCCCCCCCACACACACACACACACACACGCACACACACACACACAAATTAATAAATAAATAAAATATAAAAAAACATAATTCATTCATGTGTTAAACATTTTATTGTGGGCAGTGGCGTATCTACAGTTTGGGGACCGTAAAACTAAAACTCGTGGAGGAGCCCTTTTACCAAAAAAAAAAAAAAAAGTATTATGGACAAAAATGGACTTGGGGTTCCTGAAGTTCAAGATTCATTAGCTTAATAGTAGATCCACCTCTGATTGTGGGTAACTCTTTCTTTTATTTATGTAGAATTACAGATGGGAACGTAATGCGCTAAATTTGAAAAAAAAAAAAAAAAAGAAGAAAATAAATGATACAGGCATGTAGGAAAAAGATAAGTTTCATGTAAGCATATAATGATTAACTTTAATATTTTCTGTTTCATATTTCTTGTTCATTTAAAATAGTATTCCATTAATTTTTATTTTCAACAAAAAAATATGTCGTTGCCGATAACCGCCTGCACTGCCAAAGAGACCACAATGTCTACTTCAGCGACCCTATGATAGCCCAGCTACTTTAACTTCATCTTCCCGGGTCTTCGGGTTTACTACACTTCCCTTTCCGGAATGGCTCAGTCTGGCGGTATTGGTTGATTGTTTCCAAGGATGTGGTATTAATGTCACCACTTTAGTCTCTCTGTAGGCAAAACGGGCAGGAACGACTCTGGATATTTCACCGCAAAGAGTAATCTTTACGATTTATCGTATACATTTTTCTATATCGGAGATTCACAACAGGGGGAACCACCTAATTACTCTGAGATGAAAAAGAAAGCAATCACTCAGAAGTGTGGAAAAAGAGCCAATCAAACGCAGAGGCAGCGTGAGGGAGAAACGCATCGAAATAAAAAAAAAGGAGATTCAACTAGAGACAGATTAAACCAATCAGATTGATGCGAGGGAGTGTCACAGAGGTTTTATGATCATTGAATTGCCTAGATCCTCTTCTTTTTCTTTCACCCGTATCCCCTATTTTATTATCACTCTTTACCTTTTTCCTGTATTTTTCGCATCCATTCGTTTGCGAGAAATAATTTTTTCCCATTCTCACTTTCGCCAGTTTCGTTTCTCATTTAGAAACGCATTTCATTGCTGATTAAACTGAGAACGCAGTTATGACGTAACGTGTCAGCCCCTACACGAGACGCAGAGTGTTAGAATGCATTCCGTCAGACAGGGGAGCAGACAGCTGTCTACAGTTTTCCCTGGGACAGTGTTTCTTCGGCTAAGTTTCTGGGCCTGAAGTGTGAGAATTCACTCCATCAGACATGATGAGGAGACATTTGTCTGGTAGTTTGCATCTGACATGTAGTTTCCAAGGTAGATTCTCAGTGTCAGGTGATATGACACTCACGCTCCACGGCCAGTTTTGGCGTAAGGTGCGAGAAAGCAAAGTGTCAGTTATGGTTCTCAGGATGAGTTTCTCGGGGAGGTGTGAAAAACTGCTTCTGCACTGGAGACGGGTTGTCTGAGATTCGCAACTGACACGCGCCCTCTCGGTCAGTAGGTGGCAGTTACGGCATGCGTTTAGGTGTTAAACGTAAGCGTTAAAGACGGAAAGGGGAGAGTACTTCGTTTTGCGAAATTAAACGTTTACCTCTTTGTCTGGTAATAGATATAACCAGAGTTTGAAACTAGATTTTCATTCTTGCTCCTAAATTTTGCAATAGACAGATCGCTGTGCTAGATCATTTATCTGTGTTTTGGCGAAGTCTGAGATTCTTGGCCATTTTGCCGAGCTCTAGACTACCATTAGATTGCAGTATTCTAGTTCATGGTTTAGTCTGTAGTTCTGTGTGGGGAGGTAAATATTATATTAATATCTAGTATTTTGTGAAGTGTTTAAAGTGTTAAATCGCTTATTTTATTTCACTAGTTAGATTTGGTGCAGAGCGCTTAATTTATATAGTCTGTATTATTTTATAGTGACGAGTTACAGTGGAAAACAGAAATTATATTTCTAGCTTAAACTCAGTCGGCTATTAAGGAATTTAATTTTACTACTAAAATAATCAGACGAGAATAAACTTTCTAAACTAACTTTATTAATGCTAGATGCTTCATGAGTGGTGACGGAACACGTAGGTATTCCTAATTCATGATGATTGATTTTATGTATATAACTTATTTCACAGGAAGGTTTAAATGATAAGTCAAGCGGTACACTTGCAGTTTTAAAAAAAAAAATTTAAGTTATAGTGAGTACATAATATGTAAAATATTTCATATGTGGTTTTTCTTCCCTATTCAGTGAATACTGGGGTAACCCAAAACTTTGCCGGCGTTTAGTACAGAGACATACTGTGAGAAACATAAACATTTTTTATCTTTTAACCACGTGGGTTTACAAGTTAACACCTGTCTGACAGTGCGTGTGTCTTCATAAATAGACAGAGTACAACTCTCACTAATGGGTTTTATTAAAGACTAAATGTTTTATACTGGGCCTTTGAGCCAGATCAGATTTTCTGCATAAACTCTATGTACAAATTTAGCCGTTGTGGCAAGTAACATATTAACGTCAGTAACATTCCGACGGAGTTTCGACTAGTGGTGTGGTGACCAAATATAGTCCTTTCCTGAAAGTAGACACCGATCTGACATTCCTCAAATTCTAGAAACCTAAGCTATTGACACTGTGCTCGTTGTTAATGTTTCGTGCCTGGACAATTTTAATGTGACCTAAGCAGACATCCGAAAAATAAGAACACCCAAGGAGTCGTTCCCGGAAGCAGAGAATTCATCCTGTCTTTTTGGAACTGGGGATTTCTTGGTCAAACACTGCCCTTGACGAGTCTGTAGGTGAATGTCCTAAAAATTGTATTACCAGAAGTGGCTATCTAAGCTGTGAGTATGAACATGTGCACGTGTGCTCGGCTGAATGAATAAAGTGAATGCAGGACGGAGTGATTTATATTGTTGTATTTGGGCACCCATTTTGCTATCTTAACTTTCTGTATGCAAGTATTGCTAATCATATTTCCCTTAAAATAGAACAGAGATATCAAGTCTGTCCATACCTTAAGAAGGGAAAATATTAGACCTAATCCTATAAATCCTTGTTTCCTTGGGGGCTATCACTTTCTTCCAACAGGACTGTGGACATACCTAGAGGGATAAGATCTAACTGTAGGTCTATCATTTCTTGTAGCAATTCCTTGATTTTTATGACTATTTGTGTATGTTTTGATGTAATTTCTAGGTGTTGTGAAGAAATTTTAGAGGATAATTAAAATTTCTCTTGAAATTAATCAGCATGTTGGTCAGCTCGTTCTAGAATATTTATATAATCATTTGTTATAGTTTTCCCACGTCTGTACGTCTAACTGCCATCATATATGTGCGTGCACGTGAGTGGTTATATATACAAGGGGATTGACATAAGTCTTGGGCCTGACCATGAAGGACATGTCACAGAGAGCTGAAATTTTGTATAGTGTTTATTCCTTTTCGATATAGCCACCGTCTGAATTGACACACTTCTGCCATCTCTGCTTGAACTTGAAAAGACCTTGGGAGTAGAACACCCTATTTTTCAAACTAAACCAGTCATCACATGCCAGTATAACCTCTTCATCGATGTCAAAATGATTTCCTTTTAGCTGTTTTTTAAGATTTAGGAATAGAAAAAAGTCTGATGGAGCCAAATCTGGAGAATATGGTGGGTGTGGAAGAATTTCAATATTCAAATCGTTGGCTGCTAGCTGCACAAGCCGTGCTTTGTGAGAGGGCGCGTTGTCTTGAAGCAAAGGAAGATTTTGAGTGCGCGTTATCCCTTGTTTCCTGGTCACAACCTTTCTTAGTTTTGTGAGAAGATCTGCATAGTACTGTCCATTAACTGTGTTGCCACGAGGCAGATAATCTTTCAAAAGGACACCTTTGCCGTCCCAAAAAACAGTCAGCATCACTTTTCCTGCAGATTTCTGCGCCCTCGGCTTGACAGGTGTTAGGGAGCCCGGGGTTTTCCATTGCATGCTGGCAATTTTGGATTCGGGTCATAATGGTGTACCCAAGTCTCATCTACTGTCACCATGGTCTCCAAAAAAAATTTTGACTGACAATTTTTAAGCAACTGTTGACAGCAATTTACCCTCGTTTGCTTCTGTTCACGTGTCAACAGTTGCGGGAACCCAGCGTGCACACACTTTTCTCATGTTCAGTCTGTTGTGTAAAATTCTATAACCTGTTCTTTCATTTAGTTTTACTCTACTAGCTATCTCCACAATTGTCATTTTTTAATCCTGGTCAATGATTTTCTTCACTCTTGTTGCATTTTCATCGTTGCATTCTGAGGCTGGTCTACCAGATCTTGGCAGATCAGCAACATTTGAGCGGCCGCACTTAAACTGTTGACACCAGTTTTGTACCGAAGTATATGAAGGACAAGATTCACGAAACACTGGTTCCATCTCCCTGTGTATTTCTGTAGGTGTTTTTCCCTGAAACATCAGAAATTTTATCACAACTCTGGCCTCCTTCTTTTCCATTGTTTTGTCAAATCTTTGGAGCAGCAAATCCGGTCAATAGGGTACATTGCGCCGTGCAACGTAGTGGGAAAACCCATTGAAAAAACAAACGCGTACTTTATACATTCAGTGCCAATATAATGAACTTTAAATGTGCCAAGTTTCATCTTCCTCCTGTGACACCTTTATGGTCAGGCCCAAGACTTATGTCAATCCCCTTGTATATATATATATATATCTTTATATATATATATATGTGTGTGTGTGTGTGTGTGTTTAGACTGTCTGACTCCTCGAAAAGCTGTCGTAGAAGATAGGCGAGAGAGAGAAGATTTCTCGATCTCAGAGACAGCCTCTTAAATCACATTCTACCATCTCACTCGTGGAAATCTATTGCTATTACTACTTCTCACTGTCACTATCACTTATTCTAATCTATTCAGAAGGGACCAACCCAAGTCTTAATTCCCCTATCAAAAATCTACGACAGGGAGATCCAATTAAACACGGGCTTAATAAAATTCATACGAACTGGGAAACTGTATATAAACCTGCTTAGACTCAATTCTGGACTCTCAAAATTTGATTTCAAAATGGGACCCAAAGACGCAGCAACAGAAAATGCAGTCATCGACCCATAGCTTGACTGCTTGCGTCAGCGAACCAGAGCTGACCAAGACCCTACTCCACCTTAAATTTCTTCTTCTTCTTCTTCCTCGTTCGCCTTCAGACTTCCACATTTATGACTCTAATAAAGGCAGCAGTCAACTCAAGGTTCCCGACATCTCCAAACAGTTTTTCGTTGACAGAAGTGGGTTGTTGCCATATGCTACCCCGTTCATTACTGTAGGTTGGGCAGTACTGCAGCAGGTGTTCGGCTGTCATCGGGCTGGTACCGCAGGTGCAGAGATCTGTTGCACCAATTTTGTATTTGTGGTACAGATGGTATCTCAATCTGTTGTGCCCAGTGCGCAGTCGAAAAATGATGACCTGTTCTTTTCTGGATAGTTGATGATATGCGTCATTTTTCAAATGTCCCGGGTGCTCTCTTTCCCATTTGGACTTGAATGTAGCCTTTATAGTGGTCTTTGCCGTTGCGTAAGTTGTCTCTATATCATTTTGCTGTAAGGCACCTCCTTCTTTAGCAAGTCTATCTGCCTCTTCATTTCCTGGTATGTTGCAATGGGCTGGTATCCACTGGATAGTGCACTTCTTGAAGCATTCGGCCAGTCTTTCAAGGGAGATTATCAGATCTTTCAATCCTTTAGTTTGGTGGCTCTTCAGCGCTGATATTATTGAGAGGGCATCTGAGAAGATTACTATCTGTTTTTCTGCCTGTGCTTTGCATTCAATAAGAGTTTCAGCTGCCTGTTTCAGGGCTTCTGCTTCAGCACAGAAGTTGTTGCAGTATTTTCCAGTGGCAATTGCCATAGAGTGAATTCTATTCTTTAATTTTATGAGGATGCCGGCACCCCCATTTTCAACTGCATTTGTTGCCGAACCATCAGTATATGCATGTGTCCAAAGCTTCGCTGGAAATCTTTGGTCAATATACTTGGTTGCTATACACTTTCTTTGTGTTTCTGTCTGTGTTCCCTTACCTTCAATGCCTGGAATATCAGATTTTAACTCAGGAAAGCATCTTATTTTCCACAGTGGGATAGTTGAGCTTGTTGGGATTTTCTTTGCAACTGAGCTAGCTAGTATGGTATTATTGTTAATTTTTTCTTTTGCTTGGGCGACAAAGTTAGTTCGCTTGAGCCTGCCTCTTCCTAGCCTATTCATTCTTTGGTACATGGGGTGTCCTTCGAGCCTCTTAAATTTTTCAGCTTGTTTTAAGACTCTGCTGTCACGTCTATCCTCCATTGACTGTAGCCCTGTGATGTTTTCCATATGGTTGATTTGTGTAGACTTTAGGGCCCCTGTTATAATACGTGCTGCTTGGTTTTGGAGTCTGTTTACTCTGTCAAAATTTGACTTTGCTGCCGTCGACCAAGCTGTGATGCCATATTCCATAGCAGGTCTGACTCTGCCTGTGTACAGCTTTTTGAGGATATTCTCATCAGCACCCCATGTGGTACCTGCTAACTTTTTCATGATGGCCATGCAAAGTTTTGCCCTTAGCTGTATTTTGTTAATCTGTGATTTCCATGTCATTCGGCGGTCTAGTGTGATTCCTAAGTATGTTGGTGTTTTATCTCCTCGTACTGCCTGTCCATTTAATTGCAGCTTTGCTTGCTGTGGTTTATTTGACAAGGTAAAAATAGTGTGTGTGTAGTTTTTTTTTGTTCATTTATTTTGAGCAACCACTTTTTGGACCAACTTTCAAGGGCTAGCAGTGAATCCTGCATGCGCACTCTTGCTGTGGAGATGTATTGTTCTGAAGTCCACATGGCCAGGTCATCAGCGTAGAGGGAGTTGTGGACATTCTTGTGGATGTTTTCTGTTATATCATTTATATATATGAGGAAGAGTGTTGGGGAAAGGACCCCACCCTGTGGAACTCCATGTTCCATTGTAGTCTTTTTGCTTAACTGCCCGTGCACCTGCACTCTAGCTGTTCTGTTTGTTAGATAGTTGCTGATCCAGTTATACATTCTTCCACAGACTCCATATTTAAGCATTTTAACTCTTAGCCCATCTTTCCAAACTTTATCAAATGCTTTCTCCATATCTACCCAGACTGCTAAAGTGTGCTTTCTTTCTTGGAAAGCATCTTCGATTTCCTGTGCAATGTAAATCTTAAATTTGACAAATATGAGATTTTTGCTAACGTGACTTTTTGTGTGCATGTCACCTTCAATGAGATTTGTGCTAATGTGACTATTTGTATGTCACCTTATATGTGACAAATGAGATTTGTGCTAATGTGACTTTTTGTGTGCATGTCACGTTCAATGTGACTTTTTGTATGTCACCTTTTATGTGACAAATATGAGATTTGTGCTAATGAGACTTTTTGTGTGCATGTCACCTTCAATGTGATACATGAGATTTGTGCTAATGTGACTTTTTGTATGTCACATTATATGTGACAAATATGAGATTTGTGCTAATGTGACTTTTTGTGTGCATGTCACCTTCAATGTGATAGATATGAGATTTGTGCTAATGTGACTTTTTGTATGTCACCTTATATGTGACAAATATGATATTTGTGCTAATGTGACTATTTGTATGTTACCTTATATGTGACAAATGAGATTTGTGCTAATTTGGCTTTTTGTGAGCATGTCGCCTTCAATGTGATAAATATGACATTTGTGCTAATGTGACTTTTTGTACGTCACCTTATATGTGACAAATATGAGATTTATGTTAATGTGAATTTTTGTGAGCATTTCGCCTTCAATGTGATAAATATGACATTTGTGCTAATGTGACTTTTTGTACGTCACCTTATATGTGACAAATATGAGATTTGTGCTAATGTGACTATTTGTGTGTATGCCATCTTCTTACTTAGTCGTTCCCCTTCTACCGTGCGGTGTAGAGGTTTGGAAGAGAGGGTGCCAGACCATTCTATCAGCTGTCTTCTTCCTGGCCTGGTTCCATTCTAGTCCTCGGCCCTTCAAAGATTGTCTAATGTTGTCCTCCCAGCGGACTCTGGGTCGTCCTGGAGGTCTGGATCCCTGGCTCTTTGTTTCCCATGCTTGTCGTGGTAGCCAATCTTCTTCCATTCTGCAGACATGGCCAAACCATCTTAGTTGGGACTGTTCTATTTGGGTCTGCAGCGGGTGGGATTTTAGGCCTTGACGTATCGTCTGGTTGCGAACCACCTTCCTCAGATACCTCATTTCTGAGGTTTGGATCTGGCTTTTGTGGGTTGTAGTCATTGCCCATGACTCGCATCCATATGTCAAGACTGGGACATAGGTGGAGCGCTATACAGCCATCTTCGTTTTCTTACCAACCTCTTTCTTGCTGAGGAATCCTCGATTTATGGCCTGAAAAAGTCTCCCAGCCGCTGCTTTTCGAGTGGCCAACTCTTCTTTGATGCCTCCCTTTCGGTCTATAATAGCTCCGAGATATTTAAAGTGGTCGACCTGCTCCAGGACCTGTTCTCCCAACTTAATCTGATTTTTTCTTTCTTCTCGTGATATCACCATGGATTTTGTTTTAGAGCTGCTTATGACCATCCCTCTCTTCTCCAGCTCTTCCTTCCAGACTTGCAGGTTGGATTGGAGATGTGTCTCTGATTTAGCAATCAGGACAACATCATCAGCAAATGCTAGCTCTGAAATACAGACCTGTCTCATCTTCCAGTACCCGACTGAATACTTTTTTGTTCTCTACTTACATGCCTTGATGACATCGTCCATGAGGAGTATCAAAAGATAAGGTGACAGGATATCGCCTTGTCTTACACCAGTGGTGGTCCTGAACTCTTCTGACTTATAGTTTGCTGTCCTCACATAATTTCTGCAAGACTTGTAGAAGCTCTGTATAGCATGAATTAAGAGGTGCTGGAATGTTCTTCCTTGCCAAACAGTCCCAAAGTTTGTATGCCATCTTCAATGTGATAAATATGAGATTTGTGCTAATGTGACTTTTTGTGTGCATGTCACCTTCAATGTGATAAATATGAGATTTGTGCTAATGTGACTTTTTGTGTGCATGTCACCTTCAATGCAAAAAATTTGAGATTTGTGATAATGTGACTTTTTATGTCACCTTAAATTTGACAAATATGAGATTTTTGCTAAAGTGAATTTTTGTGTGCATGTCACATTCAATGTGATAAACATGGGATTTGTGCTAATGTGACTATTTGTATGTCACCTTATATGTGACAAATATGAGATTTGTGGTAATGAGACTTTTTGTGTGCATGTCACCTTCAATGTGATAAATACGAGATTTGTGCTAATGTGACTTTTTGTATGTCACATTATGTGTGGCAAATATGAGATTTGTGGTCATGAGACTTTTTGTGTGCATGTCACCTTCAATGTGATAAATATGACATTTGCGCTAATGTGACTTTTTGTACATCACCTTATGTGTGACAAATATGAGACTTGTGCCAATGTGACTTTTTGTGCGCATGTCACCTTCAATGTGATAAATATGAGATTTGTGCTGTGACTTTTTGTATGTCACCTTATATGTGACAAATATGAGACTTGTGCTAATGTGACTATTTGTGTGTACGCCACCTTCAATTTGATAAATATGAGATTTGTGCTAATGTGACTTTTTGTGTGCATGTCACCTTCAATGTGATAAATATGAGATTTGTGCTAATGTGACTTTTTTTGTGCATGTCACCTTCAATGTGATAAATATGAGATTTGTCCTAATGTGACTTTTTTTTGTGCATGTCACCGTCAATGTGATAAACATGGGATTTGTGCTAATGTGACTATTTGTATGTCACCTTAAATTTGACAAATATGAGATTTATGCTAATGTGACTTTTTGTGTGCATGTCACCTTCAATGTGATAAACATGGGATTTGTGCTAATGTGACTATTTGTATGTCACCTTAAATTTGACAAATATGAGATTTGTGCTAATGTGACTTTTTGTGTGCATGTCACCTTTAATGTGACAAATATGAGATTTGTGCTAATGTGACTTTTTGTGTGCATGTCACCTTTAATGTGACAAATATGAGATTTGTGCTAATGTGACTTTTTGTGTGCATGTCACCTTCAATGTGATACATGAGATTTGTGCTAATGTGACTTCATGAGCACTTGCAGTGGTGGTTCTATTGTGATTTGTTTTAAATAATGAGACTTCTAGCGTGCTAAAATTAGGGCCCATAATCTAAGCAAGTGAGATAAATACCAGTAGTGTATGTTGAGTGATGAGTTTAATGAGCTGAGAGATGAGTTTAATAAGTTGGGTGATGAGTTTAGAGAGCTGAGAAATGTGCTTAATAATAAGCTGAGAGATATGTTTCATGGGCTGAGAGATGAGTTTACAAAGTTGGGTGATGAGTTTAAAGAACTGAGAGCTAAGTTCACCAATTTCAGATGTATAACTAATACAAACACGTTTTATTATACAGTCTCAATAGCAAATGTAATCATGTCAAGGATTAAGGCATGTGTGTTTATTTTTCATGTTTATTATGCTCCAAATCATATCATTATCAGTAATACTTTCATGAAAGCACACTCTTTGCCCCTGTGGAAAAGTTTCATGAAAACACATTCTTTGCCCCTGTGTGTTTAAAATAAAGAATTTCATGAAAGCATATTCTTTGCCCCTGTGGATAACTTTCATGAAAACACATTCTTTGCCCCTGTGTGTTTAAAATAAAGATTTTCATGAAATTATTTTCTTTGCCCCTGTGGATAACTTTCATGAAAACACACTCTTTGCCCCTGTGTGTTTAAAATAAAGAATTTCATGAAATCATATTCTTTGCCCCATGTGTGTTTAAGATAATGAATTTCATGAAAGAATATTCTTGCCCCCTGGGGAAAATTTTCATGAAAACAAGTTCTTTGCCCCTGTATATTTAAAATAAAGAAATTCATGACAGCATATTTTTTGCCCCTTCTGTGTTTAAAATAAAGAATTTCATAAAAACATGTTCTTTGCATGTGTGTCTAAAACTGAGACTTTCATGAATATATATTCATTACTAAATTCCCCCCCCCCCCCCCCCAACTTGAGTGTTTGAATAAAAACTGTCATGAAAACATATTCTTTGCCCACACGTTTCAGTGATTAAAAATAAAGAATTTCCTGACAACATATTCTTTGTTTCTGCGTACAAGTGTTTTAAAAAAGTGCCAGGGGCTGCTTCTGACAGTAGGAAAGGTTCTAGGTACTGCACCACCTCTGATTGGACAAAAAAAAAAAAGCTCTTACAACAAGCAGAAGAGAAAAGAACACTCGAAAAAGAACTCCAGGCAACAACAAAAACAGCAGCAATAGGCTATCACTTCAAGGGCACATCATCCACGGTCAGTTATGACAGGAGGCGACTACTTTTTACATGCCACACTTCTTCAACTGCTGATTTTGTTTCTGGGTCATTAAGACAGTGTTCGTTTCAATCACTCGCTTAGTGATTCTCAAGATGTACCTCCTTTAACATCCAGCCATGTTTACTGATAATACTCAACATCAGGCCAGTTAAACAATCAGTTATTGCTACAGTTGATCAGAATCAACATGAGGCCAGTTAAACAATCAGTTATTGCTACAGTTGATCAGACTCAACATGAGGCCAGTTAAACAATCAGTTATTGCTACAGTTGATCAGACTCAACATCACTGTACTCCAGGCACAGATATAAGTGCTTAGTCTTCCTCAGTAAACAATAAAGGGTGTGAAGAAATGCTAATTGTTCCTATTGTGCACTGGTTGTATACATGACGGATGTATCCTCTTGTATGTTTCTGTTCTAGTCTTACATTTGATGCCACAATCCAGCAATCTTAGCCTTGTTGATTCATCATTGCAGTGTCATCCTCAAACAGGGGATTATTAATTGTACTTATCCATATCCAACGTCCTCACTACGAGTTCTGCTGAAGCTTTGTCAGCTCTCTCATTGCCACGTACACCTGCATGACCAGAACAGTAGATCCACACCAGATCCTGAAGATTTCAGGTCATCAGTGAAGTCAGCTTCATTTAGGTGATAGATCTGTACCACACATGCTATAGGATTTGGAGTCAACCCACTTGTGTGGCAAATTTCAAGATTCCTTCCCCACATCAAATTTTAATTAAATGGGAAAATTCTGACACTTTTTTAAATAATTATATTCAAGCATTATTCTTGGTTATAGAGTCAAACACAAATCAAGGATGTTTAGTGATTAACAAAATCAATGTGAAACCTTTTTTTGTCTGACCACCTGATCAAAATGTGGCTGAATATCTTAATTTTGTAGGCCTGTTGAATCATACAGATATGGGGAGCATTTTTGAGTTTTCAAGACAGGCTGGAAATATCAGTCTACATATTTTCAGCGTAAAAATGCTTTTGAAAAAAAATTTGTTCATGAAATTTTCATTCACTATCCTGAAGATTTCTCATCTGTATAATAATCCAATTGACCAAATTTCTGTTGCCAATTGACCACATATGCCGACTAACAAACCTATAGTTCATTCCTGTTCTAATCATTCCGTCTCTCCCTCTTCCACACTCTTCATCTTTGTTCAGTACCAGTGACTCCATACAAAAATGTCTTATCTGAACTGCATGACTTTTGAAAGACCACGTATAAATAAATCATCACCCAAAAAAACTAGCAGCAAGTATTATGTGGCACAAAGGTCAATATGGCAACAAAGTCACACATAAAATTTTAAAAAGCACCAATATTTATACAAAAGCAGTCTTATAATTAATTACAAGCTTAACTAAAAACTTTAAACAAGTTAGCAAAACATAAAACTATCATGAGGTACTTTTGTGACTTTTTGATGTCATTATGATGTCAAATGATTACACCATTCCTCTTAAGTACCAATGCCTGGTAGCATAGGTAAAAATGTCGCTCCACGACTTCCTGTCTCCAGTACCATTTATCAAATCTGTGGTTGATTTATTTCCATGCCATCACATCAAACTGTCAGGTATCTTCTTTGTTGTTGTGAGAATAAATGGATTCAGTATGGAAGATGAGAGAAAGGAAGGGCAGAATGTTAGACGGGCCTACGTGCCCAATTCTAAACCCTTTGAAAATAAAGTTCGTTCGTTCGTTCCTCTATTTTTTTTTCCTTCAATCTTTCCTGTGGTCAAGGTATATTCCATGTTTTCATCTTCTCATTACATGCCCAAATAAAGTGGATTGCTGTCTTCTAATGTAAGTAATAAACTTCCTTTGCATGCTGCCTTCTTTCAGAACATCCTCATGACTCTTTTAGCTGTCCACTGTATTCTTAACACTTCAGTAAATCCATATCTCTGTGGCCCTCAATGCTTCTCATGCTTACTTACAATCTTATTAAAATGTTACTTACTTATAAAAAGTGTAATTATATTTTGTTTTAAAAGATACATTTGATCTACACTTCATCATCCCCACCCCCCTTCAGCTCCCCAAGGAGCATATACCTTCAACAACCATATGCCAAGTCCTCCTGTCCCTTGCCATCAGTCCCACATCTTTCAGTGCCTTCCTCATTCCTTTCATTTCTCTTCTCCATGTATTCCATTGCTCCAAATATGGCGGTTTTTAGCGAGGCTCGAACACTTATCTATCAGGGGGAACTACTTCTGATAACCACATTACCTCCTGTTGTAATGCCCTGCATAGAGTTTCCTATCACACTTGTTTTTTACCTTGTTCCGCTATGCACAGTGGAAAAACTTATTTTTGATGACACATGAAAAAGTATTAATATTATAAGTATGTTTCAAATAGTCAGTATAGTTTTAAAAAATGTTACATAATTCTGGTTTAAAACGGCTTGGCAGAATCATAGTTTCTTCTCACACAATCTGTTTATTCAGTCTTAACCTAAATGACCAATTAAATCCATTTTATGTAGTTGGCTAGCTTAAAAACTTCAGCTGTCTATATTAGTAATACATGATGGGATGACAGTATGGTTGTTACTGTTGATCAGATTCTGATCCACATCAGTGCTCAGTTTCTCTCGGCAAATGTCGAAGGGTATGAATGCTAATTGTTCCTGTTGCCAGCTGGTTGTATACATGCTGGATGCATCCTTTCAAACATCCATTTCTGCTAGCCTTACGTTTGATCCAATTTCCAACTGTCTTGGCCTTGATGATTCATTGATTGCAGTGTCATTCTCTAACAGATGATCATGAATTGCCATCAATATCTCTCCCTTATCCATATCCAATGCATCCTTTATGGATGCTCTTGAAACTAGTGTGTCAGTCCTTTCATTGCCGTGTATCCCTGCATGGTCAGGAAAGTAAATCCACACCAGTTCCTGAAGATTCAAGGCTTCTATGGAGGTTTTCCATTAATGCCTGAGCCATCCACTTTCATGGATTGTGAGTCTGGTACAATAACTGCTCTTGTTAATGAAGTTTCAGACAGTCATCTTAAGGCTGCAGCAGCTGCACCTACCTCCATTCTCATGCTGGAGGTTGATATCATGTAAGCCCCGCTATGGTGAGCTATGATCCTGCTCTTTACTATAGCACAGAAGCCACACCCAGATTTCTCACGACGGATTACAGACTCATGAGTGCACACAGTGGCATCATCCCCAGCATTATCGTTCATCAGCTGATCAATTTCCAGCTCTGCTCTCCCTTTGGCCTACTGTCTGCCAAGGCTGATGATGACGCTGGTAGTTCATCCAGTTCTCATCTGACTTACTCCACACTTTTCCATTGAATAGATTTTAAATTGTGGTCACCTGTCTAATTGGTGCCTCTGCCTGCACCATCTGTGACATACCCCTCTTTATTCTTGCTCCTTTGATGTCAGCTATGTTCCCATGCAGGGGGAGCCTTTTGTCGGTGGTTACTCACATATAGGCTTTTGCTTGGGCCACCGCATATCTGGATCTAACTGACAGCAATCCAAGCATGTGCAGCAACATCACAAAGGTGGTATCTCGGGTACAGCCCAAGACTATATGCATTCCAGACATTCACACTGTGATACTGACAGCATGAGTATTCGCAGGCCATACTCGATTAGAGACATGACCAGCAGATGATACAGGAGAAATAGTAATCCCTGCTGCAGGAGCACTGCAGTCATTGTTTTTAAGGCTGCCAGACCTCTCTTGCACGTCTGTATGATGTGATCAACATGGTGCGTTTACGATAGCCCACGATCAAATGTTACTCTAAACGTATTTCAACTTGTCTTGCCTTTCAACTTTCTGTCCACCATGAGTATGATAAATACTGACAATTAAAGTTTATAATCGCCTGTGTGTTACTGGGGTCTGAAAGAGCAGCCAAGAATAGCAATACTTTACCATACTAAGCTTGTCATAGTAGGTAGCTAAGGAGGATTGTGCTCAGGGTTATCTCCACCATCTTGTAGAAACTTAAAGCCCAAAAATATTTCATACAACATGAAACAAGTCAACGATGGCAAGTATTTCTTCTTCTTATTCTTGGGTTCTTAGCCCCAGACTGTTAAAGCAGTCAGTGGCCATCACACCTAGTGGCATCTTGTAGGGCAGAAACAAACTGTCCCCATTTTGCTCGATCGGTGCCTATCCTTCGTGCCATGCCCCAACTCTTGTTCATGCTTTGCATCTCAGCCTCCACTCTTCTCTCTTTGGTCTGCCTCTCTTTCGCCGTCCTTCTAGGGTCCATAGTATAGCAGTTCTGGTGATGGTGTCATGGTTCCTTCTGAGGACAGTCAACCCAGTTCCAGCATCTGCCCGCAATGATGATGTAACTCAGCTAATTCAAATCAAAAATCAAAGATGGCAGAAGACCCTCTATTAAGGAGGTTTATGACATGGTGTTGAGAAAGTTAAAAGGGCTATATGAAGAGATGCTTGGAACAGTTACAGGAATCTCTAAACAGGTCAGCTCCCCCCCCCCCCCCCCCCCCCCCCCCCCCCCCCCAACCAGAAGACAAGCAGTTACAAGTTAACTGTGAAAAACCAGATATGGACAAATAAATCAAGAAAGCCATACAGCTTCCAAGAAATGAGAAATCTGCTTGCAGCAGAGGCCATCAAAGTAAAAAATGACACAATATTACTAAGCAAAGACTAGGAGAGAGAGAAATACCAGAAGACTGGAAGGATGGAACAAAGGTCAAGTTGCCAAAGAACAGAGTGTTACAAGAGTGCACTAATTACAGAGGAATAATTTTGCTTTCAGTGCCAGGAAAAAATATTAAACAGGAGCATTCTTGAGAGATTAAAAGAGGCCACAGACAGACAAAGAATGAGCCAGAGTTGCGGCACTGTACGAAGGATGGACACTGACCGAGCAAAGTGGAATCATTTGTTGTTGCCCTACAAGATGCCACCAGGTGTGATGGCCACTGACTGCTTTGACAGTCGGTGGCTAAGGATCAAAAGAAAAGAAGATGACAGACTGACAAATGAGAAAATAGTGACCAGGTTTTTAACATAACAGATAATAAATTGTAGTTTTCTTCACTGGCTAATCAAGAAAGCCTAGTTTAATGCTGAAATAAGCCCAGTTTCTAATAGGAAAGTCCAGTTTTCTCTGTCAGTTACTCAATGCGGGGCCAGCAGTTGTAAGAACAGAAATATAAAAGTTGAATGAAGTTCATAAAAATGAACAGAATCATGGTACTGTACAGATCTCCAATTACCACAGTGAGTTAAAAGGTACAGGTCACATAGCTATCACAGGGGGAGTAAAGTGTTAGAGACTTCACTATACTAGGTCCAGCTTTATAAGATGGGGAGACCAGTTCCCTTCCATGCTGCCTTTGCCCTCCCTAACTCAAGAGCACAATATGGTCCTCATTTACAGCTCAGCAGACTGGAGCGTGATGCTACAAGGCTTCGAGCTCAAAATCCATTACAAATGAAATTAAAGTTTATTGAATGATATAGTCAGTCCAGAAAGTCTCAATTTTAATGCCCAAATTAGTTCAGTGTGTATTACAAAAACTCCTGTTTTCTCTTCCAGTTTTTCAATGCAGGGTCAGTTGTATGAGAGCAGACAACATAACAGATGAATAAAGTTTAAAAACAACATTAAAATAATCATGCAGACTGCACTTGTCTCCTGGCTAAATTTTCAATTATTTTTTTTAAATGACAAAAAAACAAAAAAGCAGAAACAGTGAAATACATAAATCAAAATCTCTGACAATATAAATACAACACACCACAGGTAGCATCAAGTAGTCTGAAAACAGAACTTATAAAAGAAATACAAAATTCAGCAGTCTCCTTAGAATATGATAACTGTCATGTACCACGTACAGCATACGTCATTCAACTCAATTCAACTCAAAGGGAGTTTTTAATCACGTACGCTGACACGTAGTATCTCCTGAATATAACATCTCAAGAACTCACGTAGACAAAAATATATTTACTTTATTTCCCGCCATAAAAGACGCGCTGGGGTATAAGACGACCGCAAAATTTAACGTGATTTTTGTTGTCGTGGAACTTTTTTATTACAATGCGCATATAATATTCATCATCATCATTACTTTTCTTAGCCCCCCCCCCCCCCCCCCCCCCCCCCCCCCCCCCCCCCCCCCCCACCCCCCCCCCCCCGGCCCCCTCACCCCCCCCCTCTACCACCCACCCACCCCCCCCCCACCCCCCCCACCCCCCCCCCCTCCCCCCCTCCCCCCCCCCCCCCCCCCGAGAAAGAAGCCACCACTGTAGCTGGTTCCGTTGAAGGAAACCTGCACCAAGCAGTCACATGCTAATGCAGCGGTAGTTCTGTAGCCATCTGTTTGAAATGATGCGGATGCCAGCCATATGCACCACTCTATATTAGTTGCCCTTGTATGTCATGCCTGAGGGTTCAGTAATCCTATTCTTTACTTTTGTTCTCAGAGACCCTTACAAACTACACAAGGACACATTTAATATTACTTTTATTCTTCTTTTTTTAACTTTTTTCCAATCCCCTAGGTTACGAGTTTTTTAATTCTTTTGTTTCTTTTTAAACAATAGCACTTTTTATTACACACATAACAAAAGGTAGAATTCATTTCAGTACCTGAACAGATTGACCAAGGTTTTTATTCCCAGTCAACTTTTACCAGTAACTTATTTAGATATTTTTACAATTTTAGCAAGTTTTATCAAATTACTGGTGCCCTGGTTAATCAAAACCAAACAACAAATTATAACATCATCCGCACAAATAATAATAATTGTTTATATATGACAACAGTGATCATTTGTAAGATACTGTAATTTTTAAAAATAGATTTTAAAAATTAAAAAATGTGTTTTATATGGCGGGAGATAAACGGGTTAATTTCATTCACAAGAGTATCTAACAAAATCACAGAAACAATTAGTCTAGGGATTATAAATAGCAGTCACATCCTCAATTATGAAAAAAAAACAGAAATGAAATATGTGGCAGTAAAACAAAAATCACATATATAAGACCATTTCACAACATCAGAAGTTATATCATTGTTACATAACAATTATATTTACTACACTCATATTGTAATGAAGTTATATCATTGTTACATAACAATTATATTTACTACACTCATATTGTAATGTAAACTACGTTTGAGTACAGTAACCTACACATATAGAGGTGCTGTATTTAAACATGCTTTTTCTCAGAGCTTCCATCACTAAGCTGTCCAGTTTTAGCAATTATTTCCAAATGTTTTTTCTCAGATCTTGCATTCTAACAATCCTGTTTCTCTCAAACATAATTTTACACCAAGCTGACCAGTTTTAGCAATTATTTCCACATAACGGTTAAACGTTCAGTGACTTTTCACATGTTTCAATATTAGAGTGCATAATATATAACAACACACAATTATATTTTGTGGAATCACATTACATACAAATCAAAAGGCTGCAAGGTAGCATAAAAAATAAAGTTATAAATATAAAAAGTTTTGAACATGTTATATAATTCACAGATTTGACCACTACCTGGACACATTCCACAGAAATTAAATAAATAATTACATATACAGATATAAACAGATGTCACTTTGACATTCATAAATTAGTTTTACACAATCTTCTCCACACAAACGTTTTCATCCAAGCATTAGCAAACTACAATTTAATATTTTATTTTACAAAATTTGAAAGTCTGGCCAAAAACATTTACTCACTTCACATTTTAGTTTGCATTATTCTTGGTGGCATATCATTACAAAACTACTGCCTAACTGTTAACCCACTAAACAGCAGTGAAATTGGTGGCCAATGCTTCTCAAACAGTGAAAAAGGAACACTCATTCATAACGAAACAAAATTTATGACATATTTTAAAAAAAACAAAATTCTGAGTCGTGTTTGAAGATGGTTTTTGTTGTTGTAGCCATTACTCTTCAGCTCCATATAAGAGAACAGAGTTACAACTAGTCCACATCAAGCCACCTTGTGTTGTGCCATTTGTTCTGGTTCCTGCCATGGCTCCCTTTTTTTTTTTTTTAAAACGTCTGTCTCCATTCTCTTTTCTCAATACAGCCATTAGACTAGCTAGAATTACAATTAGATTCTATGGCTTTTGTGGAAGGACAATGAGACAAATGTCATGGTGCTGTCACGTGCTGGCCTTCCAAGCATGGATACACTGATTAGATGGTGCAGAGTACGCTGGCTTAGCCATGTCCACCGCATGGAAGGTGGTCACATCCCCAAAGATATTTTATAGGGACAACTGGCAGATGGCAAAAAAACAGCCGGGCAACAGCAGCTGAGGCTCAAAGATGTGTGCAAGAGAGACATAAAGGCACTGGGCTTAAATCCAGCAATCTGGGAGGATGAAGCTGCCAATCACACCAAGTAGCAATACTCCTTATGGGGCCACCTCAGATTGGACGAACAGAAGCTCTCACAACAAGCATAAGAGAAGCTCTCACAACAAACATTAGAGAAGCTCTCAAAACAAACATAAGAGAAGCTCTCACAACAAACATAAGAGAAGCTCTCACAACAAACATAAGAGAAGCTCTCACAACAAGCATAAGAGAAGCTCTCATAACAAACATAAGAGAAGCTCTCACAACAAGCATAAGAGAAGCTCTCACAACAAGCATAAGAGAAGCTCTCACAACAAGCATAAGAGAAGCTCTCACAACAAGCATAAGAGAAGCTCTCACAACAAACATAAGATAAAAGAGTTTGACGAAAGGAACACCAGGAAAAAAGCAGCCAAGGGGCTGTCAGCTCAGGGGCATATTCCCATCATCAGTTATGACTGAAGGAGGTTACTACCACTACTGGTCACCAATATGGAACTGATTACAAGAACCAGACAAGTGCCAGTGAAACAAGAGATGAGAAAAAAAGATGCTTGTGAAGGATAGGACATATGCTCAGGAAACCTCACAGCATTACCAGGCAAGTCCCCAGAGCAAGAGAAGCAGAGATAGACCAAACAAACACATGGAAAAGAGATCTGGAGACAGACAAGAAAATGATATGGTACATGACAGGATGACATAAGTTTGCTGAAGGCCTATGCTCCTTGGGGAGCTCAAGAATCACAAAGGAATGAATGCATATAACACGTAATTCTTGTAGGTCAGGGTAACAGTGTTGTACCAAGCTTCTGAGATACTGGTCAAACCTAGTTGACCACAACTGCCTAGTGTGAACGCCACACCCTAAACATTTTCCACAAACAAAATATAGGCAGGCAGAGATTAATACAAACACTCTGACTCAGATGTGGATGTGGCATTCATTGGCACACTGAAGTGCCCTTCAAAATTACGTGTGAGATATCTTTTACGTATTAAATTTTACCGCCGCATAAATACAACATATATTTTTGATAAACTGTAAAAAACCATATTTATATGGTGTATTCTGCCTGGTGTCACGGCACACGGCTGTACCGCAGTATACTAGTTGTGGAGCACTGGCCTCAAGGACCACTTAAACTCAAATTATGCATGAATATAAATACAGAATTACATGCAAATAAAATATCCAAATACACTCCAAACAAACATTTCTGGACTAGTCACATGACCTTGGTTAAAGGCATCTAAAAACTATAATGATTAATAAAACGTACATATAAATATAAAAACCACAACAGCGAATTCAAGATTAAGCATAAATCTAAAGCCACCAGGATAAATTAGGATATACGGGTAAATGATGGATTTAAAAAAAAAAGGTTATAAAAATAACTCTGACAATATGAATGAGTCTTTCATATAATTTGTTTCTTCCAATTCACAGTATATCACATATACCCATGTCATGAGCTCACATATACCCATGTCATGAGCTCACATATTTAAAGTCATCTGTACATGAGAACAAGCACAGATAACTTTGGTGCAATAGAAAGACAACTCTGCAGTTATGAACTGTGACTTTTTCTTATAAGAATGACCAGCAATAATTGTTATAAAGCCAGGGAAATAATGATTTCAGCTGAGTTTTACTGAAGAGTTTTTAAACAATAAAAAGGGGCAAGTGTTTACATATTCAGGACCAACGGAAACAAAAATATTTTGCCTCCAGACCAAAAATACAATTTTTATCTTCAATTTGAGTGCATTTTAACTGTTCAGTAAAATAATGAATGATGACTGATGATGACAGCATGAAACTACAAAGAAAAAATGCTGGGGGGGATTCATCTACTTCATATAAGTGGGGGTTTCCATAACATGTACTACTTTGTGAAGCTAAAAGATTACCTCTTTAGTGTGGATCCTCTCCATCCCAAACACCTTTTTCAACACTTTCCAAATCTTTCAAATTCACTAAGTCATTCAAATCTTTGATGTATCCACCATGTTATCAAATCCCAATATAACTGTCAGAGACGTCATGACCCTACATTATCACTATCCTTCAGCCCCCAAGGAGCATAGGCCTTCAACAAACTTATACCAAGTGCTCCTGTCCCATGCCATCTACTCAAGGTCTTCTTTATTTCATTCATGCCCATCTCTAACTCTCGTTTTCACGTGTTCCAGCAACCTTTTACCCTGGAGATGCCAGAACAAGGATCTGTAATGCTACTAACAAGTTTCCTCAGTGTATGTCCTATTGACAGACAGGGTCTTCTTCTCATCTATTGTTCCACTGACACTTGTCTGGTACTTGTCATCAGTTCTATATCCGTGGTCTTCTCATCTCTTGCTCCACTGACGCTTGTCTGGTTCTTGTCATCTCTTGTTCCACTGACACTTTTCTAGTTCTGTCATCTCTTGTTCCACTGACACTTGTCTAGTTCTGTCATCTCTTGTTCCACTGACACTAGTCTGGTTCTTGTCATCTCTTGTTCCACTGACACTTGTCTGGTTCTTGTCATCTCTTGTTCCACTAACACTTGTCTGGTTCTTGTCATCTCTTGTTCCACTAACACTTGTCAGGTTCTTGTCACCTCTTGTTCCACTAACACTTGTCTGGTTCTTGTCATCTCTTGTTCCACTGACACTTGTCTAGTTCTGTCATCTCTTGTTCCACTGACACTTGTCTAGTTCTGTCATCTCTTGTTCCACTGACACTTGTCTGGTTTTTGTCATCTCTTGTTCCACTGACACTAGTCTGGTTCTTGTCATCTCTTGTTCCACTGACACTAGTCTGGCACTTGTCATCTCTTGTTCCACTGACACTAGTCTGGTTCTTGTCATCTCTTGTTCCACTGATACTAGTCTGGTTCTTGTCATCTCTTGTTCCACTAACACTTGTCTGGCACTTGTCATCTCTTGTTCCACTGACACTAGTCTGGTTCTTGTCATCTCTTGTTCCACTAACACTAGTCTGGTTCTTGTCATCAGTTCCACTGAGTGATGTTGTCACACCATTATGACCATACATTATCATTGACCTTTTCATTCTGTATGGAGCACGGAGCCACCACTGCAGACGGCCACCTTGTAGGAAGCCTACACCAAACATTCACAAGCTTCTGCAGCAGTAATTTGCCGCATTTTGCCGAAACACTTGATCGACGGGGGGACCACTTCTGATGATCAGATTACCTCCTGTTGTATAGATCTGTATAGAGTTTCCTATCATATGAAGCAATATCTTTTACATGATGGGGTTGCCAGCCTCATTTGACTATACCTAACCTTATGAAAATACAAGTCCTAACATTACATAATGTCATGGTATTGATAATTACTGTCTTGCAATTAGCCCATAAATAAATATATATCATGTTAATGGACAGTGTACTGATCAAGTTATAATTACAAAGATAAACTCTATTTTGTTATAAAATTACAAAGATAAATCTATCTTGCTATATAATTACAAAGATAAATTCTATTTTGTTATAAAACTACAAAGAAAAATCTATCTTGCTATATAATTTCAAAGATAAATCTAACCTGCTATGAAATAACAAAGATATATCTGCCATATAATACAACCAAGAGATCTTTCAGACACAAAATCCTTCATCATCTTTCAGCATTAAATAAAGTATTTTGTGTTATTATTCATAAAGCTTCAGGATTTGAAGATTATATTTCAAGACATCTAGCTGTATGATTTATGAATAATATATTTCACTCCAATTTCATGACTTTAATTAATTCAATTTTCAATACATAAAAATTCTTTTATCTTCCCTAATTTTTTACTAACTTTAGACCCCAGCGGAACTATAGCACCGACTTACTGAAATTTGATATAAATTAGAAAACACACCATAAATTAATTCAATGTAAGTTTTTCAAAAAACCAAAACTAAAATAAATTTTCATTAAAAAAACAAATTATTATTATATTTCAAAATATATCGACGGATTTCAATGAAGCAAACAGTTTACTTTCACAAATATGAAGAAATCTCCTCAATGAATGGTCCCATTTGCAATCATCTAATTTAAATACACATACCATAAATGACAAGATATTAATAACAACATTATTCTCCTTTATATATTAATGACAGTTTGCATTTAATTCTGAAATACATAACAATTTTGATAAAGTCCTGCTGAATTGTGTTGTTACATTCACAGACAAAATATTTAAATGTATTGCTAAATTCTGATCCTACTTCAAACAAAAAATTTCAAACAATATTGAATTGTGTTGTTAATTTAAACAGGGAAAACATCTGAAAACAGTCAGGAACTGTGTACTTAACTATAGATGACTGCATACCTGAGTAAGACAGTTCCCCAATTTGCTGATGTGGAGTGTTCATGTTAAGAAAATTCACAGATTTGTTGATGTGGAGTGCTTAATCTATCTTCCCTTCCAGTCACTACTGACCATAGAAGCGAATCTCCCTAAATAACTTTTGGTGGCATGAGGTTGGGCAATTGTAGATCAAGCTATTGACCATGCAGCGAGACCCAACCTGGAAGTCAGAGGAACGGTCTGGCCGTTACAGTCTGACACCAATAGCAACCGCCTGTCATCAGTAGGATACGGAACTTGCCCTCGCAGACATGGTACTGCATGTATTAGCTCTAGAATTGCCAGTTATCCAAGTAGGATGTGTCATCTAAGGAACCTCGACTGATTTAATGAGCCATTTGCGGTTTCACAGTGGAGTGCTTATATTAACACCTCAATATATGATTTTTTCATGTGGAGTGTTCATGTTAAGACAGCTCCCACATTTGTGGAATTGGAGTGCCCATGTTAATATCTTAACACTGAATTGCATGACATGTATGTCTTACCCCATGCTCTAACCTCTACTTTTCATCTGGACACCCTCTGACACCGCAAGCTTGTTCTAAAGAATATTATGAACTCTGTAGTTAAACAGACATGAAATCTGAATAGACTGCCGACCTATGTTTCAAAGCATGTACTTGTAAGGTCTTTACATAAGAAAAAACATTTCTTTTATAGTTTTTTTTTTTTCATTATCCAAACACTGCTAACTGATTTCTTACATTTGCTTTGAGTAAAAGATTTACACAGATTCCCAACCCCTTATCTGAAATTCCGAAATTTGAAAAGTTCTGAAAACCGTAAGATATTCTATGCAGCTTCACTTACACGCATGACATAGTCCAAGCAGGTGTGAGGCTTAGGTTGCATAGACAAAATGTTTATATTCTCTTATAGATGGGCCACTGCAATAAAATAACTCAGACAATATCTGAAGACCTCAATGGGAATACCTGACATGTCACACAGAAATAAAATTCAAGCAATTTTAAACTTTGAAACGCTGTCACAAATAAGGATTGCCTGTTTTTATGCTTCATTTTCTTGGAGACGAATGCGTTTTCAAATATAACTTTACTTTCTATACCTTCTTTGGGATATGTTTAATGTGCTGGGGCACTAATTCAGTTGTATATGTGACATGTCAGGTTTTTTCCAATGAGGTCTTCATCAATGTAGCTGCATCTTATGTCATCTATGTCACCACAGTGATGAAAATGAATTGGCAACATTTTTTAATATTCATTAAATACCAATTTTTAGAAAATTGCAAATTTGTGACTCCTCTAAAATTTAACAATTTTGGTGTTAAAAATAATTGTATAAATTATAAAACTTTCACATTTTCAGTTGCACAAAAATAAATAATAAAGATTATTGTTAATACAAAAAAGAATTTCAGAAATATTAATGTGTTTGCTTATGGGGTTGCTGCCACAGACCCTGCTAGGATGTTACCATAATATAAGATACATGTACATTTCTGCCATTCTTAAATTCGAAAAATCTTCAATTCCGAAATACATGTAGCCCAAGGGTTGTGGATCAGGGGTTAAGGACCTGTAATAACATTACTGCACAAAACAGAAGGGAAAAAGCTGGAAAATGGTAACCTCAAGGAAAAATCACTTACAGAAAAATCTGATAAAATCTACATTAAGGAGACCAACAAATTTGCAAAGTCGCTGAGATTTCTTCTGAGCTGCCTTTTTGATTTCCTTTTTATTATAGCTGCAACTTTTACTCGAACCCTTAAATTTGCCAACAACTGCAATCAGACTCCTCGGAATCAACTGGTTGTTTTATAAAACAAACCGAGACTGGTTAATTAAAAAAAAAAAATGTAAGAATACACCAGTTTTTTTCTGTCCTCTAGTTTTCATGCTGTGAACATTCTAGAAGGTGCTCAGTATATGTTTGTAATTCAGGGCATTAATTGCAGCCTGGCATTTTGCCATCCTGCACATTTGTAATTATCTACTACTCCACTTGGGATGCATAGGAACTCACACGCCCATGTGTACATTACAGGATTAGATCACTGACCAAGACCTTGGAGCACCTCGATGTAGTGCATCTTCAAAATGGGTAACCTCTGAGTTCTCAAGTTGCCTGGCTTTGGATCAATTAGCCTTACCAGAGTGGTCCAACACCATGATTCTCACTATGTGCATTGCACACTAAGCTTGGGGGAATCACTCGAGCCCCAGATTTAACTCCAGCTTTTACTTGGTCGAATTCATGCTTACAGACCTCACAGTGGGGGCAAAGTCTTACAGACAGGGGGTATGATGTGTTGGTGTTGTGGGTAGTGGGTTTCCCCCCCTTGCTTCACCCTAGGCCTAGTGAATTATTTCATGAAAGGAGCGACCATTGCGGTGTTAGTCTCTTGGCCTAGCAAAACCTCTCATACCCCAAGATCGTTGTGCGTGGTGAAGAGCCACACCCTCCCCGAGGTAGTCCTGGTAACTGAGGGTGCGAATCCTCAGGCAAAACACAACGGATCTAGAGGAGTAAACCTCGATAATAAATCCGGTGCACTACACCGTACATGCCCTCTGTGGGTGGGAAGGAGCCAGATGGATACTGAACATGTCTTAGGAGTGGGAACGAGTATGAACTACTTCCTGAAGATCGGAACCCATCGTACAGGCACAGAGACTCAGGACGTGACGATCCTATTGCCTTCAACTCTTGGTCACATGCCTAGAGCCTCGGAGAACTCGGCGTAACCAGCAGGCAATTAGGTGGCGGGGAATGAGCACTGTGAGCCCTACCTTGGCTACGTATCTCAGAGAGAGGCAGAAACACCCCCTTTATCTCCCCCAGAGCTGGCACAGTACACTTCTGGCTTCTACCCGGGGCGGTAGGAAATCCACAGGCACCCCAGCATCACAATGCCATGAAGATGACAAAGTTAAAATTTATTAACTCAAACGAGATCGGACGACGCCTCGGTTATCAAGGTCCGCGCCAGACAGTGAGTAACCAGGCTGTGATGTGCGAAAAATTGATTACTGGAAAAAACCCAAAAGATATACTCCCCAAGAAGAGGGAGAGTGGGAGGGAGAGCAAAAAGAAACCAGACCACACAGGGAAAAACACACCGACACTTAATATTCTGCAGCTAAACATCTGTGGTATAAGAAATAAAAAAGCTTGAACTTGCCAAACTGCTAGACAGTCACAGGGTACATGTGGCTGCTCTACAAGAAACTTTACACAAAGATTTTGACCTGCACCTGTCCGGATACACTAGTTACGCCTGTAAGTGCATTGGTTGCCGTGGCATAGTAACCTACATCAGAAATGACATACAAGGAGATGTCACTCAGCTAACAACAGCCCATCCCACAGATGTACAAAAAGTCAATATCTGGCACAATGGAGGCAAATATACTATATACAATGTGTACAGCCCACCTCAGACAACATGCAACATACCAGAACTATACAAGACACAGTATCACAAAACCCTTCTTGTAGGGGACTTCAACGGACACTCACCCCGTTGGGGTTACCCTGATTACAACAACACAGGAAAGTACATTGAAGAGACCTGTGAAACAACTAACCTGACAGTATTACAGGATACAGAGTCCCCACCAACTTTGCTGCACAGGGCCCACCTCTCTCTCAGCCGACCTGACTTGACCATCTGCTCATCTGATTTGATAGATTTTAGTCATTCTCAGGTTCTGGATGACATTGGAAGTGATCACAAACCAATCCTCTCCACTATAGGAACCCCTAGTAAAGCATGTTCCAAGCAGAGAACTCGCTGGAATTTTCGAAAAGCAAATTGGAGACTATTCCAGGAAACATTGGCTTGCCTCCTAGAAAACATTGATACCAACTGTGTCGAAACATTCAGTGAAGAACTAACAAAATCAATCTTGAATGCAGCAGCGCAGTCCATCCCAAGGGGCAGCCAGAAGCTATATAAACCATTCTGGAACAAAGAAATACAAATTACTATATCTGAAAGAAACAAAGCCAGAACAACACTTGAGACCACACGTTCACAAGAGGCAAAGATTCTGTACAATAAGGCATGTGCCAGAGTAAAACTTACAGTCAAGAAGGCCAAAAAAGATAAATGGACAGAAACGTGCTCCAACTTAGATCTCAGACAGAATGGAAATAAAGCATGGGCACTAGTTAATAGTCTTTCTGGAGAAAGTAGAAGGATGAATCCAAAGCCAGTGATAGATGGAAGGAAGACAATCGCTGAAGACCAAAAGAAAGCAGAACACTTCAACCGTTACTTTGCCAATGTGAATAGAGCAGGTAAACTCACAGAGCTGGACAGGAAACAACTACACCAGTTAAGGAAACAAGAGAAAGCCTCAACGGTCAATGCTTCCCTATTCGAAGAAGATTTCAGCATGAAGGAGTTAGAGCAAGCCCTGAAGAAATTAAAACCTAGAAAGTCCCCAGGGCCGGACAAGATCCATAATGAAATGCTACTCCACCTGGGCTCATCTGGGAGAGAAGCAATCCTCAAGCTGATCAATAAGACATGGAGATCAGGCAAACTTCCAAAAGCCTGGAGGAATGCACATATTGTCCCCATTTTAAAAAACCAACAAACCCCCAGATGAACCCAAAAGCTACCGTCCGATTTCTTTAACATCATGCCTGGGGAAAATTGCTGAAAGAATGATAAACACACGTCTCTATTGGTTCCTTGAGAGCTCCAGTATTCTATGTCATGAACAGGCAGGCTTCAGAACGAGCAGCTGCACAGAAGACCAGCTTTTCCGTTTGACGCAGAGAATTCATGACGGCTTCCAGAGTAAGAAACATACTGTGGCCATCTTCTTCGACCTCCAGCAGGCCTATGACCGCGTATGGAGAAAAGGCCTCCTGATGAAGATGATTGGCATGGGAATACATGGCAGGTTATACAACTGGATAAAATATTTTTTGGTTGATCGAACAATACAGACAAAGATTAACAATGCAATCTCATCTAAAGAAGTCTTAGAGGAGGGCTTACCACAAGGCTCCTCATTGAGCTGCACTCTATTTCTCATCTACATCAATGACTTAGCAGACCAGATCAAAGCTGAAAAAGCTCTGTACGCTGATGACCTGGTGATATGGCAGAGTCATGAGAATCTAGAAAGCGGAGCTCAAAGACTAAACGGAGACCTTAGAAGACTACATGAGTACTGCAAAACATGGAAATTAAAGGTCAACTATACAAAGACTGTGTACACCATCTTCACCAAAAGCCATAAAGTAGCCAAGAAGAATATCAGTCTGTGGCTAGACAAACAACAAGTGACAAAAGAAGAACATCCCACATATCTTGGAGTCACACTTGATCGGCAGCTCAACCTCAAGAACCATATTGAGAATATAAAGAACAAAGCCCTGAGGCGATTACAACTATTGAAGAGGCTTGCTGGCACTACATGGGGATCAGACAAGGATACTCTGAGAGGCTTGTACCTTGGCTATGTCCGTTCTGTGATAGAATATAATAACTCACTGCTTACTACTTGCTCCAAGACAAACCTGGAGTCTCTCGACAGAGTGCAAAGCAATGCCCTTCGGCTAATCAGTGGAGCTATGAGATCAACGCCAACTGCTGCATGTGAAATACACACAAATATGGAACCCCCCAGTTTACGGAGAGATAAAGCTGCTTTAGAAGTTTATGAAAGATGTAAGAGAATGAACCGAAACCACCCTAACAGGCACCTTGTAGAAAACTGGGCACACAAGCAAAGAATAAAGCACAAGTCAGTCTTGCACCATGTCCATGAAATACAAGATGGATACCACCTCCCAGAAAGAAGACAAGAAATACAGAAAGTAGTAACGAATTTACCACCACATACCCACTTAAAAAACACCAGAAGTACAGATGAAATTAGTAGATGGAACAACCAAACAGGCCGACCCAGTCAGTCTGATGAGTGCATCACAAAGAACCATTGATGCCTACCCTGAAGAATGGATACACGTCTATACTGACGGATCTGCATTTAAGGCCACCATCAAAGCAGGTTACGGAGTTTACATATGTTATCCAGACGGATCCTCCGACGAGCTGTTTGATGCATGCGGGGAGTTTTGCTCCAACTATGAAGCTGAAACCATTGCACTGGAAACAGCTGTATACCATCTGAAGACTGTATTTGATGCCTTTCCCTCAAAGGCTCAAAACATTGTCATTTTTACTGACTCATTGTCTGCCCTACAAGCTCTGGAAGGCAGTGGACATTGTAAAACTGAATTAGCCAAACTAATCCAGGACGCTGACCAGCTTATCACTTCCTATGGCATCAGAATAGTTATGCAGTGGATCCCTGGCCACTCAAATACACCAGGTAATGACAGAGCAGACAGATTGGCAAAGAAAGGAACAAAACAAGAACAACCACTCACAGCAACAACTCTCCAAACAGCCAAAACACTCATACGAACAATAAACAAAGAAACTTGGCTGAACAGATGGGCCATGGGAAACACTGGAAGAGAAGTTTACAGACATATGGCTGGTCCTGATCCTAACGACAACATCAACCATCTCACAAGGAGGGACCAAAGCACCATTTTTCGACTCAGAACACAACATATACCACTCAACAACCACTTGAACAGAATCCAACCACAACACCCTCCAGGGTGCCAGCTATGTAACTACCACCATGAAACTGTTGACCACCACCTCTTTGAGTGCCCAGCACTCGATGATGTTAGAAAAATGCTTCTTCCTCCCAGACCAGATAAGTGGAACACCTTGTACGGAGATACAGAACAACTTGCGAAAACATGCAGATATCACTACATGGCATTGGGCCGAAGGGCGAGAGCCCAAGTGCCGCTGGATCAATAACAACAACAACAACAACAACCTCACAGTGGATGGATAACAGATGAAGGGAGCTGGGAAATGGCTCTGTGCAGGATGTGATAATTCCTTGGGAGAGCCAGAACTACAGCACAGAATTTTAGCCCTGCATATATGGAGAGCCCCGTTGGATGGCAGGGAATGCACAGTATGCTGCCCCTCTTTTCCCCTGATAGCTGAAAACTAGATATGAGGATCCTTAAAATGCAAGCCAAGCAAGGATAGAATACCAGGGTAACAAAGCTGGCAGCTCATGACTCCAACTCAACAAGTTCCAGTATGGCAGAAAAGCCACAGGAGAAACCTAAATCAAAAATGCAGATAATGCCATGGATTCTTCTACTTGGCATAGACTGCAAAGGGGTGACAAGCTCTGCAGCCCTAATTAAACAGCAACAACAAATGGACAGATATTTCAGGTCTCATTATCAGGTATAGAATATATAAAGGAATGATGTTGGATCTCAACATTTTTTGCTTTTGGTACCATAATCATAAAATAAATTAGGAAACACTGCTCAGTTAACCACTTGAGACAAACTACTCACATTCCAAAAGCAACTTGCGTTCCAAACACTGCTCAGTTTAGACAAATAATTCACATTCTAAATTAATGTACTATGGATTACTTTCATTAACTTTCATAAATAAAGTGTCAGTTACTTAGAAAGCAAAAAAATAAAAATTATGAGATATTTAAGAGTTCGACAAATCTAAAATGAGTTGTTAGTGCAAAACAATAAAACTAATATGTTTACAGACATCCATGAAAAAAATTGATATACTAAACAAAACATGTTAACTCTTACTATCCGGCAAGCCCCGTGAAGTGGCGCGGGTTTAATACCAATTTTACGGCTCGCCAGTTCAACTGGCGCGCGACGGTAACGATAGCAAAACTAGCGCGTAAAAACGCAGTTTTAGCTCACGTATAGTAAGAGTTAAAGACAGACGATGATGCAGAGTTACTGATACTATTACTTCTGTTCTGCAAGAACACGGGGAAAAAAAGGGGGAAACTAACAAGGAAACCAAGCAAGAACTAACAAAGATGACAGCCATGTTGTAAAATCAATGCAGAAGGAAAAAATGCAATTATGTAATGGTAATTTTATAGCAAGCAAACTTAAGAAAATGAATAACAACCCCTATTTAAGTGTAAACACTTTTTTAAAAACCCTGTATTATTAATTCTTTGACTGCAGAACAACACGCAGAGCATTGCAAAATTGTAACTGCCGTGCCACCATAAGATTCAGAGCGTTGTTTTTAGTTTATCACAAATAAACCCCAAAAATCGTCCGTTTAATGCAGTTCATGTTTTAAAACTCGTAGAATGACTTCCGCTATTATTTAAACAACTAATCTGAGTGTAGTGCAGCATGTGAGAGTGTTTTGATGTTATTATCACAATTTGTGTGACGATTCACATGTTTTGATGTTATTTACACAATTTGTGTGACGATTCATGTGTTTTGATGTTATTATCACAATTTGTGTGATGATTCACGTGTTTGCGATTTTATTGTTATTGCCACAGAAATGTCACGCTTTATATTTACATTTTCTAAGTCTCCCTAGCAAATAATTGTGTCAAACTACTTAGAAACATTGCTGGCATTGACAATGATTGTTTGGTAGTCACAGTTTGTCAAATAACGGAATCGGTGCAGAAAAGCTCGACACATTGGATTTAGTTGATGAGTGGGCATAGTCCTATTCTGGCCGATAGAAAAGCAACAAAACTTGACCTACAGTTATATCTAATCACTAGTCCTAGGTAGAAGATGAAGCTAGGGATACTATTAAAACATTAAACATATGTAAAAAAAATTTTATATGATGTTATTCATTTGTTTGAAAATTACGTTATACAATATTGCATAATTTATTTTATTCTTATAAGGGACTAAAGTAAAAACTGGTGTGAATAACACTAAATGTACTAACTGTGGACATAAGAAATGTTTTTTTACTTTTTAAATGGTTTACCTTGAGGTATGAAGACTAAAAAAGAAAGTTTTATTGTCTACAGCAGTAATTTGTCGTTGGTAAGCTCGTATTCTACAGTTAACTTTTTAGTGTTTTTCAATTTTACAAGCAAAATGTTTTAAGTATACCGAACGTGCTTGTGTTAATACTACCAAAGACACTACATATTACAATTCTCTATCTATTTCCCTACAGTTTGGTATATAATAAGTACATGTTCACAGAAAAGATTAACATAAAATTTACACCAGAAGATAGTACACTTCACCATTTAGAATTGTTCAAAAATATTTACGGCACAGGGTGGAAAATAATTACGGAGTCAAAGAGTTAATAAATGGTACTGGTAATTTGTTTCTCTGTACAGAAGAAACAACAGAACTGACTAACTATAATTATAGCTCTCAATTTTCCAATCATATTAAGTTGTTAGCTCACAGCTTTCCAGTCATATTAATGTTTTTTAAATACTTTTATTTCTTTTTCTTCTTTGTACACTCTCAGATGTCTACTTGAATTTTTATTTCATTTGATATGAACGTTTATGTTACATATCTTTGAGCCTTGGTTCACTAGGTTTCAGATGACCTAGGGAGGTGAAATTTTGCACACAACTCTCTATCAGGGTAAATTTTAAACTTTCAAAGTTTGAAGGAACCTCTGGTGACCTGTCCCAGCCCGCCATACAAATATTAAAGCCGAAAAAATCATAGAATTTGTAAAGATTACAGCTGTGAAAGAATCGCAGAATTTGGTGGCTTTGTTCACAAAATTGTGAACAAGATCATAGAACCTGGCGTCGTACACAAAATTGTGAACAAGATCACAGAGCCTGGTGATGTATACAAAATTGTGAACAGGATCATAGAACCTGGTGGTGTTGTAATTATTGCGAAAACTGTTATAGCTTTGTAGCAATTCATAACTCCAGGAGCAAAAAATCCAAGTAAAGATTTTTTAGTGGATTTGGTAACAGTAATAAAAGTGGGTCCCTAAACATGTGTTTTCCTTTACATGTTACCTCTCAATTTTCCAGTCACATTACAGCTTTACCTCTCTCATCATGCATGCAGGCATAAATGGAGTCATCCTTTTATGACCACCAGATGAGCACAATGCTATAGCATACAGATGTGGAAGTGAACCTCTGTCTGTGAGGCTAATAGAACCCTCATTGATTCTTGAAATCATCCACACATCCAGGGATTCCTCCTGTGGTGAAAGTTGATGAGAACTTAGCATTGCACACTAAGCTTGGAGGAGACACTTGTGCCCAAGACGTAATTCTGGCTTTTACCCGGTTGCCTGCATGCAGCAGGATCTCAATATGGACTCTGTTATAGGCAGGGGGAGCTGAGAAGTGACTTTGTTTAGGATGTGACAATTCCTTGGGAGAGCCCAGAATCAGAGAACAGTATTTTAGCTTTGCATAATCGAAGAGCCCCCTTAGATACTAAGGAATGCACAGTATATCACACGCTTCTTCATCCTAGCTTGGGACCAGATGTGATGATCCTTTAAATGCAAGCCAGGTTTGAGAAATTGGAGCTCATGACTTTTCGGAATGGCTGAAAAGCCACAGGAAAAGCCTAGTTCTACAGTGTAGATCAAAAGAGCGAGAAGCTAGTTAAACAACAACCTCTCTCACTGTTTCAGTCACATGACTTCAGCATATTCAGTTTTCAACTGCGGCATGTTTTCTCTTTGTTTTAACTGATTTTCTATTTATATTTTCTTCTTCTTATTCCTTTTTGCTCCTTCAGTGTTAGGGAACAACTACTGCAACTGTTGCGCATTTTTTCAATATTTCTTCAGTGTTTTTTTTAATTCACTTGCCTATTCCTATTCCTGTTTCTGACTGTGGTTTGTCTGACAACTTCTTCTTTCTTCTTTGATCCTTAGCCGCCGACCGTCAAAGCAGTCAGTGGCCATTACGCCTGGTGGCGTCTTGTAGGGCAACAACAAAATGATTCCACTTTGCTCGGTCGGCGGCCATCCTTCGTACAGTGCCCCAACTCTGGTTCATTCTTTGCATCTCAGCCTCCACAGTCCTCTGCCAAGTTGTTTTTGGTCAGCCTCTCTTTCGTTTTCCTTCAGGGGTCCATAGCATAGCTGTTCCTGTGATGGCATCGGGGTCTCTTCTGAGGACATGGCCAACCCAGCTCCAGAGTCTGCCAGCTATGATGGTGTGCATGTCCTCTTGCTTGCTCCGAGTAAGCAGATCTTGGTTGGTGATGATATTCGGCCAAAAGATTTGGAGAATTTTGTCTGACAACTATTTGGTCCAAAATAATCTGTTCTTTTCTTGTGATTATAAAAACATAGATTATTATCTTTTTTTCATAATCTGCCTTCTTAATACTTTATTAACTCTTAGTATACGGCTGGCCTTTTAGAAAGGTCGACGATCGATCTTCGTTTTACGGCCGGCCTTTCTAAGAGGCCGAAGACGGTTTAGACGGTTTCCGTCTCAATAGCAAAAGATTTAACATTATTTACATACTTTTCTTCCCAACAAAGAGTTCTAATGCCATTTCCGGTACACCTCATGTTTGAAAATATTGAAATACTCAAATTTGTGTGAAATATTGATCGATTTTGATTAAATTTAGTAGGATTCATTAGTCCAAAAAAAAATTATACCATAAAATTTCAAATTATTATAAAAACTTTATTTGTGCTCAGAAACAACTGCAACTTTTGGATATTATGTGAAAATGGATGTAGTTTAAAATAAAAGTAGTTTTAGGGGTTGAAGTTTTACCATAATTAATTACACATATTGATAAGTACAATTTGATTTTAAATTTTTTAAATTTTAAACTTTTTCTGAACTCATTACTGTATATGGTGAATGCATATTTAAAACCACTGAACAATTTAGTTGTGCATGATATAGGGGTTTCATTTCTTCACATTTTAATGTGTAACACTTTATGTTATCTTTATAAATAAATTATTTAATGGAAAATCTGTAAAAGTAGTCATGTCTAAAAATGTACTCTCTGAAATTAGCTCGTAAAAACGTGGTTTTTGAGCTCGTATACTAAGAGTTAAGATGAGGTAGTTTTCCCATGTTTAACGCAAGGAAGTGTGTTGCTTTTGAGCTTTTATATACTGTTATATTTTAAGGATCCTTCCTTTTAAGTTTTTTTAAAGTATAATTTTCTTATATATAGCTGTAAAAAAAAATCACTTAAGGATTAATAAAACATAAAATTGGAGGGAAAAAAAACCTTAGTTCAAATATAAGACCCTGCAAACAAGTCTCACAAAAATTGGCCCCAAATACTGGCCTTTTGTCCTTTAAGCAAAATATATTAAGTTTGACTAGTGAGACTGAGAATTTGATTTTAACATCAATGTCCAACAAACACTTCACTACAATCAAGCTTACTAACATCAGATTCCTAAAATGTTCACCACATTCAAATTTAACAAACCATCATAAACTAATTTAAATATTATCACAATAAAATTCAATGAACTATCATAATCTTAAAATGCTCAACATAATCAATTTCACCAACCGTTACAGCATTAAAATTTTCACCACAATCAAATTCAGTGAATTATAATAACCTTAAATTGATCGCTATGTTCACCACAATCAAATTCAGTGAATTACTGTATAATAACCTTAAACTGATCGTTATGTTCACCAACTATGACAGCATTCGAATGTTCACCACAATCAAATTCAGTGAAGTTTCATAATTTTAAAATGCTCACCATATTTGTGTTCACCAACTATGAGAATACACAAATCTTCACCACAATCGAATTCAGTGAAATTTCATAGTCTGAAAATGTTCACTAGTCATTTAATCATTTTCACAAACTATAAGAATATTAAAATGTTCACCCCAATCAAATTCAGCAAACTACCAGAATGTTCACATGAAGTCAGCTACCTGAAACAGTGTGCGGTTTATCATAATCAACTTTACAGACTAACAAAAATCCTGAAACAGAGTTTCATGATCATATATTGTAGCAATACACCACAGAATATAACAGCATATTAAAAACAGTCAATAACATCAGCAGGGAAAAATGGGGAAAACGACAACATAGCTGAGGAAACAAAAATCCCAGCATCAGAAACTGCATTCCACAAAAGGAATAGCATGTCATGTACACGACTTTTATTGGTGTTCACAACAGACAAAAGGTTCACTTAAAGGGGAGGAGCCACGCTGACCAGCTCTTTTCATAAATAATTGCAGGATTTCAATTACAGAGCAAACGTTTAACTTCCAGCAATAAATTGTTATGCATAACAAAGCATTTGATGGTGTAATGCTATTGGTTACTATAGAAATGGTGGCCATACTGGATTTTAATTACATATCTGAGCTCAGTATGGTTTTGTTTAATTTGTTTAGTAATAAGCACGAAATTTAAAATGGAAGCTTGTTTTTGTATTTTAAAACTTGTCAGAATAGAGTATTTAAAACTTTAGTAGATCCCAAGCTACAGAACTTTAAAGTTAGTATCTATAAATAGTAACAAACTTTGAAAAGTTAGTATCTATAAATAGTAACAAATTTTGAAAAGTTAGTATCTATAAATAGTAACAAATTTTGAAAAGTTTTACAAATTTTCTTTGCAATAAATCAATATTTTGATAAGATATCAGCAATCTGATCTGAAACTATTTTAATCAATCTAATGCGGACTGATGAATAAAGACGCTCGTTATAAGAACACTGGTTACATAAAACAAGATTCTGAGAAATTCATGACTTTCTTCACAGGAAAAGCACAATTTCTTCAAAATATAGCTTTCAAACTCAAAATACACCAGCACTTCTTCTTCTTCTTCCGTCCTTAGCCACCGACCGTCAAAGCAGTCAGTGGCCATTACGCCTAATGGCGTCTTAGGGCAACAGCAGATAGGTTTTCTTTGCCATTGTTTCCCATCACGCCTATTGGCGTCTTTAGGGCAACGGCAAATCAATCCATCTGCTGTTGTTTCCGTAATCGAAGTGACTGGCAAACGGGTGATCAGCCCGTTGGTACACCAGCACAGAATGCGACAAATGAGTTTGACATAGATTCCGGAGAATATAAATCATAAAATAATAGACTGATCCTAATTTTCATATTTTTTTTCTATTTTGACTTCATGTAGTCCCACTCCTCCCCTTCGCAAAGTTGTGCAACGTCCTCCTTTTTGTTGTTGTCCACCATTGATGTTTATGTACACAGCATTTTCTTTTCGTTTCTTGAAAAAACAGGGAGACAATCTACATGTTACAGGGTCAAATTCTATGATACAATAGTGCTGCTAGAAAAAGTTCATACATACCCTGGTGGCTACAAGTAAGAAATTTCTTTTACTACGTCACCTCCACCTACTTGGATATAACAAGTAAAAAAGACAAAAGGTGGTAACAAAGCTACTCCATACTTTTGACTTTAAGGCTCTCCAACATGAACCAGGTTTCACATAACATTACTTAACTACACTTGTGACAGGACTTCAGACTTGGGGACAATCTCTTCCGTGGCTGGGGTTTCAACAGCTGCCTCCTCCAGATACATGCTCCTTCTATGCCTTTCCTGTAGAGCATGAAGAATGGAGAAGCCACGATGACTGGCCTCGATGATACAAGCATCATCTACCTCATCCAACATATCATTTTTTGATGGGTTGCTCACCTTGGATGGTGAACCTGAACTGGAAGACTTCTGAGACTTTGGACTGGCACACTTGGAAGGGGACTGATTCAGACTTTGTTCCAGATTGTCCAACCCATCGACAGGGGTGGCTAACTCTGACACAAAATTACTACCAGCACGAGTTGATAAACCAGAATCTTCAGAGTTGTCGTCTGCACTGTGAGTTGATTTACTTCTAGGAATTTCATTAGAAGCTGACTTCTGTTCCCCATCGCGGACACCATTGACTTGAGCATCTCCACCAATAACCGCATGGCTCATGGTAGCAATTTTACTGGTCATGTAGTTAATTCTCTGAGCCAAAGAATCCATGAAAGCATTGGTCTTATCATTCTGAGATGGAAACATCTTCCTCTTTTCTTCATCCTCCCCGTTTCCTGCCACACCATCTTTGTCAGGACTTGGAGACCCTTGTTTAGAGTAACTCTTCCATGGGAAAACGGAATTCAGGTTCTTGGTAGCAACTTCATTCACACTACGTTTTGTGTAACGGATCTTTGGGTCAGATCTGGAAGAGATGCCCAGGGCTGGAATTGTTGGCATTGGGGCTGACAGGATATCTCTGTTCTTTGCATGGCTAGACAAGCTCTGTGGACAGACAGCAAGTTGCAGTTTAATTCAGTGTGGCTTATCCTAGAATTAGTACATGGGTACTACAATTCCAAGACTCATCCTGACAGGAACTCACACAGCTGTAGACAGGCACTCACATTCAACGACCTAATGTGACTGTTGTAGACAAGCACTCACATTCAGTGACTTAATGCGACTTTTGTAGATAGGCACTCACATTCAATGACTTAATGTGACGGTTGTAGACAGACTCACAATCAATGACTTAATGTGATGGTTATAGACAGACAAACACTAACAATGACTTAATGTGACTATTGTAGACAGACACTCACATTCTATTAGTTAATGTGATGGTTGTAGACAGGCAAACACTAACAATGACTTAATGTGATGGTTGTAGACAGACACTCATATTCAATGACTTAATGTGACTGTTGCAGACAAACACACACACAATGACTAAATGTGACAGTTGTTGACAGACACTAAAATTAAACCACTCATCCTGACACATGCAGACGGGCAATAAAATTAAATCATTTAACACTGACTTTTTGACACATACTAAAATTCAATAACTTATCTTGACAGCGTAGACAAGAACAGGTCCGTGATCCTTTACCCAAAATCAATTGGGACAGCTGTGTTTCGGAAATCAGATGTTTTTGGTTTCCAGATGTTGCCCAAATCATGTTCAAAAAGTAGCCAAAAGTCACCCAAAATTGTCCAAAGTCGCACAAAAGCCACCCCAAAATGTGTTTGAAAGTCACCCAAAATGTCAGATATTTGTCCAAAAGTAGCCCAAAGCCACCCTTAAAAGCTTCAGATTTTCAGAATATTTTGGTTTTCAAGTGTCCAGATAAAAGTATACAGACCTGTATTAAAATTGGTCACCCGCACCTCACAAAGTCAATACCTAGTATCGTGAAGTCTAACACTTCACTCCCATAAGCCAGTATAAAAATTGCAGTTCTGTTACTGCAAATGATTTCTGCTTCATGAACTGCAATGCAGGATAATACGATTGGATGCTGCTAAGATATGAGCTGGATTACTGGACAAGGCAGGATCCAGTGGGCATGCTTCCATCTTTCCTCACATGGCCAGGTTTTTAAAGCTCTCTCTTTTCTAAGTATGAGGTCAAAGAATATGGCCGTCTTCTTTTGAGCAATAATCTTGTAATATTGTTTTCTTCTTAATGTTGGCTCACTTGATTTCATTGCTGTGTTCTGTATGCCTCAAATTCTCATTCTAATAACCATAGTTTTGTTCCACAAATGATGATTCTTCTGCTTCATACGCTGCAATACAGGGTTATAAAATTGGATACTGGTCAGATATGATCTACAATGGACCAGACAGGATCCTGTGAATATGCCTGGCCAACAGGTTTGGCACAAAGGAGCAAGGGATGCTCAATCCCAGGTAATGCGGTGCAGAATATCTGTAAATGATTCTTGAGCAGTTAAACTGACATCTACCTTCTTGAATAGGTGTTATAAACCAGGAGATTTGATCCAAAGAAAGATAACCTAGCGGCGTACAGACATCACAAAGAGAAGGCAGCAAAGTTTGTGTCCAGGCAAATATGCATACGGAATATTCACCCTGAAAATTATGATCAATGAACAGCAGGTTCTGTCTGCCTGAGTTGACAGGGTCATCAATGAACAGCAGGTTCTGTCTGCCTGAGTTGACAGGGTCATCAATGAACAGCAGGTTCTGTCTGCCTGAGTTGACAGGGTCATCAATGAACAGCAGGTTCTGTCTGCCTGAGTGTTGACAGGGTCATCAATGAACAGCAGGTTATGTCTGCCTGAGTTGACAGGGTCATCAATGAACAGCAGGTTCTGTCTGCCTGAGTTGACAGGGTCATCAATGAACAGCAGGTTCTGTCTGCCTGAGTTGACAGGGTCATCAATGAACAGCAGGTTCTGTCTGCCTGAGTTGACAGGGTCATCAATGAACAGCAGGTTCTGTCTGCCTGAGTTGACAGGGTCATCAATGAACAGCAGGTTCTGTCTGCCTGAGTTGACAGGGTCATCAATGAACAGCAGGTTCTGTCTGCCTGAGTTGACAGGGTCATCAATGAACAGCAGGTTCTGTCTGCCTGAGTTGACAGGGTCATCAATGAACAGCAGGTTCTGTCTGCCTGAGTTGACAGGGTCATCAATGAACAGCAGGTTCTGTCTGCCTGAGTTGACAGGGTCATCAATGAACAGCAGGTTCTGTCTGCCTGAGTTGACAGGGTCATCAATGAACAGCAGGTTCTGTCTGCCTGAGTTGACAGGGTCATCAATGAACAGCAGGTTCTGTCTGCCTGAGTTGACAGGGTCATCAATGAACAGCAGGTTCTGTCTGCCTGAGTTGACAGGGTCATCAATGAACAGCAGGTTCTGTCTGCCTGAGTTGACAGGGTCATCAATGAACAGCAGGTTCTGTCTGCCTGAGTTGACAGGGTCATCAATGAACAGCAGGTTCTGTCTGCCTGAGTTGACAGGGTCATCAATGAACAGCAGGTTATGTCTGCCTGAGTTGACAGGGTCATCAATGAACAGCAGGTTCTGTCTGCCTGAGTTGACAGGGTCATCAATGAACAGCAGGTTATGTCTGCCTGAGTTGACAGGGTCATCAATGAACAGCAGGTTCTGTCTGCCTGAGTTGACAGGGTCATCAATGAACAGCAGGTTATGTCTGCCTGAGTTGACAGGGTCATCAATGAACAGCAGGTTATGTCTGCCTGAGTTGACAGGGTCATCAATGAACAGCAGGTTATGTCTGCCTGAGTTGACAGGGTCATCAATGAACAGCAGGTTCTGTCTGCCTGAGTTGACAGGGTCATCAATGAACAGCAGGTTATGTCTGCCTGAGTTGACAGGGTCTAAAAAGTAAAGGTAGTCCCATAGCTTATACTGCCGTAGTGGAGTGAAAGTGTTAGAGACTTCACCATACTAGGCCCAGCATTGAGAGGTGGGGTGACCAGTTCCCTTCCTCGCTGCCTTTTCCTTCCCTGACTCTGGTCAGGTACCCATTTACAGCTGGGTAGACTGGAGCGTGTCGGTATGGTGATTTGAACCTGGTACCTTTGCCACAAGAGACCAGCGCTCTACCCACTGTCAATCGGAAAGGGTATACAATAAAATCTGATTTTGAAGACGGGCATATCTCTATTCTACATCTTCTGTTATGCAAGGCTATGTCCATCTCATGAAAGTGATGGTCTTCTCATGCTGTCATACAACATCCATCAAGGCAATTAGAGATGTCCATGCTGTCTATTCGAAACTGTCCTCTTTTCACACAACATGCCTAAGAAAAATTCTCCGAATCTTTTGGCCGAATACCATCACCAACCAAGATCTGCTTACTCAGAGCAAGCAAGAGGACATGCACACCATCATAGCTGGCAGACACTGGAGCTGGGTTGGCCATGTCCTCAGAAGAGACCCAGATGCCATCACAAGAACAGCTATGCTATGGACCCCTGAAGGAAAACGAAAGAGAGGCCGACCAAAAACAACTTGGCAGAGGACTGTGAAGGCTGAGATGAAAAGAATGAACCAGAGTTGGGGCACTGTACGAAGGATGGCCGCCGACCGAGCAAAGTGGAATCAATTTGTTGTTGCCCTACAAGACGCCACCAGGCGTAATGGCCACTGACTGCTTTGACGGTCGGCGGCTATGGATTAAAGAAGAAGAAGAAGAATGCTGTCTATTCACTTCTCTCATGGAGCCAGCATTTGCTGGAATAAATCTTCCAGTATTTGCAACTACAAGTCTATATTCTTTGATCCAAACACCCAAAAAACAAAATATCCTGAAAATCAAGTTTTTTTAGGCTACTATGGACTACTTTTTTATCGCAATTTTGGGATTTGTGACTATTTTAGGCAACTTTGAACTATTTTTTAAAACACATTTTTGGGGACGGGCTATTTTGGCTACTTTTCAAATGTGATTTGGGCGACATCTTAAAACTGAAAGAATCCAGTGTCCGAAACAAAGTTTTCACCAAGGATGTTGAATAACAGGATTCAGACCTGTATTCCTAATATGGGCACATTCATCTGTTTATCCAATATTTCATTTGTTGAGCAGCTGCTACTTCAAGCTGCAGAGGTCTGGTCTCTTCTTGATAACTAGTAGTATTAACATCATCAATGCCTTTAGCTCCCCTCACAATTCAGGACTGTAATAGTAGCTTGTTAATTATTTCTATTAGGGGCCATCGACTTCTCCTCTGCATATGAGGTCCCTATATTACCATCATTATTTTTCTTTGAGGCCCTTTTCTTTGAAGCCACCATTGTAGAAGTAGTATTAGTAGTAGCACCTTCAGTTATAGCTGACTAAGGGAATGTACCCCCGAGGTGATAATCCTCAGCTGGTTTTATTTTTACATGGTGTTCTTTTCGACGTTCTTTTCTTTTCTGCTTGTTGTGAGAGCATCTTTTCGTCTAATCTGAGGTGGCGCTATAGAGAGCATCGCCACTTGGTGCAATCGGCAGACTTCATCCTCCGAGGTTGCTGGATTTATGTCCAGTACCTTCATGTCTCTCTTGTACACATCTTTGAATCTCAACTTATTTTGCCATCTGCCAGTTGTCTGCTGAAGATATCTTTAGGGATGCGACCAATTTCCATGCGGTGGACGTGGCCAAGCCAGCCGTGGTCTGTGCTGCCTAAACAGTGTATACATGCTTTGAAGGCCACCACGTGACAGGACCTCGACATTCGTCACTTTGTCCTTCCACGAAATACCAAGGACATGGCATAGACACTGTAGATGGAAGGTATTGATCCTTCTTTCCCGCTTAGCATAGGTTTTCCATGTCTCATTGCCATATAGAAGTGTGCTGGTGACACAGGCATTATATACTACAGCTTTGGTCTTCATTGTGAGTTTGGAGTTTCCCCAAACACGCGTTGTGTGGCAGGCAAAGATGGCTGCAGCTGTGCCCATGCAGCTGTCAATTTCTGTGTCCAGAGAGAGTTTGTTGTCGATGGTAAACCCCAGGTATGTGAAGTGGTACACCACTGCCAATTCATTGTAGCTGGTCCCTCCCTCCCCCCCAGCATCAAATGCTTTTGCTGTGGTGGTGTCTGTGACAATTTGTTTTACATGATGAGGTTGCTAGCACCCGTACACAACCTCTACTTTAGTCACCTTGTACATGTTGTACATGTTGTACATGTTGTACAAGGTGACTAATATGAGGTTGTGTATGACAGGTATGTCGCCTGACGACACAGCAGTTCTATTCTTTCTTCATCTCTTCAGAGCCCCTCCCAGCAACTACACACAGCTTCGTATAATATGCTCCCCTTTTATATGCAATGAGATTTTCATTCAGCTAATATTCTTTTAAGTATATATTTTGAGGAAAGAAATAAAATTCAAAAAAATGAAAGCATGAAACAACTGAGGTGATGACAACTGCACTGAATAGGGCAGACGTGGAGAAAACCTGCTGATAGCATTATAAGGCCATCCTTGTTCTGGAATACCCAGAGCAAGAGAAATAGAGGGATGCCAAAAACACACAAGGTGCAGGGAATTAGACATAGACATAAAGAGGATATAGAAGACATAGACATAAAGAGGATATAGAAGACATAGATATAAAGAGGATATAGAAGACATAGATATAAAGAGTATATAGAAGACATAGATATAAAGAGTATATAGAAGACAAAGATATAAAGAGGATATAGAAGACATAGATATAAAGAGGATATAGAAGACATAGATATAAAGAGGATATAGAAGACAAAGATATAAAGAGGAAATAAATGACAAAGATATAAAGAGGATATAGAAGACATGGATATAAAGAGGATATAGAAGACAAAGATATAAAGAGGATATAGAAGACAAAGACATAAATAGGATATAAATGACAAAGACATAAAGAGGATATCGAAGACATGGATATAAAGAGGATATAGAAGACATAGACATAAAGAGGATATAGAAGACATAGACATAAAGAGGATATAGAAGACATAGACATAAAGAGGATATAGAAGACATAGACATAAAGAGGATATAAACAACAAAGACATAAAGAGGATATAGAAGACAAAAATATAAAGATGATATAGAAGACATAGATATAAAGAGGATATAGAAGACAAAGATATAAAGAGGATATAGAAGACATAGACATAAAAAGGATATAGAAGACATAGACATAAAGAGGATATAGAAGACATAGACATAAAGAGGATATAGACAACAAAGACATAAAGAGGATATAGAAGACATAGAAATACTGTGAACTATTGGCCATAATAGGAAGTTTTGGTGGGCGTTTATTGAAGTCCTGTGATCTAAAGAGAACTCAAAGATAATGAATGGATGGAATTATTTGCCCCATGTTGTTCCTCGGGAGTCTCTGAGGAGGCAAAGAATGGAACTACTCCACCCTCAGGAATGTCGTAAGAGGTGAATAAAATGAGGTTGTGCTTGAGGCTGACAACATCACCATGTATAAACAAACTACTACAGTTTGTTGCATATCTATGACAGCCATTTGTGCTACTACTGAGTTCATAGCCGGCGCGATGCTGACCACATCACTCCTAGTGTGCCGATGGTCAAGAAAATATGGGCCTAACACCATATTCCCAATATGCCTCAATGGGCGTGTTACAGGATCCCTCCTTTGAGTTCATGGCACAATTTTATTAAATTGTTTAGTTATTTAATTTTCTCCTTTTGATTTTCGTTGATTGTTAAATTTGTTGTATTCATATTTCTTTCTTTCTGGTTTTGAATTTTTACGTGCCTATTTATTGTACTTTGTCCTCACATCAACTGTGTTATTTATTACGAGGCGTGTTCAAATGAAACCCGACCGTGTTGCGCCAAGTGGAAATTCGTAGGAGGAGCATGATGACGTCACATCTGACGTAATAAGCACAAACGAATGTACAAGTGTGTAAGTGTTCGTTCTCCTAGTATTCATTGGTTGTGCTGCAGACCGTTAAAATAATGGCCGGTGTGATAAGGAATCCGTCCAAGGTCGATCAGCGAGCGGTGATTCAGTTCCTAACAGCCGAAGGGTGTCAACGAGTCGACATTCATCGCCGAATGAAAGCAGTGTATGGTGACAAAAGTGTATTTAAGACTACAGTGAAATACTGGGCACGAATGTTTCGAGAAGGACATCAGTTAATGAAAGATCTTCCGCGGCCAGGTCAGGTGCATATTGTTGCGACAGAAGAAGCCATCGCCGAGATTGATGCAGCAATACGGGTGGACCGTCGTCGGAGCTTACTTTTGCTAGCAGAGGAATTCACTGTGTCTCTTGGGACAGTTAAAATGGTGGTTAGGAAGAAACTGAAGTATCGAAAGGTGTGTTCACAATGGGTCCCACAGATGCGGACCGATCACCATAAGGAAGAATGCATGGGGTGGAATTTGAACCACCTGCTGCGTTACGAAGAGGAGGGTGATGCATTTCTGTTGCACATAGTGGCAGGCGATGAGTCGTGGTGCCACCACTTTGAGCCGTGCAGCAAATCAGCGAGCATGCAATGGAAACATCCCGGATCACCAAAACCCAAAAAATTCAAGTCATAGATTTCCGCCGGTAATGTTATGCTGATCGCATTTTTTGACCATGAAGGGCTTCTGTTGGTAGACTTTAAAGAGCCTGGCGTGAACATCAATGCCATCCGCTACAAAGACACACTAGACAACCTGCATACAGCCATCAAGAATAAACGACCCAGCATGCTTTCGCGTGGTGTGATTCTGTTGCACCACAATGCTCGTGCACATGTTGCGAACATTGTGCAGGAAGCGTTAGCAAGGAAAAGGTGGGAAGTTCTGCCACACCCAGCCTACAGCCCCGATCTGTCACCATGTGACTTTCATTTGTTCGAACCCTTAAAAAAATCTCTAAAGGGACAACGATTCGACTCCGATGCAGACGTCAGGGCCTCGGTGACCAAATGGTTCAATAAGCAACCAGTCATTTTCTCGGACAGCATCCGCCGTCTACACAAGCAGTGGGATGCGTGTCTGAATGCCTATGGTGACTATTTCTAAAGAACCCCAGTGGGTACTTGCTTCATAACAATTGCTGTATTTAATTCTACTACTCCTGCTGATGTACCTTACATATATTTGTTATAAATCCACTGGGACGGGTTTCATTTGAACACACCTCGTATTTCAACTGTCTGTATCGCTCATCTTATCTCCGTTTCTCATCGGCTTACGTCTTTGCAGTGTCTATAGTATTTGTCTTTTGATCTGTCTATATTTCTTGTCTTTGTCGCTTATTTGTAACTGTGGCTGCCAAAGGATAAACCCCAAAACGGCCCTCGTTTCCTGTGTACAATTAATCTGTAAAACTGATTCTTTACCATTTTCTTTTTTAATTTATACAACCCCCTTATTTATTTACTTACTAGTGTAAAAGCCCATCAAAAGATGGGAATTAAATTCAAAAGCACCAATAACTAACGACAATTTTACTTATTCAAAAGTATTTTTTTTTTAAATCACTGTGCATCACCACAGTACACGCACTACGTAGCAGCTGCGAGGATCCCAATGTGTGTATACGGGATCACACAATCTATAAATATTTTTGTGCACACCGTCATTTGCGCATTCTTCTTTTTTAAGTGTTACTATTTTCAGGAGAGTACTTATAAGGGAAACAATACAATTAATGTCTAACTTTCAACCAAAGTTGCATCCCTTAGCATTACGCACTGACAGAAAAATCTGGGATTTTATATACAGGATTCTATGCTACGGACAATAATGCTACAAGAGCACATAACTGCTTTGAAGCAGGCTTCCAGCAACAGGGATCAGCTGTTGTGGTGGTTCCATGCTCCATTTGGAAAGAAACAGGAAATAGTAATGACTATGGAACTACATCCCAAACTGACACGGACACACGACAACATTTTTATATATAACAAACTGACCAACCCGTCAAAGGAATCATTACCTCTAAGGCTCTCGCAGTGTCTAGAGATGCCTGGGCATTGAAGGAGTGTGTAGATGACAGGGAGCTGTTCTCAACTTTCTCCATCTCATTCCAACTTTTCACAGCACTTTCTAACAGCTCTTTGAGGTCTTCATTTTTTGCTCTGTCAGATGCCATCTCTCCTCTCTGTGAAATGGCGGAAAAATAATTTATTAAGCCACACAGCAATCAATTAGGAAACAATATAGAGATTATTGAGCCACACAAAGCAATCATTTAGAAAAAAAGTGTACAGAAATAATTTATTTGGCCATACAGAGCAATCATTTAGGGAAAAAACATACAGAAATCATTTAAGCTATATGGAGCAACATACGGAAATCATTTAAGCTATATGGAGCAATCACTTAGGAAAGAATTTACAGAAATAATGTATTAAGTCGTACAGAGCAACAGAGCAATTATTTTGAACAAATGTACAGAAATAATTTATTAAGTCACATACAGCAACAGAGCAATCATTTAAGAAACAACGCAGAGCGATAGAGCAATCATTTAAGAAACAACACAGAGCGATAGAGCAATCATTTAGGAAAAAATGTACAGAAATAATTTATACAGCGCAATGATGTAGGAAAAAATGTACAAAAATAATTTATCCAGCCACACAGCTCAATCCTTTAGGAAAAAACGTAAAAAAATTATTTATTAAGCCACATACAGCAATCTTTTTTTTTTAAAGCGCACAGAAATAATTTATCCAGCCACACAAAGCAATCATTTAAGAAACAACACAGAAACATTACTCACTCAGTCACATAGAGATATCATTTAGGAAAAATCATATGGAAATAATTTATTGAGTGAAACAGTACAGTCATTTAGGAAACAGTATAAAGACATCATTTATCCTTTAGCACGCTGCATTCTTTGGCGAAAATTTTCGCCTGCAGCTGCATTCTTTTTCACAGCGTCCCGTTTCTATAGTGGGTGACCCTTAATGTCTATAGTTTTTGTGTTTCTTGGTCAATTGCTATCATTTTTGGAATTTATATAAATAAATGAATGGTGAATCTGATGATATAAAATTTGTTTGTGTACATGTTAGATGTGATAGGAAGAGAGGAAAGGAAAGATGAAAAAAACGAAAAAAAAATTTAAAATAATAAAAAAATATTTTTTTTAAATTTTAAAATTTAAAAAAATAACCAGCAAACGAAGGGTCCATATCCCTTGCATCTCAATGAAAGTCATTTGACCAATAGACCAATACAAATCAAATGACGATCTTTTCGTTACACCCATCATCAGTAGCAAAGGAATAAACGCTCTCGTCAGCAGTGACATTCGGCCGTTAATCCTAAATCTTTCCAATAAATCCTAATCCTAACCCCTAACATTTTACATACTAGAAAAGCCATTCTACTTTCGTTTCCATCTCAGTCATCAAACATATTCTGAGAACCGATATCAGCGCTTATAAAGACAAAAATCTCATCCCCACCGCATGGCGTCAGAATCCAATATAATTAGAACGAAAATGGCCGCGTGTTCGATGCCGATTCATTTCGATTAAAAAAATTCACAGAAAATAAACGCGGATGCACCCATTACTAAAGGAGATCGGAAACGGAAGCTAAACCTCTTTCACAGAAGAGTCAATTTTGACATCCGGGGTTAAGATCACATGCACACACATTATCAATCATTTATCTGACAATATCCGCAGTCAACATATGTCGACAACAGCGGTTAGAGCATAGGTTACCTTCGTCGACATATGTCGACGGCAGCGTGCTAAAGGTTAAGAAGTCACGCTGTACTTATTTAGGAAACAAAATATGGAAAATTTATTAAGCATACAACTGTTTGGAAAACAACACAGAGAAAAAAATTCATCAAGCCACACAGCACATTCATTTAGGAAAAGCTTATCAGAAAAAAATGTGTTAAGTCATTTGGACATTTACTTAGAAAACAACATAGATAACTAATTTATTAAGCCACACAAAACAATCATTTCAGAAAAAGTATTCATAAATACAGCCACACAGAAATCATTTAAGAATCAACATACAGCCCTCATTTATTAAAGCAAACAGCAATAATTTAGGAAAAAATGTACAGAAATTATTATTAAGACACAGAAAAACACACGGAGAAGAGAACTGGAGTTGGAAATAACAGGAATTAAGAAGACATGGAAAGACCTTGAGCGGATGGCATGGGACAGAGAAGATGTCATATGTGAATTTATGTGAAAGAGAGACAGGGGAATAGTGAATATGTCATGACAAAATTTATGTAAAAAAAAAAAAAAAAAGACAGAGGAACAAGGAACATGCTATATAACAATATTTATGTAAAAGACATAGACAGAGGCTGATCTGCAGCATAGTGTGGATAGATTCTCCGAAGCCTGCGCCAACTTTGGGCTTACCATCAACACGAAGAAAACAGAAATCATGTACCAACCAGCTCCTGGCACAGTTTATACTGAGCCAGTCATCAAGGTTAATGGTGAGAAACTGAATGTTGTGAACAGATTCACATACCTTGGTAGCACACTATCCCAGAACATTGTCATTGATGATGAGGTGAACACCAGGATCTCCAAAGCCAACAGCACATTTGGCAGACTATACACCAACGTTTGGCATCGAAGTGGCATTAGTCTACAGACAAAGCTGAAGGTGTACAGAGCTGCGGTGCTTCCAGTGCTGCTATATGCATGTGAAACATGGACTGTATACAGGCGCCACGTAAAGAAGCTAAACCACTTCCATACAGTCTGTCTCAGGAAGATAATGAACATCAAATGGCAAGACAAGATCCCGGATACCGCCGTTCTTGACAGAGCTGGTATCCCTAGTATTGATACTATTCTGATGCAGTCACAGATTCGCTGGGCAGGTCATGTAGTCCACATGCCAGACCATCGACTGCCAAAGATACTCTTTTATGGTGAGATGCAGAAGGGTAAACGCTCCCATGGTGGCCAAAAGAAGCGCTTCAAAGACACGTTAAAGACGTCATTGAAAACCTTTGACATAAACCCAGACACATGGGAAGCTGCTGCGCAAGACCGAACTGCTTGGCGCACATCTCTTCGTAAAGGTGCAGCGGCATGCGAATCATCCAGAAGAGCAGCAGCGGAACAGCGGAGACAAGCTTGAAAGGACCGTGTAATAAAACCTTCACATGAAGCAAACATTCCCTGCCCACACTGTCCGAGATCTTTCCAGGCCCGCATCGGGCTCATCAGTCACCTTCGTACCCATAGACTAACCTAACATATTCCTAAATAATTGGATGAACAGAGTGGTCTTCATCACCCATGATGGACGAACAACAACATGTAAAAGACAGATAGAGGAACAGTGAACATGTGTTGACAAAATTTATAAACCCAAAAAAATATATAAAAGAAAAGAAAAATAATCAGGATGAAATTTATGTAAAAGAGAGACACAGAAACATAGAAAATACCATGTAAAAATGTATGTAAATAAAAGGAAGGAATACAGCTAATGTCATAACAAAATTTATGTCTCCTTCTTCTTGCGATCGCATCTTTGATGTTTACACCGTCAGACGAGTTCTGATGATGAACTCGACCGCTGTCTGGAGTTCCTCTTTAACTCCGTACAGCTTTGAGTTTGGTGTTGAGTCATTGGGCCAGTATATCTTTCTTAACTGGTCGTACAGAGGACAATCCTGTAGAACATGCTCAGCAGTTTGTTCGTTTAATCCACATGTGCACAGTGGTGAAGCAGATAATCGTAGCTTGTACATGTGGTTATTTATGTGAAAGTGAGAGACAGAAATGGAGAACTTTCAAGTACAAGAGATTTACAGGATGAGAGACAGGACAATCAAGAGTGTAAGAGAAATAGAGGGAGAGAGAGAGAGACAGAGAGAGAAGACACTGAACAATCTTAAGACCATGGCATTGAAAACATTCAACCAAAGTGCCACAGAACACCATGAACTGAGTTTGTGAGGAGACATTATCACAGACGCCAAATGGGACCGGATTATGATGATTACCATCAAACTTCATTTATTTTTTACATCAATCTTTTTTCTTTCATTCAATATTAACTGGTTGCTAGAGTGTGTGAATTAAGTGATGTCTGATTGTTCATACCATGCCAGTTCTGGTCGGATCAGCTCCAGTGTCAAGTAACAGGTACACCATCTCAGCATTGCCACAATCAGCTGCCCAGTGCAGGGCTGTCCATTTTGTCTGAGGACAAGAAAAAAACAGCAGATTTATTATCAAACATTGTACTCAGCAGACGCCAGCAGGCATGATGGCCACTAACTGCTTTGACAGTTGGTGGCTAAGGATCAAAGAAGAAGAGGAAGAATGTTCTTAAAGCTGGAAAACACATGGAGATGAGCAATGGAGACAGTCATGAAAATGGTGAGGAAGAAGTGGAAAGACCAAGAGCTGATGGCACAAAGAAGACTTGGTATATATTTGTTGAAGGCCTATGCTCTGTGGGGAGCTGAAGTGTGGCGAATGACTGAATGTAGCTTTTGCAGGAAAACAATATGGAAAATTGAATCTTAATTCTAAAACAAAAAAGAATTTTTCAGTAAAGGCAGATGACCTTTGGTGAGAACCTGAAAGCATCATGGCAATGTAGTTGCCAGGTGGGTTCCTCACGAGACCAAAAAGGAATAGGACAACTGTTTCCCTCAGGCATGTCCTACAAGGCAACTAACATGAGGTTGTGCATGGAGGTGGCAACCTCATCATGTAACACAAATTGTTACAACATCCACAGCTACAAGAGCATGTCAATCCTTTATGCAAGCTTCCTGCATAGGGTCCAGCTGTAGTGGTGGTAGTCCCATGTTCCACAGGGAGTCAAAAGAAAAATGATGATGATGAATTACAAATAATAATTGGTCTGATAAACACAGGAAACACAACAGAGAGAAAAGGTCATGGACAGTGTGATGTTACGTCTTGGGGGGAAAAGTCAGTAGCAGAGGTGATGGAAAACATTGAGATTTGTAAGCAGACGCCTCCGGCACAAGAACTTTAAGAACATGACAGTGTTTTATATATTTCAGCGTACATTTAGCAGAAATGACAAGGTAATCCTACTGCATGGCTCTGAAACACGGAGAACATTGAAAACGGAACTAAGAAGTTACAGTCCTTCAAACATGTGTCGTCATTACTGTTGATTAGAATCAACAGCATTACACTCCGGGTATACCCACAATTGCTCAGTCTGCCTCAACAAAATGTCGAAGGGTATGAATGAAGCTTGTTCCTGTAGCGTGATGTTTGTATACACATTGGGTGAATCCTCTCATATGCTCATCCCTGCTAGTTTTACACACTTTAAGCTGACTTCCAGTAGTCTAAGTCATATCTGATTCATAGATTCTGGTGTCAGTCTCTAACTGGTGATCATTAATTGTTATTAGTCTTGCTTCCTTATCCATGTCCAGTTAATCTGTCAGCTCTCTCATTGCTGCGTACTCCTGCATGATCTAGACAGTAGATCCACACTAGTTCATGAAGATTCAAGGCTTCTATTGATGTTTTCCATTCACGCCGTAGCCATCCATTTTGGAGCCTCTGAAGCATCGACTGAGCGTCTGACACAATAACTGTCCTGGTTAAGAGAGTTTCAGACAGCCACCTCAGGGCTGTAGTCATCATCATTCTGCTATGTGCTCCTTAAGAAGCAGGGAGCCACTACTGTAGCTGGTCCCTTTGAATGAAGCCAGCATCAAGCATTCACATGCTCTTGCAGCGGTAGTTCATGTGGCAATTTGTTTGACATGATGAGGTTACCGGTCCCATGCATAACCTCATATTAGTTGTCTTACACGACATTCCTGAGTGTGCAGTAATCCCATTCTTTCTGCGTCTCTTCTGAGACCCCAATGAACTTAAATGAGGTCACGGCTGTAGTAGCTACTTCATAAATGTGTGCTTACATAGAACAGTAGGATTGAAATAGTATGACAAGATCACCAATGTGGAACTGATGACAAGATCACCAATGTGGAACTGATGACAAGATCACCAATGTGGAACTGATGACAAGATCACCAATGTGGAACTGATGACAAGATCACCAATGTGGAACTGATGACAAGATCACCAATGTGGAACTGATGACAAGATCACCAATGTGGAACTGATGACAAGATCACCAATGTGGAACTGATGACAAGATCACCAATGTGGAACTGATGACAAGATCACCAATGTGGAACTGATGACAAGATCACCAATGTGGAACTGATGACAAGAGATAGTGGAACAAGAGGTGATAGCAAGATGTTAGCATTTGATAGAACACTTAAGAAACCAGCTGCTAGAATTACAAGGCAATCCTTGTCCTGGAACCTCCTGGGTAAGAGAGAGAGAGAGAGACCTAAAAACACATGGATAAGGGTAATAGAGACAGTTATGAAAGGATAGTGAAGACATAACAAGATCTTTGAACAGGTGGCACAGGTGAGAATTTGTTGGCATGAATTAGTTGAAGATCCTATGCTCCTTAGGAGCTTAAGTGCAGTGATGATGATGCTATAGTTAGGATTACTTACATAACAACTGGCACAGTCAAGGTCACAGTCTCCTTCAATGAAGGCGGTGGCCACATCAACGTGATTGTGATATGCTGCAAACATCAGGCCGGTAAAGTTTGCCTGGACAGAAGATCATGAAACAGGATAAATATTTATTATATACTTACTTATTAGTCATGCCTCTTCTACACTGGGGTGTAGAGGTGTGCCAGAGCACCTGTATTTACTATATACATGGAATAAATGTTGACTGGATATTAGCAGACAATGTATTTTTAAAACACACCCACTCATGAATAATATTTTTAATATACATCTCTTTCAGCGGCAGTAAATACACACTCTCTCAGATGGTGTATTAAATAGACCTCTCTTTGAGGGGGCTGTAAACTCAATACACAACTCTCTCAGCAATAATAAATTTCATACATAACTCTCTCAGGGGCAGTAAATCTCATACATAACTCTCTCAGGGGCAGTAAATCTCATACATAACTCTCTCAGGGGCAGTAAATCTCATACATAACTCTCTCAAGGGCAGTATATTTAATATATTCTCTGGGGACAGTATATTTAATACACATCTCTCTCAGGGGCAGTAAATCTTATAAATAGCCCTCTCAAGGGCAGTCAATACATACTCTCAGGACAGTAAATCTCATATACAACTCTCTCAGAGACAGTAAATCCCATACACATCTCTCTCAGGAGCAGTATATTCAATACACTCTCTCTGGGGACAGTATATCCTTTAGCACGCTGTTGTCGACATATGTCGACCGAGGTATAGCACGCTGTTGTCGACATATGTCGACCGCAGCGTGCTACGTTTTTTAGCATTAGAATGTATGTACACGTGATCTCACCCCCGGATGTTAAGTTTTAAACTTATCAGAGAGAGAGTTAGCTTCCGTTTCCAATCTTTTTTAGTAATGGGTGCATCCGCGTTTATTTTCTGTGAATTTTTTTAATCGAAATGAATTGGCATCGAACACGCGGCCATTTTCGCTCTAATTTTATTGGATTCTGACGCCGTGCGGTGGGGATGAGATTTTTGTCATTATAAGCGCTAACATCGGTTCTCAGAATATGGTTGATGACAGAGATGGAAACGAAAGTAGAATGTCATTGCTAGTATGTAAAAGTTTAGGGGTTAGGATTAGATTAATCGAAAAGATTTAGGGTTACGGCCGAATGTCACTGCTGACATGGGCGTTTGTTGCTTAGCTACTGATGATGGGTGTAACTAAAAGATCGTCATTTGATTTGTATTGGTCAAATGACTTTCATTGAAATGCAAGAGATAATTGAGATATGGACACTTTGTTTGTTGGTTATTTTTTTTTTTTTTTTTAATTTTAAAATTTAAAAAAAAAAAAAAATTTATAAAATTTTTTTATCGTTTTTTTCATCTTTCCTTTCCTCTCTTCCTATCACATCTAACATCTACACAAACAAATTTTATATCATCAGATTCACCATTCATTTATTTATATAAATTCCAAAAATTATAGCAATTGACCAAGAAACACAAAAACTATAGACATTACAAGTCACCCACTATAAAAACGGGGCATTGTGAAAAAGAATGCCGCTGCAGGGCAAGTTCTCAGGAAGAGAATGCAGCGTGCTAAAGGTTAATTAATACATTTCTCTCAAGAATAGTATATTTAATACACATATCTCTCAAGAATAGTATATTTAATACACATATCTCTCAAGAATAGTATATTTAATACACATATCTCTCAAGAATAGTATATTTAATACACATATCTCTCAGAAGCAGTACATTTAACACACATCTCTCTTTTTCTTTTTGGGTCAAAAGAGTTGTCCACAACTGATGGAATGGCCATTCAATGAGAAATCAAGTTGTTAAGACGCAACTATTGTACCACTTTACAACCTGAAAACTGATCTGCTGCCATCACTTTAGTACGACATTGAGGGTGTGGCCATTAAATGAGAAACAGAGCCAAGGAGCAATTATTTCACCAGTTCTACAACCTGAAAACTGATCTGCTGCCATCACTTTAGTACGACATTGAGGGTGTGGCCATTAAATGAGAAACAGCCAAGGAGCAATTATTTCACCAGTTCTACAACCTGAAAACTGATCTGCTGCCATCACTTTTACGACATTGAGGGTGTGGCCATTAAATGAGAAACAGCCAAGGAGCAATTATTTCACCAGTTCTACAACCTGAAAACTGATCTGCTGCCATCACTTTAGTATGACATTGAGGGTGTGGCCATTAAATGAGAAACAGCCAAGGAGCAATTATTTCACCAGTTCTACAACCTGAAAACTGATCTGCTGCCATCACTTTAGTATGACATTGAGGGTGTGGCCATTAAATGAGAAACAGCCAAGGAGCAATTATTTCACCAGTTCTACAACCTGAAAACTGATCAGCTGCCATCACTTTAGTACGACATTGAGGATGTGGCCATTAAATGAGAAACAGAGCCAAGGAGCAATTATTTCACCAGTTCTGTAACCTAAAAATTTATTTATGACCATATATGAGAGCAGTCATTGTTCAAGCAAACACAATAAGTAAAAATTCTGAGTGCATGAAATCATAAATAAACATAGCGTAATAACAAATCTGGTCATAGTACTGTGTCTCACCAACACACGTTCAAATGAAAGGTGCATGTTACTAGGCTTACCTCACCAAGATCTGCACATTTCAGGTTCACGTCACACCCTGCATTAATCAGTTGCCTAGCAATCTCACCCAGAATTTTCTCGTCTTTGTAGTTTTTTGACCTGGCTGTCTCAACTAAGGCTGACCTTCCGTCCTGATTTAATATAAAGAAACAAATAAATTACAATTTTAATATTCATTTTTTTTTGGTTCGCATATGTTGTTAATTAACATAGGGAGAAGCAGTTTTTGTTCTTGCACAACCTGTGTTACTTTGGCATCAATAACATTTCTTCAGGATTTTTTAGAATTGTCTATCTATGTTCCCCTCGGACATCCCTTTAGTCGGATATTCTACTGTTGACGGCCATTGATGGATGATGATTTGACTGAATTCCGATAACGTGTCCATATCCATTTTATTGTTCTTCTCTCTGAGTAGTTATGGCAGACGTGAAACAAAAGCCAAGAAGAGGATGGAGATGGCAAAAGTTACATTCCGCATCAAGAGACTGATACTAACATCCAAACAAATAACTCACAAATTAAAATGAATCATCACATTTTATATATACTCTTCATTAGTGTAGTGTAGTAACATGGACACTGAATAAGATGGAGGCCCTTGGGACATAGATAAATAGAATGATGGGACATCTCACAGAAAGAGATGAAAACGAGGTCCTAGAAAAGCTAGGAATGAAAACAAACAGTGAAAGAGATCAAAGTCACATAGGTAAAATATTACGGTCACATAAAAAGACATACCAATTTGCTGAAAAAAAAGATAATGGATGGAAAAGCTGAAGGCAAACGTTCGAAACTTGGAAGATAATATCAAGAGTCTAAAACAGTGTACCATCAAGACAAGAGACGAAAGACATTAGAGATCCGGCGCCGTGTGAATATGGCAGTTAATCTGATCTGATAGCTACTGCTTAGTGTTGTCCCCACTAACTTTTCTCTCTTAAAGTTTATCCCTGCATTGTTGTCATAAAATAGTGAACTCGAATAAGAAGAGAACTGGAGACGGACATGAAGGGCATGAAGAAGACATGGAAGAACCTTGAGTGGATGGCACGGGACAGGAAGACTTGGCAGACGTCTGTTGAAGGTCAATGTTATTTAGGGAGTTGAGAGGTGAAGAAGACGAATCAGAGGACTGACAAGTCAGACGATGAGTGGTGTGGGTTATTCCACAAGGCTGATATGGTAGCCATAAAGAACAACTTATAAGTACTGGCTAAACTATTAGTGAAACTGTGACCAGCCTCAACAAGCTGGCAGTAGCTTTTCCACTGCTTAGTGAAACAACGGAGAATTAACAACCACTCAAACAAGAAAAAAAAGGTAGCAGTTGTTCCATATCAAAAACTGCCATAGGGGTGTGAAGTGTTAAAGACTTCACTGTATAAGATCACAGCTTTATGAGATGGTGTGAAGTGTTAAAAAGACTTCACTTTATAAGATCACAGCTTTATGAGATGGTGTGAAGTGTTAAAAAGACTTCACTTTATAAGATCACAGCTTTATGAGATGGTGTGAAGTGTTAAAAAGACTTCACTTTATAAGATCACAGCTTTATGAGATGGTGTGACCGGTTCCCTTCTTCACTGCCTTTTGCCTTTTTAAACTAAAAAAGCAGACTCGCAGAGTGGTTATAGCACTTGTTTTTCAAGGCAAAGTTACCAGATTCAAGATCTGGTAATTTACAGCTCCAGTCTACCCGGCTGTAAATGGGTACAGACTCTGCTCTTGAGTTGGAGATTGCAAACAGGTAAACTGCACTCAAAAGGCAAACAAAGGATAAAACAGTAGGAGATGTAGAACAACAAATGGGTAATAAAGAGTAGAAACCCACAGGGGAAGATGTGTGAAGATGCCAAGGACTGCCTGGAGAAAAATGGTGCTTGCAACAAAGCTTTCTGTGTTTCTGCAGATGTGGTATCTGTAGCAATTAGTTTTACATGATGAGTCTGTCAACCCCATTCACAAAACCTCATAACAGCCACCTTGTATGACATGCCGGAGGGTGCAGTAGTCACATTCTTTCTGTGTATCCTCAGAGACCCCCAGGAACTATAAGGGAGCGAACATATAAGTTAGCTATTCATAAAGGTGACAGAGTACACAAAGTGCTCATCCAGACAGCCACTTTAGAGTAAATTGTAAAGGTCAAACTGTGCATACGAAGAACTCTTCTGACAAACTGCGAGAAAAATTCAAATGGTTGATGCCAGTGGTCATAGGTCAGGAAAAGTATTTGTTCACTGTTTCAAGCCTGCATCCATGAATACTGCACACTTTGACATCTAAGGTTAACATGCAGCTTAAACTGGTTAGGTAATGAGTCAGGAGAAAATGAGTAGGACAGTGTGAATGTCAGGAGAAAATGGATATTGTAGTAGCAATATTAATAATTGCCCTGTGTAGTTCCCGAAATAAGCACCAAGCTTTCCTGTCCTGAATTATCTGTTCAGCCCCCATGTAGTTCCAGAAATAAACACCAAACTTTCCTATCCTGTATTATCTGTTCAGCCCCCATGTAGTTCCAGAAATAAACACCAAACTTTCCTATCCTGTATTATCTGTTCAGCCCCCATGTAGTTCCAGAAATAAACACCAAACTTTCCTATCCTGTATTATCTGTTCAGCCCCCATGTAGTTCCAGAAATAAACACCAAACTTTCCTATCCTGTATTATCTGTTCAGCCCCCATGTAGTTCCAGAAATAAACATCAAACTTTCCTGTCCTGAATTATCTGTTCAGCCCCCATGTAGTTCCAGAAATAAACACCAAACTTTCCTATCCTGTATTATCTGTACAAGGTAGTTCCTGAAATAAATCACCAAACTTTCCTATCCTGTATTATCTGTTCAGATGGTGTGAAATGTTTTAATCAAACTTTCCTGTCCTGAATTATCTGTTCAGCTTGTAGTTCCAGAAATAAACACAAACTTTCCTATCCTGATTATCTGTGTCAGCCCCCATGTAGTTCCAAAATAAACATCAAACTTTCCTATCCTGTATTATGTAAGAAATAAACATCAAACTTTCCTATCCTGAATTATAAGTTCCAGAAATAAACACAAACTTAGTTCCAGAAAGAAATTAAACACCAAAACTTTCCTATCCTGTATTATCTGTTCACTGTAGTTCCAGAAATAAACATCAAAACTTTCCTGTCCTGAATTATCTGTTCAGCCCCCATGTAGTTCCAGAAATAAACACCAAACTTTCCTATCCTGTATTATCTGTTCAGCCCCCATGTAGTTCCAGAAATAAACATCAAACTTTCCTGTCCTGAATTATCTGTTCAGCCCCCATGTAGTTCCAGAAATAAACACCAAACTTTCCTATCCTGTATTATCTGTTCAGCCCCCATGTAGTTCCAGAAATAAACATCAAACTTTCCTATCCTGTATTATCTGTTCAGCCCCCATGTAGTTCCAGAAATAAACATCAAACTTTCCTATCCTGAATTATCTGTTCAGCCCCCATTTCCAGTAAACACCAAACTTCCAGAAATGTAGTAACACCAAACTTTCCTATCCTGTATTATCTGTTCAGCCCCCATGTAGTTCCAGAAATAAACACCAAACTTTCCTATCCTGTATTATCTGTTCAGCCCCCATGTAGTTCCAGAAATAAACACCAAACTTTCCTATCCTGTATTATCTGTTCAGTGGTTCCATAAACATTCCTGTTTATCAGCCCCCATGTAGTTCCAGAAATAAACACCAATTACTGTTCAGCCCCCATTCCAGAAATAAACACCCTATCCTGTATTATCTGTTCAGCCCCCATGTAGTTCCAGAAATAAACACCAAACTTTCCTATCCTGTATTATCTGTTCAGCCCCCATGTAGTTCCAGAAATAAACACCAAACTTTCCTATCCTGTATTATCTGTTCAGCCCCCATGTAGTTCCAGAAATAAACACCAAACTTTCCTATCCTGTATTATCTGTTCAGAAAGTTCCAGAAATAAACACCAAACTTTCCTATCCTGTATTATCTGTTCAGCCCCTTTCATGTTAGTTCCAGAAATAAACACCAAACTTTCCTATCCTGTATTATCTGTTCAGCCCCCATGTAGTTCCAGAAAGTTCCAGAAATAAACACCAAACTTTCCTATCCTGTATTATCTGTTCAGCCCCCATGTAGTTCCAGAAATAAACACCAAACTTTCCTATCCTGTATTATCTGTTCAGCCCCCATGTAGTTCCAGAAATAAACACCAAACTTTCCTATCCTGAATTATCTGTTCAGCCCCCATGTAGTTCCAGAAATAAACACCACAAAGTCCTATCCTGAATTATCTGTTCAGCCCCCATGTAGTTCCAGAAATAAACACCAAACTTTCCTATCCTGTATTATCTGTTCAGCCCCCATGTAGTTCCAGAAATAAACACCAAACTTTCCTATCCTGAATTATCTGTTCAGCCCCCATGTAGTTCCAGAAATAAACATCAAACTTTCCTATCCTGTATTATCTGTTCAGCCCCCATGTAGTTCCAGAAATAAACACCAAACTTTCCTATCCTGAATTATCTGTTCAGCCCCCATGTAGTTCCAGAAATAAACACCAAACTTTCCTATCCTGTATTATCTGTTCAGCCCCCATGTAGTTCCAGAAATAAACACCAAACTTTCCTATCCTGTATTATCTGTTCAGCCCCCATGTAGTTCCAGAAATAAACACCAAACTTTCCTATCCTGTATTATCTGTTCAGCCCCCATGTAGTTCCAGAAATAAACACCAAACTTTCCTATCCTGTATTATCTGTTCAGCCCCCATGTAGTTCAGCCCCCCATGTAGTTCCAGAAATAAACCCAAACTTTCCTATCCTGTATTAGCTGTTCCAGAAATAAACATCAAACTTTCCTATCCTGTATTATCTGTTCAGCCCCCATGTAGTTCCAGAAATAAACATCAAACTTTCCTGTCCTGAATTATCTGTTCAGCCCCCATGTAGTTCCAGAAATAAACACCAAACTTTCCTATCCTGTATTATCTGTTCAGCCCCCATGTAGTTCCAGAAATAAACACCAAACTTTCCTGTCCTGAATTATCTGTTCAGCCCCCATGTAGTTCCAGAAATAAACATCAAACTTTCCTGTCCTGAATTATCTGTTCAGCCCCCATGTAGTTCCTGAAATAAACACCAAACTTTCCTATCCTGAATTATCCTAAATCTTAATTATCTGAAATACAGAACGGTTTCATCTTCCAGTACCCCACTGAATACTTTCCTGTCCTCTCCTTACATGCCTTGATGACATCGTCCATGAGGCGTATGAAAAGATAAGGTGACAGGATATCACCTTGTCTTACACCAGTGGTGGTCCTGAATTCTTCTGACTTATGGTTTGCCATCCTCACATAATTTCTGCAAGACTTGTAGAAGCTCTGTATAGCATGAATCAGAGGTGATGGAATGTTCTTCCTTGCCAAACAGTCCCAGAGTTTGTTCCAGGGGATGTTGTCAAATGCCTTTTCCAGATCTAAGAAGCAAAGATGGATCTCACTCTTATACTCAAGAGCCTTTTCACTCAACTGTCTGAGTGTGAAGATTAGGTCTTGAGTACTTCGATTTGCTCGGAAGCCACACTGGACCTCATCCATTTGTGGCTCAGCTAGACGTCGGAGTCTCTGCTCCAGGATTCTAGAGTAGATTTTACCAGGGACACTGAGAAGGGATATGCCTCTATGGTTTCCACATTGTCGGTTGTCACCCTTTTTAAAAATCGGTGTTATGGCAATCTCCCAATCCTTTGGTATGGTCTTGTTGCACCAAGCTGCCCGTAGGACCCTTAGGAGTAATAGGTCACCTGCTGCTCCCATGTACTTAACCATTTCTGGTGTTATGCCATCATGTTCTGCTGCTTTGCCCATCTTGATTTTCTCCAGTGCTGCCTTCAGTTCTTCCATCTTTATGTCATCTTCATCACCATTGGTTTCCTCTTCTGTGCCAGTGGTAATCATTTCTGATGTTTGACCTTGCTCACCATCCAGGAGTTCTGAAAAATATTCTTTCCATCTTTCCATTACTTCTTTTGGGGCAGTAAGCAATTTGCCTTGCTTGTCCTTTATAAATTTAAGAGCGCACTGTTTTTCCTTCCTCATATTCTTTAGGGTCTTATAGAACAATTTCTGGTTTTCCGACACATTGTTTTCTAGCTTTTCTCCAAATTCTTCCCAGAATTTCTGTTTTTCTGCTAGCACCTTGTTCTTTCTGCCATCAATGGTACCTATACCTTGTAGCGGTATGGCAGCTTGCGTACCCTGACAATCCCCAGAGCTATGCCAGTGGGAGTTTTACTCCTGGTAGGTTCAACCAAGCTGGACTGGTCTGTGTGGGTAGGGGTCAGACAAAAGCTGGTACCCTGGTCCTCCAGGTTGGGGGTTTTAGCATAGGGCTGACACCCCTGTCTATGCTCCAAATCAAATGAACAAACTTTGCTTCCCTGTGGCTCGTATGACTGTCAGTGGTGAAAGCCGAAAGGAAGCCACTGACATGAAAACGGATGTCCTGACCGCAAAACAGGATACAAGAATAGGATTTTGGAATGTCAGGACAATGTACGAGACGGGTAAACTAAGACAGGTCACGGCAGAAATGAGAAACTATAGGTTACACATCCTGGGGATACCCCTGAAGGAAAGCGAAAGAGAGGCCGACCAAAAACAACTTGGCGGAGGACTGTGGAGGCTGAGATGCAAAGAATGAACCAGAGTTGGGGCACTGTACGAAGGATGGCCACCGACCGTGCAAAGTGGAATCAATTTGTTGTTGCCCTACAAGACGCCACTAGGCGTGATGGCCACTGACTGCTTTGACGGTCGGTGGTTAAGGATCGAAGAAGACCTTGTTCTTTGCTTCTGTTCTGAGTATCACATATTCTCTATATTTCTCTATTTGTCCTGCTGTGTTTTTAGCTCCTAAGTATTGTTTCCATGCCATTTTCTTCTCTCTCATTTTCTCTTTAACCTCATCTGTCCACCAAGGTGTCCTCTTTCTCTTGTTCCCAAGTCGAATTTCACCACATGCTTCTGCTGCAGCTGTCTTTATGATGTCCTTGAATTTCAGCCAGAGTGTTTCCTGGTCCTCAGGTTGTTGTTCTGTGTTTCTCACTGCTGTAGCAATAAGCCCCTGATATCTGGTCTTCACTTCTGGCTCTCTCAGCTTGTAGGTCTTAATGCTCGTTTCTCCTGTTCGTTTACTTAGCTTCTTGCGTGATGTTAGGCAGTTCCTAGGCCGAGTAGCTCTTTCAGTTGTTCTTTTAATTGTTAACAAGTAGTGGTCACTTCCAATCTCTGGCCCCCTCCACACTCTAGCATCCCGGACATACTTGAATGAGCTCTTCCTAACTATGGTGTAGTCGATCACTGACTTCTCATTCTTTGTTGGTTCACACCTAGTGTATACATGTATGCCCTTATGGGGGAACTTTGTGTTTGTAATGATCAGATTCTGCTCTGTGCAGAATCTAAGGAGTCACTTTCCATTGTCATTAAGAGTGTCTTCTCCATATCTTCCGATAACTCCACCCCATCTATTATGGTCCTTTCCAGCTCTGGCATTGAAATCTCCGAGCATGATAATTTCATCTAGGCAGTCATCCACTGTCCTTTGAAGCAGCTCGAAGAATTCCTTCTTGACATCTGCTCGCTCATCTTTATTTGACCCATACACAATGACAAGGTTGACTATGGTTTCTCCTTCTTTTAGTTTTAGGACCATAATGCGTTCTGAGACAAAGTTCCATCCCTTGATATTATCCCCTTGGTTTTTGGCCACAATACAACCCACGCCCCCTTTAGCTCTTTCAGATGTGGGGACACCACTGTAGAGCTTCGTGTCGCCATCGAGATCCATAACTCCTTGTCCTTTTTTCTTTGTTTCTGTTAAAGCCAGGATTTCTAATTTGGCTTTCCTCATCTCTTCCACCAGCTCCATTTCCTTCCCATTCATACTTCTTGTGTTCCATGTTCCGTAAGTCATAGTCCGTACCAGTTCGTCGCCTTTGGAATCAGTCCGGTTTTCTCTCTTATGTTTCGCGTAATCAGGTTTTTAAGTAGGTTGCCCTCCTCCTTTTTCAGCCGGACTTGGGACCGGCCTAGGCGGAATTCAGAACTATTCTTAATGCATAAAACATTATTCAAAACAATTAGAATCTCTAAAGAAGACCAGTATTGCCACTCTGGTAAATCCAAGTCAGACATACCATGAGAACACAATGAAAATTAAACCAGAAAAATGTCTATTCATTCCTCAGTTCATCACATTTCAGCTCCCAAGCAGCACTAGCCTTCAACAAAGGTATGTTAAGTCTTTCTGTCCTGTGCCATCAGCTCAAGATCTTTCCATGTCTTCTTCATGCCTGTCTCCAGTTCTCTTCTCCATGTGCTCCTTGGTCTTTCTCTACCTCTCTTAAATAAACACACAAACAGTAACTGCATCTAGAAGTGTAACTCTGCTGCACAGTATAGTACAACATCCCGATATAATAAAAGACACATGCCCATAGTTGAAAGTGGTGGGCTTCGAGTAAATGAGGCAAATAGTTTTGAATATTTTAAAAAAGTTTATTCATACCTTATTGAGAATAGTAATGTCACACTTGTTTCTTAACAAAACCCCCACCGCTCTCTGGTGTGCATAGTAAGCGGCACAGTGCAATGGTGTCCAGCCATTCTGAGGGTTACATTGTATCAATACATTAAAAAAAAGACAGAACATCAGTTAAAGTAGTAGCAATAATTTTTCTTTTCACTACACGTAAGACGTGGAATCATACACACACACATATCGGCAGCAATATTTAAAAAGTTGAGGGAACATATCAGCACCATCGTCATTTTCCTGTTTTCTCCCTACGGAGCAAGGAGCCCCCACTACTTCAGCTGGTCCCCTTGTACGATGCCTGGGACAATTATTCCCATGCACTTGCAGTGGGGTCGACCCAGCCCCAATTGGGTACCAGAGCAACTTCTAGGAAGGTTAAGGCGGCCAGCGTGATGCTGACCACATCACCCCTAGTGTGCCAATGGTCAAGAAAATATGGACCTAACACCATATTCCCAATGTGCCTCAACTGGCGTGTAACGGGATCCTTTACCTTACTTGCAGTGGGTCTCTGTAGCAATTTGTTTTACACCATGAGGTCTTTGACTTTTCCGATCCCCCAGGTTATGAATTTTCATTCTTTTTTCTTCTTTGTACCAGGTAACCAAATGTACGTCTTTTTCAATTGCAATACAGGGTGTTGATGATGGAGGGGTTTGGTGGTAGCAATTTACACCATGAGGTTGCACAACCTCATATTAGTCACCTTTCAGGACATGGCTGAGGGAGCAGAAGGCATATTCTTTCTCTGCCTCATCAGAGACCCACAGAAGCACAGGAACTTATAATGATATCTTACTTACTTACTTAGTCGTTCCCCTTCTACCGAGAGGTGTAGAGGTTTGGAAGAGAGAGCGCCAGACTATCCTATCGGCTGTCTTCCTCCTGGCCTGGTTCCATTCTAGTCCTCGGTCCTTCAAAGATTGTCTAATGTTGTCCTCCCAGCGGACTCTGGGTCATCCTCGGGGTCTGGATCCTTGGCCCTTTGTTTCCCATGCTTGTCGTGGTATCCGATCTTCTCCCATTCTGCAGACATGGCCAAACCATCTTAATTGGGACTGTTCTACTTGGGTCTGCAGGGGGTAGGATTTAAGGCCTTGACGATGATATAATGATATCAATAGAAGAATATAAAAGGCAAACAGAGCTTTCATTGTATTAGGAAAATGAGGACATCAAAAGAAATAAAGTTCAACACAAAAATCAGAATCGTGAACTGAAATGTCAAGACAGTCCTACTGAAACATGATGAACAACAAACATGACAACCAGAAAGATAGACTTTCATAAACGGGTACTCTGCTTCCAGCGTGTTCCTATATCTGATTCTGATAAAACTCTTGACCTCTTCATAGGTTACGCTTGTATCAGTTCAAGGTAGCTTTCAACTTACATTTGCCAATCTGTCAGCCTCCTTCATTGTCCTTATCTAATGCCTTCTAAATCTAATTTTTCTGATTTACTCATCCTCATCTTATCCTTTTCATTTTTTCTGCTTTTCTTACCTTTTACCTTCTAAACTTCTACCCCGTTTTTTTTCTGAAACCCGTCGACTTTGCTTTTCTGTTTTTTATTCCGCTATCTCGTCTTTCAACATGCTCTCTTTTTTGTTATCTTCTCATTACAGCACTCTTTTAATCTCTGAAACACTTTCAACTTCATTACCCTCTATTTATATATTTTCTTACCCACTTTCTACTTTCAACACTTCCTCCCAAACAGACATGAGCAATGCAACAAAAAACACAGGGAGAAGAGATGAAGGGATAAAGAAGACATGGAAGAACCTTGAGTGGACAGCACAGTACAGGAGGACTTCACGTAAATATTTGAAGGCCTATGCTCCTCAGGGCCCAGTGTATTTCCTGGGGGTCTCTGATAAGACAAAGAAATTTTTTTTTTTTTTTTTTTTTTTTTTTTTTTTCGTACGCCCGCTAATACTCGAGACGAAATCTCAGGTTATTATTTATGTCTAACCTGACATTGATTTTACGTGAGTATCCCTTTATTTCTTGTACAGAGACAGGTGTCCCTCGCCATTCAGGCAAATACTCGCCGATTTCGGAGGTACCCATTGCAGCTGGGTCGGCTCAGGAGCCGCCAGTCCCTGGTCGACGACACTCCTTCAAATGTCCTCGCCAGGTCTCGAGTTAATCCAGTCCAAATCCCGGTCGACGAAAAATCCTCAAATGCCGTCGCCCGGGTTTGATCCTGTATCACCCGGTCGCCAGAGCGGTGTTGTAACCACTACGCTAGCGCGGCTCCCAGACAAAGAAATAATAAGACTACCTCTCCCTCAGGTATGAAGCGACTTAATACGAGGTAGTGCAGGGGGTTTACCAACCTCACCATGTACAACAAACTGCTTTAGAAATTTCTAACTCTGTGTTCATAGACATGTCCTTATCTCTGTCTTCATAAAGTTAGAAATGTCCTTATCTCTGTCTTCATAAAGTTAGAAATGTCCTTATCTGTGTCTTCATAAAGTTAGAAATGCCCTTATCTCTGTCTTCATAAAGTTATAAATGTCCTTATCTCTGTCTTCATAAAGTTATAAATGTCCTTATCTCTGTCTTCATAAAGTTATAAATGTCCTTATCTCTGTCTTCATAAAGTTATAAATGTCCTTATCTCTGTCTTCATAACGTTATAAATGTCCTTATCTCTGTCTTGATAACGTTATAAATGTTCTTATCTCTGTCTTCATAAAGTTAGAAATGTCCTCATCTCTGTGTGAAAATAACAAAAAAAGACAGCATGTTGAAAGACGAGATAGCAGAACGAAACAAGAAAAGCAACGTCTGCAATGGTTAGAGAAGAAAAAAACAAAAGTAGAAACCATCGCTACAAGGGCATATTAATGCTTCGTACAAGCTCCCTGTAATAACACCAGTCGCATTACTGGGTCCATACTCTACAGGGAGCAATAGGGTAAATAATGATGACATGCTGCTCCTAAGGCATCTCTAGGGTTATGATGAAGGATGATGACTGTCTACTTTTTCTTCCACATTTTTTTTTCCCTCTCCTCCCACTTTTATTTGTTTTCACCTCACCTTCTTTGTTACATTCCTTGTATATTTACCCCATCCTCAAAAACAGCTTAGCCTTAAAATAATAATAATACTAAAATCTACAAAACAAACCAAAAAATTGTAACAAACCGGGTCGGAGCTGCAGTTATATCTACACTTTTCACGTGTGCACTTTTCATAACAGTGCACTTTTCACATGTGTGCACTTTTCATAAGAGTGCACTTTTCATATGCACACACTTTTCATTCAAACCACAACACATATCTTTCTTACAAAAAAATATAATAATAATAAAATCTACAAAACAAACCAAAAAATTTTAACAAGCCAGGTTGGATCTGCAGTTATATGTGCACTGTTCATATGTGTGCACTTTTCACTCAAACCGCAACACATATCTTTGTTATAAAAAAAAAAATCGTAATAATAAAACCTACAAAAAAAACCAAAAAAGTTTACAAACCAGGTCAGAACTGCAGTTAAATGTGCACTTTTCATTCAAACTCCAACACATACCTTTGTTACATTTAAAAAAAAAAAAAACCCACACACAGGTATATTAAAAAAACTAACACAGATAAGCTTCTTTGCCCTGAGATGGCTAATAGATTTTCTTTCTGCCAACGTAAGGACACAAATCTGACTAATATTCTCTTCATACAAAACGCATTAAGTCAATCATGAGTGAATGAGGGTGATGATCAATGTAACGTGACATCTGGTAGTGCCTATGCAAACAGATGGCGTGGATTACCTTATCCTGGGTATTGACGTCAGCCCCAGCATCGGCCAGCATCTGAATGATGTCAGCATGACCTTGCATAGCGGCGTGATGAATAGCCGTGTTCC